>OX235273.1:121806734-122386887 GCA_944472155.2 Trichobilharzia szidati | reverse complement strand
GTAACAGAGAAGGAACAACAAAATGTCCAGGATACGGTGAAGTCATTTATTGCGTTCATTGTTATCTACTGCATACACCCTCCAGTAATTTTAAATTGACGTTAAGTATAATGAGATGATTGAGTTACTGATCAGAATTGCAAAGGCAATTACAATCAGGCTATTAAATAACACAACAGTATGAGATATGAATAATTAAACTGGAGTATAGATAAAGAAATGAAGGCTATGATGGGTTATAATGACTGCAAGAATTATGCAGAGAGTTTCCTTCTTAATTGTCTTCACGTTTAACAGCTGGCTTATTTCATTTATTTTGTACCTTTATCAGCATTCAAGAATCCAGCTGAATGAAGGTATTGTTTTCCTCCTCATACCTAGAACTGAACTATTCTGAACAGAGGAGAAACAATACACTGAGTTAGATAATATTACCTACTTTCATTTCGTTGATCAGTTTCAGTTGCATACAACCCAGAATGATTAAACCAACAATACAGAAAATGTTCACACGCTTTAGATGTTGATCAAGAATGTAAGGAGCATTAATAAAAGGTATAGTATAAGTCAATAAAAGTTTTGATAAGTTTGTGAGTACATGCGTACATATTCTCGAAGCCCTGTTCATGAAAATGAAGTTAGACATACTGAAGGAGAAACCACTCTTCTCAAAAATCAAACTCAAAGGTGATGAAGTGCTTGTATAAACGAAGCACAAAAAAAATGCAGCGCTGAACTAGACTTCCCCAACCGCTGAATGAATCATCGTCTACTGAAACAATTCCAGGTGTCGAAATCTCCTTTTTATACAATCTCTAACTGCATCCATTAGTTAACGTGTACATGCATTCACACGCCAAGCGGACGAATGGTAAGGAGGATTTCTGACTGTTTATCTGATCATATGTCTACGAACGTGTGAAAAAAGGCGCGAATGTGCCGCCAGCGTGATGGTTTTAACCTAAGAGATAGTGGTCAGGAAAGAGGTGTCTCAAAATTATTTCAGTTGAATGAAGTTCAAGCTACTTACGGTTTTCTGCATGTCGCTAGAGCGACAGTTAGAAGGTGAAAATGGCTCCTTTCCATTATGCTACTTATTCCTATGACATTAATGGCCAAGTTCACAATAAATAACTCAAGCATGTGAATATATCAGACTACTGAGGAGTCTTCCTATAGCAAGTATTTTATTCTCATGGTAAGTATTCGGGAAATAGAAATATTTCGGAATATTTCGTAGCTGATAATTAGGAGGAATGCGATTCTTCTTATGTTATGGTATTTTAAAACATGATTAATTTTCAGTTTGCCTGACGTTTACAGACAGATGAACAGAGAAACTACTGAGACATCAACTAATGAAATGAAACCTTCATGTAGTTTGTTCTACAATTACTGCCACCTCGTTTGCAGCTAGCTATTAAACACTGCAATTTATTCACTCCCTTGTTGAAGTGTCAAGGTAACATGACAGTCGACAACGACTTAACTGTGCTACTATATGTTATGGATTTTATTTGTCAACATTGAAGTTGTGACTATTGAAGTGAGTACCAACTAACCAAATCTGTTCCTTACTAGACATCTACAACAGAAATAGGAAAATTACTCTTAAAGAGACTTAAATTCCATAGAAGAATATTTTGACTGATGAAAGGGAAATTCACTTAGCAAGAAATTCTTGAGCACACTGTGAAATATGATGATAACAGGGAGCTCACGGGATATGAATAGATTGCTGAATATGATTAGCTTTATGCTTTTATTATGTGAAGGCATAATGCAGGAGATTTTTAGTTCCATTATAGATAGGACTTTATTTTGATAAATCACACAGTGTTATGCAGTAATGTTAATTGATCACCTTTCGAGCACAAACTATTGCCAGTCCTAGTCATGTCAAGTGAGTGACTTGATGTGATCATGAGCAGTAATTTGTGCTCGAAACGTGGACATGAATAAATCAATGACCACTACTTACTACTCCCATAATTTGATTAAAGTAATTATTTCTGAAGTGATAGAACACTAACAGATAAGTCCTGAAATGTTCCACAGAGTAGAAAGCAAAGCCAATTATATGCAGGAATATATTCATATATGTCTTTTATTTCGTCAGTTGGTACCTCACTCTCAAATGTCAGAATATTCAATACTTTTTCCACACTTATGAAAGATGATGCACGAAGAATACCGCCGACTACAAAATATAATCTTTCAAGGCTCTTTCCAAAATTTCTTGTTATTAGGTCATAAGGGTATGAAGGTAAGTAATGTCAATTAAATGACGTCACCTAAATTACTGACTCAATCTTACTTTAGTTGATGTCCAATGAACCTTGCTTCATTCTTGTATCACCTAATTTATTATCTCAACTTGACAAACATTATGCGCTCAAACATTATAATATACTTATATAAACGCGATCATACAACTATGTGAATGAGTGTGCCGAAAGGAGACTCTTCTCTGAACGTCTTCTCTTTTTCATATGAGGTATTTTCATCTGTTTGTTGGTGCTTGAAACCAAAATAACGTTGAACAATGCACTCATTCCAAAATGTGTACAGTACAGTTCATACTACTCATAAGTAGTTTGCTAGTTATTTAATTTTTTAATCGCATTACTGGGTGTATATTATTGAAAGTTTAGAAAAAACAGCAGCGTCCAGAGGGTCAAGTAAAGTATTCTATGTGGAGTTTCACCTCAAAACTCAGTACAGAAAAGAGCGTAACTGAGAACTTCATGGTGAGAGAACAGATCGTATTTTCTTACCAATATTACTCTACTTGTTTAGATATGTCGAGTAAGCAAATTAAAGCTTTATTCAAATGAACCGAAGAGTGTTACTTATGAAAGCTAAATTCGATAAAAACCTAGTGGACAAAGTGTAAAGCTATTTGGCAATAATAATTTTGACCAGACATTGCAATTTTGAGTTTACCATACAAGGGAACTAATCCTGTACCACTAAGTGAAGGTAACAGATGCTATTCAGTTCATAAAACGCTGTTATGAAGAAGGTAAAAGCCAATGAAACATAGGAATCAACCACTGATTGAATGTATGGAGTTTCTAGAAATTGCGCAATAAATAACTAGTTCAACACTGTGAATGATATATTGTGGGAAACAATTCTTCATTTAAATATTTAGAATTAGATAGATCCTCATCCATGGCTCCACTTTGATATATAAAGATATATACATATGACAACGTTTCAAGATGATGATAATTAACAAAGAGAATTATTACACACAATGAAAGGATAGAAATGGTTACAATAAGCGAATTGCATAATGTACTACTATGGAGAAAATGAAGAGTAACTGAAGTGTAAACGAGTTTTCAAGTTGATTACGTAACAGATTATTATAGAAAGATAAAATGATTTGGACAATTGTAATATGTAATTAAAGATGAAGTAATCAGGAAAATAATTAAGACATTTATAATTTTTAAAAGATTTAGGATGACGCGGATGAAGTATTCTGGTTTATACATTCATGCAACGATGGCCAAGTTAAGGAAATCGGTTGTACGAATTTCTTCTGAGTGAACAAGTTCAACGTTTTCAGGTGCATTCTTATGACTACAGCTGTATGTTGAAGATGGACTCTTTTTAAAGCAAAATAAAGATTAGTAGGATTGCGACAAATAACTGTAAATGCTGTTTTACCATAACATTTAAATTCATGAACTAGGGGTGTTAAAACAGACCTACCAATAGATCTTGTCTGTCCCTTGCTTAAACATGTAGGACGATACTCGGAAATATGGTGTTGAACCTGCCTAATTGTTTGCTGAATGTAGCTGGCTCCACAACAGCAGTCACACTGGTAGATACACATAGAGAAGACGAAATTAGGTGGCATTTTGTTCTTATTTCTCGAAAGTAGAATAGAAGAGGTCTATTTTTCTTTTGAAGTAACGAAACTTCATGTACAAAATATAACAGTGAATATTGATTTACAAGGCGATAGTGAAAGTGCTGATAAAAATGTGAACTGCTGTAAATAGTAACGTGAATGATCTGTGTGTGTGTGACACATTTTGACAGAATTGAAACTGTGTGTTTTTCTCGCTATTGAATCTTGAAAAACGTTTATCAAGGGCGTTGAAACAACTTTGAATATCATGACAGAAAGACAGTTTATGAATGAGACATGACAAATTTTGTTTTGTTTCTCTGCAGTTTTAGATTTTCATCTTTTAACTTTTTTGTCTATTTTAAGTATCTAAAGTATTTAACTGCGATAAGATTTAACTTTAATTCAGAATTTCTTTATTTTGGTTATCTTAAAGGTTGACTCAGTCCGATTGCTCTAGGTAGTGGTCTACTGAGACTTTGCCAGCTTTTTATGAAATGCGTTGATTTTACTGGTAAATATCCTGCTACCCTGCCTACACATTCTAGTGACTGAGTGAATAGAACAGAAAGTTTTTCCTCCATACTGTTCTCACATTTTACAAAAGCTCCATTTCGTTTATATTTTATCCTGGTTAACATATAAAACTACAGGTGAGTTTTAATTTATTCATGCTCGGTTGTTCACTGTCACATGTTTCTAGTAATATTTCATGGCAGTTCTCATTCAGTTGGTTATAATTAAGATAGTGCATCTTGGTGTTTTTACAGTTTAACCTCAAAACCATTTCAACAAATTAATCAGGCTCATTCGGGATGTGAAAATGCAAACTGTAAACACAGTTTAAGAAGCGATTGGGATTTCAGGTGTTCCTTCATTAAATAAAGAGAAAATGACAGAATATTGATTCTCAAGATATCCTGAGAATCTCTTGAACTCTGTGATGTTCACTATATGCAACCCTATACTGCTAATTATTAGTATTTTACGGATTGAACATGCACAGATTAGACGATTGCAAAGAGTTAGACAATTACCCGCGTATTTACATTTTCAATAATTTAGAAATTTAAGTTCAAAAGCTGCGACTCTACGACAGCACATCCAAGAGCTTTTCAGGTAAATGATGAATGAAATTGATTTTTCTGGACAGTTCACTCCGAGGAATGAAAGAGTCACTTTGTTGAACAAAATAAGATTACCATTCAATGTAGCTCCTATGATGTCTGGATAACTGCCTCAGAGGAATTCATTTGGATGATAGACAACTGAAACGACTCCTCTTATATCCAGACGTGCTTTGAATGGATCTTTAACTTCTCTCAACTTTATTCTGATTAAATGTATCAGCCTGATTTATCCAAGCTTCACGTTTGAAAAACTTGTTGTCTCATACATCTATTCATTCGAACTGACAACCGCAATGTTAAGAGCTTCCATGAATTAGGCTGTAAGTGGAACAATAGGCGGTCTGATTCTTACTAGTGATCACGAGGAAAAGAAGAGATCTATGACTTACAATCCCGGGCATTCGATCTGCATAGAAGACAACCACCAAAATCAGCTGGAGTATTAATTATTCGTTGCTGACCACTTATAGTTATCAGTATAAATAGTTTCGCCACATTTGACTCACTGCATCCTCTTCTCATTCGCGCTCAGACATGATTACTCCTGATTTGCTGACGAATTAGAATGGTTAAGAGGATATCATAGGCAGAAGTGTAAATTGTTAAGGCACCTATACATCTTCTGTGGTGTAACATAGTATCTGCAATTGATAGAGTATTACTTCTGAATTAAACTGGAATTAGATTAAATCAGTGACCGACTGCAGAGACTGCATCTTTTAAATGTTTCATACAGTTAGTTCAGGAATGCTTTGAATATACTGAATATATATTCAGCATGATTCGCAGTAGTGTATTTACATGACAACTTCTGGTAGAATGAATCAGGACACTTACACATTCTGAATTTTGAAGTGTATGGCCATGTTTTTCCTTGGAATCAACTTGGCAGGCATATGAAGATAAGAAGTGCGCTTCATTGTTATCTGTTTTGAAGAGTACTACAGTGAATGCCAGTGTGATAGAACTTAATACTTTATGCTAAATACATCATAAATCTTGTTATTTTCAGTACAAACAGATCCTTCAAATAGTTTTAACAAGTTGAGAACAAGGAAATATTTGCAGGATTATAAGATAACATGTTTTCAAACACAAACAATCTATTAAAGATTATCATAATTAATTGAACATTTCAGCCATCTTATCAACCAACACCCTTTTCCCTGGACTGCATATCATTGTTCTCACACTCGCATTTCTGCTCTTCACTTAGTCTTTATTATTTGTCTTTGATTTTGGTTTATTCGTAATTTTATAAATTCTATCCGTTGTTGTGTGATAGTATTAAGAATAGGTCGACTGAAATTTTGTTTTAATAGCAATGTAACGACGTCTTAGTCTTGAATTATCTGCGTTAAACATAGCTGCTTTGTCTGCTTCCTGCAGAAAGACATTTGATCCATTATTAGCAGATGTATTCTTATTAATTGATATAAAAGTTCACCGACAACTGATTTCACTCTGTACATGAGACCATGCTACCGAAAAGCATTAGCAACGAGCAATCCTGGAAACAAATCAACCCAGGATCTATTGGCCGATAAGCTACCGAAGAAAACGGAGATGGATGAGATACACACTGCAGAGACCAGCGAGCGATTTCACACCTAATAAAATTGCTTCCGTGAATTCCTTCGTGTAGACAAGTAAGAAAATGGTTATTTCATGCCTAATGATAAACTGATACGTTGTTAAGTTAATTCTAATTTATCCAATCAGTTTCACTTATTTCGTCCCAGCAATTGTCGTCAATCAATATCACTTCTCAGTGTCACTGGTTTAGTTCTAACCAATGAAAAATTCCATCAAGAGTTGTAAATGACGTTTATTTTACTTAGGCATAATTGAAACACAAAAAAATTTATTCTTTAAATGTAAATTGAAAATGTTTGCAGAAGTTGAGTGAACAACCGTTATTGAACATGAAAGTCGGAATTTAGTATTTAAGAAAAAACATTAAAAAATATAATGACGATGAATCACAAACATAGTCAGGAAAAGATTATTAATTCTTTTTGTAGTCTCAACAGAATGCGATGTAAGTATTCATCCCCGCCACCTGGAATACACAAGCGAATAGTTGGGGAAGTAAGAAGATATACGCCATATACATGACTGGGTTCATAATTATATAGAAATGAATGTCACAATTGATAAAATCAGACAAACTTGTTAAATAAAGATTATTCTTCTGGGAACGTTTCCCCGTAGCATAGGAATTAGGTTAGTGAGGCTTATATCAGTGGGTAAAACGACCTTGGGAACACTTGTATTTTTCCTAGGTGATCGTTGACATCCTATCAGATGACTAGTAAGGTCAACGCTGAAACTTTCTTCCACAGTGTTAGTAAGATGCTCAGGATTGCATACCAAGTGTCAGAAGGAAGCAAGCACAATTAACGATATTATTCAGCAAAAAATTCCTTTTGTTTGGCGAGATGTATCTTGTTAATGAGCGGTAACAAGCAATAAACCAAATTCTTTAATTCATTTCTACTCATAAGCTAAACTGCATATCTAATATAATTATAATATAGGCAGATGAAAAGTTATGCAGTGATGCCCAACTGTGAAATTTGTCGCCATCATGGACAACCTGAAAGTTGATGCCCACTGATATTTGTCAAAGCTACTTTTGTCATATCATATATAAAACTGATTATATTCGGGCCGTGGCATAATCAAGGGAAGACGGATGAAGACTTAGTGATGAGGGAGCAAATCAATGATCAAATCGACGCTTAGCTCATCTAATGGTGAACACAATTGGACCATGTTTTCCGTTTGGATTGGTTACAGTGGGGAAATTACCATTCAGTTGCATCATTTGCAAACGGATTCGTTGCAATTTCACACTTCTTCTTTTACTTGTTTTAAACCTAATTCTCTGAATTCCATCTAAAAATTTGTGACAGGTAGACGAAGAAAACAGTGAAGGAACTAAGAAGATTCATATTCTATATTCCACAATGATTGTCAACAACTGTGTGGCCAGCCGACAAGTACTCAAAGTTGTTCTCCTCCTCCTACACGTGTCAAACCAACAAATGCTGACTAATGTACCTGCTAGGTATACCTGGTAAGACTCATATGACTACAATGAATCTAACGCTGTTAACTTGATAATCAACCTACCATATCAGTCTCCATTGAATCCAACGCGACAAATTAGATCTGGAAATTAAGGAGATTATGGCTCAGTACGTGAAAACGATATGCAAGAGTATATGACTTGATGAAGCTGACACTGATTCAACACTGCAAACCAATGACATTTGGGGCACTCTATTTAAAATAAAACTGTTAATAATTACATGACTGTGGGTGGACCTCTCTGTGCTACTACGCCTGTGCCCGTCTGATATTATCACTCAGATGGAAACTGACACCATAGAAAGCGATGAATGTATGTCTACTTTTTGAAGAAACATTTGGACTCATTCTCTATATTGAAATTTTTATAGTAGGATACCTATCTTTGGTGTCGTCGTTTAACTCGTAAGTGAACTAATAATCATGCATACAATTTGATCAGGTCATGCATTCCTTGAATTATAATTCTGGGTCGAATTTCTGTAGGATAACACAATCTATCTAGCGTAATTTCACTGAGTCGCCAACTAGGAGATTGGCGTTTACCCATTCAAATAATCCGTTGAGTGTCTTGCAGAAAAGAAGTTCCATTTTAAAATGCAAGACATCAAGTGCTGATATTATCAACCTTTAAGTCAACTTCTTTTCTTGAGATGTGAATCAGAAACTGTCTATACCTATTTTGACTAAACTAGACATTTAACACAAGTTAGTTGAGAAGCATTCAAGCAGATGTATTCAGATTTTTATATTTGATGTAGAATTTTGAGACCGTAAATGCTAAGTTCTAGTTGACATAAGCCAGAGGGAGCTTAGATATCAGTATTCAAAAGGAATCATTTCATTCTTATGGAAGTTCAGCTACAGTTACTTCATTTGATGATACAGAAAGGTAGGCACATCTGGAAAATGCAGCCAAAACCCTTAAAATGAATTTGCAATTACATGCGGAGGTGAATGGCGTAATCACAAGTTTTGTGGTCTAATTTCTACGCGAAATGCTGATTTAATATGGTCACCACCATGTGGGCTTGGGAGTTATCCGCGTAATTCTCGTCTAAATATCCCTTTAGCTTAAACTGCGTGCAATTAACCAATTACACGTGTTACCTGATTCCAGACTGACGATATTATCTACTGTGTGCTTAATTCAGAATAAACCCAGATTATTATAACATCAGAAGCTGATGCAGTTTTGAAGCAGCGAACATTTTAAAATCACATAGACACACCTGCTTGCCATAATTAATGTGCTTACATTAGGGAAGGTGTTCACATTGAAAAAGTTATGTTCATTTCAGTTCATAAGAGATGTAGAACAAACAGATTTTGAGAAAAAACTTACCGTCCCAGCCATCAACTTTTAGGGTAACTACATATTTGTAAAGCGAGAATATTTGTTGAATAAACTGAATGCATTCTCTGATTGTATTTATGAAAGGTGGATTTCCTAGGGAAAAATGCGATAAGTCTGTCTAATGTACTTGGGAACATTAATCACACGAACGTGAGGCCAAATAATTGAACTAAAATTAAGATTGATGGAAGCATCTGAATTGATTACAATAGTCCCTTATTATTATATATACGGAAGACAAAAGATTTCAACATCTGCCCTCTGTGAACTGCTTCACCTATCACAAAATGATTGGATGTTACTAATTACTCTCATTTGATACGTCAAATCTGATGTCATCTGTCACTTAAACATGAATGAAATGCATGAATAGAGGACAGTGAATATTCCCAGCAAAACCCAAAGACTGGCTGATATTTTGAAGGTAAAGAATGGTGCAGAGTGTTGTGACTGAAACGCCTACATGCAAGAAGCAATGAGTACTGATGAATGTAATTAATAATTGGGTGTAATCCGAGAATTGTTCGTGAAAGAACCTTCCCACATACTCCATAAAGTTTTACTACTTTCTTAGCATTATTCCTCAGACTTCAGCCATCAAGATGTATGAAGGTGAATGAAGAAAAGGCAGCCTGATTCAATGGATTCCAATAATGTATAAATCCATAAAATCCATTACTAAACATCGCGAAAATTGATGAGTATTTCGAATGAGTTTGTGAGATGGTTCCGGGTATAATTATTATTTGGTATATTAACTCATATGGTGATATTTATGTGTAAATATATGTATAGATAAATACATATTCACTGCAAAGCTGTTTTCGAATGTGCAGTCAAATCCGTGAATTTGTTTTGTGAATTTTCTTCCTAATGTATAACAAACGAATCAGTATACATTTCTCAGAATCTCTCACTGTATTTCACAAGTTGAAGTGAGGAGATTTCCCAGATATTTGTGTGACGCATTACACTGAATTATTTACATTTTAATGAAACTAGAAAAAGCCGCTAAACAAAGCACAGAGGTTAATTGTATTCTCAGTATGTTATCAATGTAAACATCATCACATTTTGAATGACACTAGCTCAAGTGTCAAGTATTCAAAACATTCTCCTATTTGTTTGAAGACGTCTTTCCCTCTTCCAGATGCTCAAAGTAACTTTGTTGACGTTAAGAAGGAAACAGATAATCGCAATGATTTGTGTCATTGTTATCAAATGTCAGAGTAAATCTCAAAGTTTATTCATATGCCAATAGTATGTATGACTTTAAATTTCTCATTCCTGTCAAGTAGGTTGTTTGAAATGCAAAATGGTAATTCAATGTCTCTTAGCTTTGATATTTACTTGCTGACATTTCATTGTCAAGGCTGATGAAATCTATTCTAGTTCAGCAACTTCTTAACAGACAGTGAGAACTTCAACCCTTCTCCACACTGATGTGTGCATCAAAATATATCTGAGTACATTCTGGGGATATTGAAAGGAGGAAGTGTCGTTAATACATCGTGTATTTCAGTGCTGTTGACTAAGTAGAATTCTGACACACCATCTGAGAATCTATTGTAGAAATGATGAAACCAATTGATGAATTTTATTATTCTTGGGAGAAAGTAAATCCTATGATTTTGCTCTCACTGGGTATTATCCAACAAATAATTTTAAAGAATGGAGTTGGTTTCTGGCATATCTGACTCAACGCAGCATGTGTTCCGCTGAATCATTTGGTCCCTGAATTAGGATGGAATATCTCTTCTACAGTACATAAAACCGACACTCCTTGAACAGTTCTACGTATGTGTCACAGTTTGATTTGAAACCGGTGAAATTTTCACGAAGTCAACAAATAAACGAAGCACTTTCACCTATTCTGAGACACATGGATTACCTAATCTATTCAAAGTATAACAACAACTACAACCAGCACCAATTACCATAAATCGGATATATTTGACACGTGCTACTTTCTTCACTTTACTAGGAAGCACAGGCGGAATGGGTGAATCTGTCAAAGCCTCAATTGGAAAGGCAGGATACACCTTCATCAACCTGAAATTCATTTGGAAATCTTCACTCAACATAAGGAACAAGCTTCGCATTTTCAACACCAATGTCAAGTCGGTTCTTCTATGCCGGTCAGAAACTTGACGTATCACCAGAAGTATTTCCAAAAGGTTGCAGACTTTCATCAACAGCTGCCTTCGCTGCATAACCAAGATCAAATGGCCAGAAAGAATAAGTAACAAAAACTCTTGGAACAAACCATCCAAAGACCGATCGCTCAAAAATTTGTAGGAGAAAATGGAGATACATTGAGGAGACTGTCGAATGACATCGCAGGCCAGGCCGTCGAGTGCAGTTCAAATTGGAGGCGATGAGTGGACCGTCCTAGAGTGATGTGGAGGAGGTCGTGTGAGGATGCGATGAGAGATTGTGGGCAACCGTAGTCCAAACTGAAGAGGATGACAGAAGATAGGACAAAGTGGAGATGTGGTGCTGAAGCCTTCTGTTTCACTCGGAACGCAAGAGTATAATACTAATAATTCATTTTCATGAAGTCGACAAATTAACTAAGCACCGTCACCTATTCTGAGACAGGTGAATTCACTCATCCTTTATACTGATTATGTATAAAATAAAAAGGGTGAATTTAATTTAAAAGTCATTCTTTCTCATATGTGAGATTTGCCTATTCTGTTCTGTTGTAGTCCTGTAATATGCCATTTTAAGACAATGCCTTGTAGGCGTCTGATAATCATCATTTAACTGTGGTTTATCTGGCACTAATATTGACTGAAATATTTAATTTTTTAATTTACTAAATAACTTGAAATGGTTGGTTTGATGACTAATCCAGCAGCGATTAGGTGATTGCAACCACAAATATCAACATGTCTGTCACATACTTGTGTTGGTCGCGTGATACCTTATTAAGTTTATTCGTCTTGTGATTACATAATGACTGCCACAATGAATACGTAATTGATAAGGGGTTTATTGCGGCATGCGTGTACCTTCAGTGATTAGCTAATATGTGTGGGTGAAACGTAAACATGTAAAAGAAAATGGTCACTTCACACTCCACTCACCAGTCTTTGGAAGCGTCGTCTTTACTGTAATATTATGTTTTATTGTTAATTTGTATGAAATACGAAAAATAAAATTCCAAATGACTATTTTAGCGCTTAAATTATCTCAGCGCAGTTTGTAGAAATTCAGAGAAAGATGTGCGATGAAGATTAATAGGTGGCTGAACTCACGAGGAAGTAACAACAACTACTGAAGCTGACATAACATTGTTCACCTGTGTGAGTAGTGAAACCTATGAATACGCCTATCACCGTGGTCACATTCTACATATCCCGCCGAAATTACTACATGAAATATGCAAACACTGTGATTATAGAAAGACACCAGCAGAACACTGGTGAAGTCGAAGTATGTCACATGTAATGAACAACTGAGAAATGTAATTCTGTGCAGTCACTTGGGTACATGTGCTTAATACTTATTGACTTCTTCTTATTTCATTAGATAATACAATATTCTGATGACATTGTTGAACTTATTTATTGACACTATTTTGCAATCTGAGCAAACCGGTGAATAGGCATTTACACATCAAGCATTAACTTACATTGATTAACTAAAAGACGTGGTGTGTTAATGAAACCGAAAGAGAAGGAAGTTCAACACTGCGTTAACTTCACAAGAGGTAATACATGAGTTCATTCATAAAGTGAGAAATATGGAATAAGTCACTGCTGACTATCAAATTCATTTCTCGTGAAGAAAAGCTGAATACTAGAAATACCATCCACTGGTAGGTAGGTGCACAAGGGTCTTCAGTGGATTAACTGGTGTAACTAATAAAATCACTCTGACACTTAGTCTAATACTGTTTAAAGAAAATATCAGTCATAGAGTTTGTTAGCATTTTGTCACTTCCCAAATGATAATCACTTATGACGCACAGAAACCGTATGAATGTTTCAGTGATTAAACACCACTTTCCTTCTAATATTCATCATCGGGATTTTCTCACCTTCATGGGACGCAGAATTCCATCAAATCTTACGTAAGTATTTAAGACATTGTCCCAAAGATTGCTATTTTTGAACTGTTCATCTGTAAATTTGTTTCACAATGAGAAAAGGTTTTATGATATTACGCTGTGATCTGTCGAAAATAGGGTCTACTGTGAAGGAGATATTTATGGATTTATCATAGAAAAAGATTCTACATACATGCTCTTACTAAAAAATAAGAAACGTTTAGGATAATATTTGTAATCCATTCAAAGTAATGAAAACATCACGCAGTGTAAGAGATAGTCACTTCCAACTTCCAGTATAACATTGGAGATAGCAAACAAAGATGCTGAAACGGTACGTAAACTATGCATCAAATAACGTGTGGTTGCTGAAAGAGAAGTGGAAATTCATGTTTGAGGCAAAATCAATTTTATTTTGAAGATGTTTATGGAACCTAAATCCAATATGAACTCTTCGGTTTGGCTGGTACATTAGCTGCATTCCTGAGATAACGAACTACAAAGTGTTAGGAGGTGAATAAATTGAATAACAGACATTATTGAAACATGCCTTCTTGAAAAATATTCTATTGATGTCTGTAAAACTCAGCTAGTGAAGAGAAATTTATCAGCGGAGAAAAAGTGTGATTGCAGTCACGCACTAATACACACTGATCATGAAATTTTTTTAGATCAAATAAAGGCGGATAATGATACATAATGTGCAAAATATGACAGCCTGCATTCACAAATGCGAGTTGAGATGAACTGAATTCTGGATTGATAACAAAACTTTGTCAGAGTTATTTGACGTCCCCTCATTCTTATTCTTGTTCGAGAATATTTCGACTTGAGTTTGCATAGAAAGTCCAAATATTACTTTTTCTCGTTTTTCGTCATGTACACGATTCAGATGAAGAATTATTTAAAACACGGAATATCAAACAATAAACATACGCATGTTCTCTGAATTAAGGGAGAAGGAAAATGCAAAAACATCATCACAGAGAATGTAGAGAACGAAAACAAAACTGAAAAGCATAGAAGCTGTAAATCGTGATGAGAAAAATTCACAAAACCGGTTGCCATTGTATACTGAAATTGAATCTATCTTATTCCATCACAGAGAGATTAATAATTATCGTGTATAACAGATGGGACTGAGGAATTATTCACAACTTTGCCAGTTTCTGATGAAGAGTGTTCAACTACTGGACTCCACAGACAATTCAACTTTGCAACAACATTTGCAAGTTAGTTATTTGAAAAACGATTGAGTTCTTCATTCCATTTATTAGATGCTGTAGAAGGGAGATGCTTTACTGAAAGGATGCACCATGAACAAGGCACTTAATATCAGTGCACTGATCACATCAACTGATTACCTCTGAATAGAAATAGAAATACCCATTCATTCTCGACGGTCTGAATTCTGATAGACTGATTTGAAACGTGCCTAATTTCCTAATAGGCAAAGGAATTCATGCTTTTGCTCTACAGTTTAAGTAAATTGCGTAAATAAATGAAGCTACTTGAATATGCATCGTATATTAATTTGCCAGTTTAATTGTATTTTTCTTCTACCGATGTCATTTAATGTCATGAGAATTACTTCGTTGTTATGAAATAGGTTCGCATTATCTAGATAAGCAGAATGGATACTTTCAGAGCCATAACCGACAACTCACCTTTGTTATCTAGAAATGCCAAAATATTTGTAAGCCACTTAGAGCCTCAAATGAATTATTTCACATTCACGCTACAGATTTTCAAATAGAGTTCTGTTACGTATCCCCAGTCAGACAAACATATGCTTATAAACTTTTCGATTGGCTCATTATCAGTCTACATAAACATATACACATATGAATGGCAGTTATGCCTTTTTAAATTTTCTGTCTGATAAGTAACTACTTATTGGTGTTATGCTATTGAATCATGTACAATAACTGTCTCCATTTCTCATCTCTCGTACTCCTTCCCACTCAGCATGTCTGAACGTGAGTGCATAAATGATGCACTGTTGTTAATTTATCAGACACTAGTTTACCCAATATATTTGCAACCAAATGAAGAGTATTCAGCAGAATAGTCTGACGACACTGAAGGCATCTTGACGGGTGAATATATATCCTTAGTTTTATTTCATTTTTATATTTCCTGGGCTCAGAGAACCAAATTAGTTCAAAGCAGCTGAACTATGGTTAGCTACATTGGTGCAGTATTTTATAATGCATGTATTCAGCACAGTTCAAGATGAAATGATCAGGTTTAGAACTGTATCATTTTGTGTCAGGTTGTATGTAGAAGACAATATTATGGGCTCGTTCGCATTAACGTGAGGCAACCTATGGCGCTAAAAACGGTGACATGCATGCCATCCTTGTAGGACGGTGGGTTTATATCCAATTTTTTTAGAAAAAAAACAGTAAATTCGCGAAAGGAAGCAGCCCATATTATTCACCAAACCAATTGTAATGCCAAACATATTCCGACAAAGATTGATGACAGAGATGGAGTGAATACAATTCAAGATGATTATGGAATATATAGTGTCTCAGTAAATGCAGTGTTCTTAGAAACAAGCCGACAGTACTAACAATACCCTGAAAGATTATCGTCAGACAAAATACTGGGTTGAAATATCACCAGTTTATGAAATCCCTTCATTCACCTGTTTCATCGCCTTCAAAATATATTCAATGCCTGTGTCTGTTAACTGTAATTCTCACAATAATGGAATTGAGTGTCTAATTGTGGATGATTTTGTAATTACATCAACCTTAATTTCACGTATTCATGATTACTGTACATATTCGATAATGGGTAACAAGTTAACCTTAATCAAGGTTTTAAAGTTATTTGTCGAATATCACCTAACCTCTAACATGGTCTTCGCGTACGATTTTTGCATACAGCAGAGACAATCGGAATTCACCTGAACAAATCACATCTGTGTGTTCAGAAGAAGTTTGTATGGTCTCTGTATTTGTCATGGTCAGCTCCATAATATGTATTAACCTTTTCGAAACAAAGTTTCCCCTTCCTTTTTTACTTTGTTATTTTTACAACTTTAGCTAATTCTAATAATTTATTTGTATTTTACGTAATGCTAATGAGTCATCCGATTCTTCTAAGTCATCATTGTTTTACGAATTCTCTCATAATGTAATAACTTGTTGCAAAACCATACGAATTAATTGATTTTGAATTCCGTTGTTCACTTTCACCCCTCCTTCAAAACATAGAAATCTTGTTACTAAAATCTATTATTCAATTGTTTTCATGATTTTTAGCCTCTTAGTTTCACTCCTGTGTACCTAATTTTGATGGACTAAAATAACTGCATGGTGGAAAAATTATGATTTAAAAAACTATACATCATTGCAGAGCCGGTGATGAGGAACTAATTGAAAAGGAATATACTTATTCGCTCAATCTGTTGTTTATCCTAAATGCATAAATAAGAATTTGGAAATTACCCGTGAACATAGAGCACAGAGCGGATGTCTACTTGGAGAAACCACAAATATGTACAGCCAATTCGACCGATATAAATTTATGCAACAAGAAAAATCACACGTTCAGCTGCATTTCTGAGTTGTCATTTGAAAAAGAATGTAAATGAAAACAATACATCCAAAGTTATGATACTCAAATATAGACCAAAAATACTTGGTCTCATACAGAAGAAACAGAATCAATCCTTAATGGTACTCACATTCTGAGTAAGTAAATGAGCCGGGAATAAAAAGTGAAAATGTACGGTAATTATATCAAAACCGACTCAATATAATAACAAGAAATCACTTAAAATGATGCTGAATAAATAAACACCTGCAGGGGATAATCTCGTGTTATGCGAATTCATATCGCATGGGTTATAAATCTGTTAGAATGAACATGAAAAAACTGGGAGCTGAAACCACCCAGTGAAAAATACCAAGTAAAAACGAGAAATACCCAATAAGCAACTGAATATGGAACATTCACACTCATCCTGCATATCAATTTCGAATCAGCAGAATATTTTTAAAATAATAAAATCCGCCAGTAACTCTTGTACTTTGTACAAACAGAAGACTGAAGCGCAGTCTGCTTTCCCAACCTATGAGTGAAATTCACTTAGTAAACACAGCATATTTGATTTAAATTTTAGGTGTTCGACTAGCGGTGATCTTATTTCTGTATGTCAGTGTTGGCACTTGTGAAGAAACGTGTTCATGTGCTGAAATCTACCGAAAATTCAATTGTGTCCGAACATCTACACTTTAGCCTCTCCGAGAAGTGTTGAATTTTGCATCCAACTTGTCGGAGTAAATTTTAAACAAGAGGTGTTCAATGGAATGATTTGATTTACTAAAGCGATCAACCACAACAGCCGGATACTTCTAAATATAAATGGAAATCACGTGATGTGTATATTTTTCACACGTAAAAATGACACATTTTCATTTTAACTGATGCTACTTATAACTATACCATATATAACATTATTAATTATTCTTAGAATGATTTCGGTGTCAGTGTATGTTGCATCTCGAAATAAAATACTAAAATCCATGGTCGACTACTGGATTTGTGTCTGTCTTGAGATAATTACTATAGATTATTATAATATAAGCATCTACTTATCTCATTGGAAGGTATTAAATGAGTTGACTCCGTCTTCACATTTGTTCGGTGTTAACGTCTAATCTTGTTTCGTTGCTGAATTCTCCTTTCCGCAGAAAGTCTCGTTGGACATATCAATTTTTAACTTGGTATAGGGAACCTTATCTTGTCTGTCAGTTGGTCCTATCTTTTGTAAATCATGATATTATTATTTTTTACTATTGTCGCAAACTAGGTGAGAGATCTGGGAACACATATTCTCTGTCTGTGCTATCTCTTTACAGTGATCACCATACCTTTAAAAAATTCGATGAGTCTATTGTGAATGAATATAAAAGAGGTGACTAATAGCATAGTCCACTAATATCAATGAAACTGTGAAAACTGTAATTGTGGTGAGTAGTGTATCAGAAACACATTGCTTGGAATAAATCACACACACTATGCATCTGGCTGAAAGACATTCCTACTTTGGAACTAAAAAATACCGAACATTACGCGAAGGATCATTAATTAATTTGTGATTTTCCTGTATTCTCGTACCTTCCTGTCTTCCACATATTTTCAATGTTTGTCTCTCCAGCTTATCACAGTGTTGTTCATCAGTATATCTGAAAACCTGTCTTCAGATAATTTTGTAATTATATCAATCTTCGTCTTGAAAATTGATGTATTTAGTTCATGGTGAAATACATACCGCTAAAATGAAAGAAACAAAAACCAGTTCTTCTCTGTACTGGTATTCACGAAGACACAATAAAAGTAATTTTTACCAAAAGCTTTCTCCGAGATTTAAATATAAATATATAATAATCTATATATTTATTTCTTAGACATGAAACGTGAAAACTAGAAAAAACTTTCATAATGCACCCCATGCTCATCGCGTATGAATCAATGATTTTAAATTTGAATGAAACTTACTACCCAAGTCTGAAGACACATGTAAAAGCTGTTGGATGATGATTATCAATTGTGAATGAATGAACTTTCAGGAGACAGTTATTATGATTTGGTGAGCTTCAGCGATTCTCTTATTCACCCTAACATAAAGAAATTTTCAGCGAATATCTTCGCTTCTTATCTCCTTGATTTTAATTTGAAGCCTATTTGCAGATGATGCTGTGTCTTTAGTGTCAACTTCAATTTCACATATTCGCTAATGCATCTGCGTGCCCATATTCGTATTTTAGAAACAAATAAAACTTTGCACGTAGTTCGCCTTAATTTTTCTCCGACTGAAGTCGAACTGTATTTTCATCAAGATTTGGAAGATGTAAGTACAACTTGTAAAATGAAAATTTAACAACCTTTAAGTTATAAAAAATTCAGTCTCGGTAAATAAGAGAAAATTTGGTTCCCCTTAAGTAATCCCCTATGTAAAAGCTTCTCGACACTTTCCAACTCTTATTTCCTAATATATGATTGGAAATTAGCATGTCCTTCTGCGGGTAGAAATGAAAGCATTTAAGTTTCTAAGATATTGACAGACCGGATCAGTTGATATATTACTGAATAATATTGAAAGGTACGTCGGTCAGTTATCACAACGAAGAGATACATTAATTAGCGGTACCAGTCTGATAAATGATCTTATAATGCAGAGAGGGATTTCGGTCACTAAATGTAAACTTTGATCAGTGATAATTTGATGCATAATAATTATTTATCATTTCAGTTAGTATGAAGGTGAACAGTAAATTCTCTTCGTAATGTCATCCAGTGAATAAAATAAGCATGAAATATTCCTTTTTATCTTGCACATCAGTTCACTAGTCAGAAGAATATTTCCAAGCATAGACAGCATCAGTATTAGGCTGATGTTTCATGATAAATAGGATGCCTTGGTTTTTATCTCTGCTGCTATCCTAATTCTTGACTTGAAATTTTGCTTTGAAATGTGTCTTTATGGACGTTGATCCTGTTATTAAATATTTCCTCATGTATGATCTTCCTGAATAGATTTCGTGTAGATTTACCTTGTTTGTCATGTTTTTGGTTAATTCTTAAGATTTTGTGATGAAGGGTTTTCAACTGTGGAAATGTACAGGTGATTCAGCTTAGACCGAACATCCACATAAAGGCATTATTCGGCTTTTAGTTTGTTTTTAAAATTTTTTTGCGGAGTTAGCTTCCTTCCTCTGACTGTAAACTATGTTTTGATCAACCTTAGTTATCGTATTCTCTTATTTTGCACATATTGTCGATTCTTACCTGTGCTGGTCATAATAATATTATCCTTTGCTGTATTTTCAAGCCTCATTGTAAACTATTCTGTAAATATATCAACGTGAACCGGTTATATTACCGAATGTATAGCATTTTGATAGGGTTATTCGCAAAAAAATATAATGTACATATGGGTTGCTTGAAATACTTTCGCAAAGTCAGAACATATTCAGTGACATCTGCCAAATGGGTCACACTGAACTGAGTACCTATTGTCGAATATCAAATTACGTGATTCCACATTTAGGAATAAAAGCTAATCACATGAACTGAAATAATTCACGAAATGTTGTCTGCCATTAGTTCGTCTGAGATAATTTTCAATGCTGAACACTGCTTTAATCATCATTCTTGACTAACAAGTTATATGCACTTTGTCATTTCAGGTAAATAAATGGCTTAACTGAATTTGAAATGCTGCTTACTTTCTTTATCTGAAGTGGAGTACACACAAGTTGAGGTTTTATCAATGCGCAAGTTGTCGTTATTTTGTGATCGGGTGAACGAATTCGTATCAATAGTTTTGTATTCACCGTGATTATCTATCACTCAGGGTTTTACTTCACGTCATTGATTAGAAAAATATGTTAATGTATGCCATTCGTCAAAATCAAGTTTCTTTTAATAAATAAATGATGCTCAGGTGTTATTCTTCAATTTCAGTTTGATCTTAGCCTTTTTGAGTTTTCCTGTTAATCAGATTATTTAAAAGACATCTGTCTTGCAGTTGAGTTTTTGGGTGTATCTCCTGTGACACTTTAATGAACTAAGCGCTTTTCGGCATTTACTCTGAAAGACGTCTCGTTTACTATTATTAAGTTTAGGGATTTATAAACTGTGTAAGTAATGACTAGTTTCAATAATTATAATTATAATATCGGAGACCACAACAATTGATTCATGTGATAGTGGTATTGATAAAATAGCCATAATCAGCACTTTTATACTTCTTCAGCCCGTTTGATTAAAACTTCACTAATATTCAATGTGATGTAATTCAGAGCAAAGCTCCAGGAAGGTTGACTTCAAAGAAATATTCTCTTGTAAGTGAATTTTAATCAAAATAAAACTAAAGTCTCTTGACAGATGCAAAATGAATAAATGGGCATGATAAGTGCTTTCGGTTTCGAAGGAATTTGTGGGTCCTTCTGTTTGTCAAGACAATATTTCTCATATACACGTTTAGAATTTGCTGACTATGTTTCCTCAACAGTCTTTTATTTCTCATATTTGGATCCTGTAGTGTACCAGCAGTTTGCCACCATACTCGACTTCCAATCCATGTTGACTTATGCCATGTATTATTGCTCAGGATCATTAAACGCACCAGAAAATGCATCACTGTAGCCTTCGGGTTTTAGACGCTTTGCATAACACAATGAGTCCCAATAAATTAATTCGGATGAGTATCACTAGAAATCAGACGTGTCACCATTTCTTAGATATTTTGTGTTTATGGCATATGTGTGTGAAGTTGATTAACTTTGTGAAGTACAACAGATTTTACAACGTCGTAGACACTCTAAAACTTCTTCAAAGACAGTTTTATTCGTAAGTGTTCTAATACAACGGCAAAGTCATTCTAATGCATAATCTACATTTACTTTGAAACAATGAATAGAATGTAGTTGAAGGTTTCTACTAGAATAAGTGGCCCATTTAGAAAAATCTTACACTTCTTCTCTGTAATGAGAAGTGACAAAACAAACAAACATATGAATACATTTCACAAGGCAAAAAAAACACATGAATTTTTAAAAGGAAATAAAGAATTTGATTTCAAGCTCCAGCTCTTTCACGCAAATAAATCGGGCGATGAAAGTCGGAAATTCATTGAGAAATAAAAACTGGGGGTAGATGAATTTGGCGATTGACGATAGTGTAAAATGAAGGACGTTTCTCTCGTTGTTCAATAAATCTTGGCTAATTGTTCATGGGAGCACAGACACGAGTAGAAATTTGCATAGTTTGGAGAAATTAGTGTGATAATGATTTCTACCCAATTGATGTTAGGATGATGAAAGTTATACGTCTGTTGTCAGTCACTCCATTCGTGGTAATGACATTGACGATAATAAAAGCAAGTATTTCGTCAAAGTAATGACGTAGAAAAGTTCAGCTTCAGTTGTAATGACTCTTGCATGAATATCTGCTATGGATAATACTACATTCAGTGTTTGTCATCCACCGTTAAGGATGCATGACGCTTCTGTATTATTCAAGTTATCTAAAAAAGTAGGTCAAATTAAACACAAGAATAATCTTTTTTCAAGTAGCTATTTTGCTCTCTATTAGATTTCACTTTTTTTAAAATTCAATCAAGTTTATTCTTACTTAACCTCATTATGCTGATTCTTTTTCTCAGAACTTCGTCAGCCATTTGAATATTTAAACCTATGTGCAGACAAGACTGCATGTGACGTGTGGCGACACTGCGTTATTTTATCATGTAATAAAAACACCGATATCGACTCGATTAATTGTTAGTTAGCGTCTTCCTATTGACGTGAATGATCGATCAGTTGAGAGTGTGTGTCCTATGTGTCCTCTTTGGTGACTCTAGCCGTAACCCTGAAAACTTGAATAAATATACCTGTTGATTCACACTGTTCTTTTGCAGTCAAGTTAGATGTCGTTCAGTGACAACAGATGATGGAGAGTTACATGACTGTTGTAAGTTATTCACTTTATAGCGATAACACTAACTGTAATATAAGGATGTGTCTTGCCGATGTATTGACAGCGTTCATTTCTTCTTCTTCTTTCCTATAATACTTCGTGTGAACGCCTGCAAATGTTAAAACAAGGTTGAGTGTTTGCAGTCCTTCATGCTTGACGTATCATGCTTCTTCATTATTCGGGTGACCAGAATTTAAAGAACGTGGATTTGGACGCGAGAAGTCCTTCTTTTAACATTCAGAGGAAACATATGTAGGTATTTCAGCTGATATGAGAATTCTACATATGAATTCCACTGAGAATTCTTCACAAACTTTTTATTTATTCCTCAGTCTTTTTAATCGATTTCCGGTTTTATATTATTTCAAATCTTCTGACTCACCAAGTTTGTCTGAATAAATACGCAATGAAATTGGCCTCTTGTATGATTTGTATTGCAAATCTTCACAGAAATCTATTTGAGAACAGAATGTTGCAGCATCTATGAAATCAGAAAATCACTCGAAATTGTCTAAAGTTTTTTTAAGTATAGACTGCTGAGCAAGCGTGTTCCTAATCTCATGAATTCACAGGAGCAAATATTTGTTAGAAATATGTTCTACCAAAAATTCTAATCCGAGATTGCAAAGCATCACTTAGTTATTAAGTAAAATAAGAGAAGGAATTGTTTTATGAACACCTTTCAGGACTAGTGAATTAGAAACGACAAATTATGAAAAATCAGGGTGAATCTTTTTAGTGGGTAGTGTTCAAGGAAAGGTGAGATGAAGTGTGCAAAAACAGAGCCATTCAATATAAAGTTATGCCTGTTAAATGTGTACCACTTTTATTCTTTAGATGACGTGTTGAACAGAATTTATCTTTCATGGCCATTTCGATATGATCATAAATAGGAGGAATAAAAATAACTTCTATTACTTAGTGTTATGTGTCCAACAAACAATTTAGTATGGAATATCCCCCTAAATCAAAAGTGAATTGCTGAAAGCACCTGTGGAATATCCTGTGAGGAATCCTTCGAATAATTTGCTCAAAAGATTTTTGAATATTTACTCCAACTCAACTCATGCCTAATCTCTCTGCATTTGCATCATCCACATTAAAATTCATGACATTCAGAATCAACATGTATGACTAAAATTCAGTGAAGAACACAAGTATCAAAGTTGAGTTTCTTCTGTGTTGTGACAGTGATAAAGTATTTAGTTCAGGGGACACGATCTTAGCGGATTTGATTAGGTATTAGTTGATGAGGTTTATCTAGTTTCTTGTTTCCATTGATATAAGTATAAAACTTGGGCACTGTTGTAGAGTGTTACTCCATTATGGATAAGATATTATTTTGATAAATCACACAGTTTTACACAGTAATATTAACTGATGACGTTTCGAGCACAAATTATTGCTCATAATCATATCAAAGATCAGTTGTTTCCATTTCGTCATTTACTAATGACGACTTTGATCAATTTCACCAGCGAATAACCTTCGATTAAACACTATGGATTTCCGAGTGAGAAACTACAACATTCATCATAGTTACTTGAATCATAACTCGTCGATAGTGATTTCAAGTGGTACGATTTAAACCACTAGACTATTCTTCCGCACTCATCTCCAAACGGTGATATATAAAACGTCAGCTAGAATCTTCACCCTTCACTGAGGAGGTTCAGCTTATTACTAACTCTCCGTTATTTCACCTGGTTGAAGACTCAAATAAAAATTTCCGAATAATCTTGAAATCGGCACTGATTCTTTCAGAGGCAGGCGATTAAGTCTAAACTGTTAACTTACCTGGAACTTTCAAAGAGAAAATATTCATACACAACGAACCACAGATAAATCACTATTGTGTATTCCTTCATGCACAAATGTGCATGAATACCTCTTCGAATATTGAATGAGCACGATATCAATAAACAGATATGTACGACTGTTGCATACAGTCTGGCCACTGAATTTAACGGCTTTCATGGAGACAGTTACTTCAGTAAAATGACTAGGTAAGCGCACTGTCTCCTTCTTGATCGTTGTCCATTTTAGTTGATAGAAGTGTCTTAGGATCGATCAGGATTTTGATAATGGCACACTTAGTGGATCATTTGCGTGATAAATGAGATGCTTCCTCAATTCTCAAGATTTGTACGCCCTTTGTTGTCCATCATAAATGAGGCAGTTGGCATCAGAATTATTGAAACTGTTCTGTGTGTTCGTAAATTTCTGTCTTGTTGCTCCAGTCTCCATGGTGTTCACCTCTAAACTAGAATAGGTTTTGTTCCCAGGCACTCCTCGTTAACGGTAAAAGCTGCTTTTGCGAGCAGTGTTATCTTCAGCATTATTGCCACTATTATGTTGTGGAATAAGTGCACAGGTTATTAGATAGTCAAACATCATTAAAATAATTGCCACAACAAAGTTGTCATTGTTCGCATGTGTCCTTACAAATATGCGCACGTTAATGACCACTATGATCATTATCCACTAATGAATCCAGCTGCTTCAGGGAGAATAGGATGTCTCTGGAAAAATAGCTGGAATAAATATCTCTTATTCAGAGATAAGAATGAAAACAAACACCAAAGCAACATATGACTTACAATATCTTACTAAAACGGTCAAAACGGTCAAATGTACATGTCAAGGAGATTAATCAACGGATTTCCTAACACACTGGTATTACTTTGGTTTTTAATGAAAGGCTAAGCGATCGAATACCTCCGAAGTACAAAAGTTGGTAATTTTGTTTATTGCGAGAATAAATATCTCAGTAGATGCTTTTAGTCGCTCTCATGTGAATGCCATTCACTAACAAGTATTTTATCGGAGTGAAGGTTGAACTGTTTTCACTAACAGTGTTGGTGTTCCTCATTTTTCTTCCACATCATTACTGCTTTGTGATCAGATGTTCAATTTTACTTAGTGGTGCTTGTTTATTTCCAGATTCGTGTTTAACTTCTCAATGCAAATTAACTTTTACATTTCATACGATAAAGTAAACCAAATTTTGTGGTTACATTTCACTGCCTAATTCAAAAACAAATCTAGTTTGAATGATAGACTGAAGTCAGTTGAAGGTGAATATATACAGTCTGAGTTCGCAATGTCGAGAACATTTGAAACAATGTTCTCTTTATGTGAGATTCTTCTGCAATACAAATAAAATTACCAATTAGAAGAATTGTATGAATTTTATTTCCAGTGACAAAAATTTGACAGACTTCTCGAAGATGTGGTGAATAATTCTAATAGTCATTGGGCTCTGACCAAAAGGCTGACACGAATGATTTATTTGAAGTGTCTGGCATGAATAAATCTGAGAAAGTATTTCACAAATCAAATATATTTTACTGATTCCGATCATGACCTTTTGTGAATTTGTACCAAATTATCAAGGCAACATCTCACTTACTCATTTTATCTGAAAAGGAAGAAAATAACCATTGAAAGCAGAACAATTTCACGAAGAAATGCGGTCTAGGTGTTGGAGTGAAATTGGAAGACAAATACAAAGTTGTTCATGGATTTTGCAAAGAAATCATGAGTGTAAATCACTCAAACTAAATGAAAACCTAATTTGTATACTACACAGTCAGTTGGCACCTGACGTGAATTTTGTTTAATCAAGCAAAACCACATGTTTGTTTCTGCTGCAAATAAACTCATAGTGGCAAAATACAAAAATGAGTATCGCCTTTCCTTCGTTATGCTTCGATGGAATACTGGTGGTTTAGAAATTTTTGAAGGAATTATGTTGTTGAACCAAACCATCTTACTCAAACAGTTGTGTATTGCTTTCGGGATTTATCTCCCGTAGTCTGGTGTAATTCGCGATCTTTGAGTTTACTACATCAATTGAAGACCTTTCTGAACACCTGAAGCAAACAGTGACAGTTATCCCTCGACTCTATGGCCTTACATTGTTGTACACACCTGATCTGCGACATCGACAAATTTCAGATATGTTGACGTCACAATGCCATTCGATTGTCAAATGGTTGTCCAAAATGTTAGAGTCTGTGAGACAACAACTCTGCAATTACCCTCTCGGAGACACTACTGAATTCACTGAATATGTACAATATTTAAATATATCCGAAACAAGTTCACTTTCAACAGTTTCAAAATATTTGAGCTTCGGTTAGGCGATGTTCATTATTATAAAGGTTTTTGTATTTCCCAGTGAATATAAAACGAAACGATATTGTTGCTTTTACTGATGTTTCGCTATTCAACGCTGATAGGTTTATGAAAGTAATAATAAACCAGAGTATACAAAACCTCAGCCTATACGTAACAACATCTCATCGTTCATCAGTATGGGCAATCTTTATGTTGTCAAGTTGGACAATGATTATGTTAATCACAAGATAACCAAGTGTAGATTGTTGGATTTGATAAGTGTATGCAGTTATAAAAGCAGTATGCGTTTACATAATGAAATCGCCTTTCACATTCGTGTTAATTTTGTCATTTCATAGGGGATGCTGGTGCTGTAACGAGGTCGAATTCTGTTTCAGTGCATCATTCGTACTCAGACAATTTGAATTCCAATTGATAGGAAGTGCTTCTGATATCAGACGTATTTGAGATTTCTGGAATTTGCTGTCTTATTTCAATATTGCTAGAACAAGTTTGTGACCTGACTGAATATGATTGGCAAACGTATGTTGTGTCAGGATGTAGAATCTCTTTTTAGCAACGTACCACTCACACAAACGACATGTTTCCGTGCAAATATATGGAAGACATGAATCTAAGTGTCGGAATACCAACCGCATATCTGAAAGAGTTGTTACTGAGATGCACATTTAATGTATGATTTATATTCAACGACGATATATTTAAATAGAAAGATGGGATTACTTCAGTCTCTCCAACTCCACCCACTTTTGACAGACTGCTTTATAGGCAGTTTAATAACGAGACTCTAAAATTAACATTAGACAAACGTCTGCTGTATGAGAGATATGTCGTCGACACTTTTATAGTCTGTCATGATGACTGAGATAAAAGTTATACGGGCGTGCTGGGGCGGATTCTGCTTCAGACGGTGTGGCGAGTTCGAAGTCAACGGTACTGGATGCAATACATATACTAAGGTTGTCTGTCATGATGACTGAGATATAATTTGCATCTTACAGAAGTCTTTCAATTGCAATCCTTGAAATAAATTCTCACTGGGATTTGAAAATGAGTCAAAGATTGTATTTCTGGACGATAAGCTGACAAGAAGAGATGATTGAACTCTAAAAAGATCTGTTCACAGAAAACCATCATTGAATGGACATCTGACAAACCTCTGCAGTCACAAATCTGTCAGTCAAAGAAGCAAAATTATCATCTGACTGGCCCAACTTATCAGAAGAATTTGCAGCAGTGAATGGTTCTGAACTTTGATCGACGAGTCTGCGTGCAACATCCATCCATGTAACCAGTGCGGTAGCACTGTTGAGATTTGTTGTATTTGTATTGGCATTATCTGAATCACTGCAAACTCCTTAATGCCAGCGTGCTGAGGGCAGAGTCTGCTTCGGACGATGTGGTGAGTTTGAAGTCAAAGGTATTGAATGCACTACATATACTAAGGCCACACTGTAGCCACCAGACTGCGTCAAGGTGGTATCAGTGAGAAGGTTGGTAAGTTCCTGATTTTCTACACCAATGTCTTTCAACGTTTATTTGCTCGTCTTCCTAAAGTCTGCTAAACATTCGAATTTTTATGATGAATAACGTGGATGATCGCAGACCACAATTGAAGATAAGGACCTTGAACTGCTTTTATGTCAGCGACTTTGAATTAAATCGCTCACATTAGTGGCATACAATGCCTAGGTGAGTGTGAATGTCGTCGTTTTCATTCAGTACACGTTTCATGCAGTGGTTACGAATGTCTGAAGAATGATTTGTGGCCACCAAACAAAAGACGCCGTTTTTGAACACTTTAATCGAACGTTCTGTCATCAAGCTTCTTTGTGAGAATCAGGTTGCAGAATTCCTCTTACTTCCTCAGTAATTGTCTTAATTTCCATGCATTGTCTTTGTTCGCAAAATCCACTGCAAATAGGTCTTCATATGTGCGTTACAAATTTCCAAATATATTATTATCAGTTAGGTCATAATTAAATTCAGAAAGCTGCTATCAGGCCTGCCATTAGCTGAAGGTGAATCATTGAGTGCTGATATCCGTAGACCAGACAGCAACTCCTTCATTTTCAGTTGCTGCTCAATCAGTCTCTGCCTTGTACCTGCCTCTAATTCTGATATGACCGTTAGTACACTTGGAAGTTTGTGCCAGCTAACTTCCTGCCCTGTCTATTCGCGAGCGTGCTATTCTAGTCACTCTTAACAAAATCAACGACACGACACCATACCATCGAGTCAAGAGAAGATAGACCTTTGACGCATAGAACTTGAACTGTTTCAGGTCGAGAGTGAAAAGGGTTGACAGTCACTGAGTATGTCTATTCTTAAAATGGCGTTGAGAGACACTAGGTACATTGTTAAGATAAAACAGTCAACAACAAATGCGGTTTCAAGATCATGAGTACAGGCGGTGAAAGAAACAGCACTGTAATGTAGTATTCTAGAAACATTAAATCTATACATCAGTAAACAGAAATCTATCAAATGCAGTGTGTCACCAATTTCGTTTTACTGCAGAAGCCCTTGTCATATATGTCAAAATGATGGAGCTATTTGGTTGAAAGAAACTAGTCCAACCTCTTAATTCATTATGGATCTAGTTCAGTTTGACTCCTTAATTTTCTTTTCTTTCGTTGTTTCTTTAATCCCCTTCATTGTTTTTCATTTCAGTAATAAAATGCTACTGTTTCAATTTGCTCCCATACTCTTCTCATTCACACTTGTATTTGTTAAAAGCTGTTTTTCAATCCTGTGTAATTCTACTCTTAATCACAGTGTATTATGTATTCACCACTTCCAACTTTCATATTAAGTTGAACATTATCATCACCTCAAATCTGCTTTGTTATTGTGTGGGATTAAGTAAAGAATAAATGCATTTATGAAAAATAATACGACTTTTTTGATCATTTCTCGAAATCCAATTTTAGAACATTAATATATTTCATCTTTACTAATATCACTCAGAATGAATATACATAAGTGGTTATAGATACTGATGGAATTTTCCCCAATCGTATATAATTTCAGATTTCAGCATCTTTAATAACACGACATACCTAAGTCTTCTGAAAAAATAAAAAACACGCCATTTTTCTGAAAGTAGATTTAGAGTTCGAATAAAATTCAAACTATTTGAAAGTTTAAATTGTTTCACGTCCCGTTTGATTTATGATTTGTAACAGAATAATAAAAAGAACTTCTGTGGCATCCGTATTTAGGGCTGTAATATGCTTGTCAAATAAATCATAGCACAACTCATCATAACGATAATTCCATGAGACTTTCAGATAGATGGAAAACAGTAGGTTACAAATAATTTCCTGATTGCAGAGAAAATCATCAGGAATTTTTGACTTTAACATTGATTAGGTAACTACAGATTTCAATTCAAATAAATTAACAATTTTCGCAAGCAATTTATGATCCTCTGTGGCGATATGATGCACCACGGTGTTCATATGTTGGTTTCACACTATGGGAAATCAAGACAAAGTGATATATAAGCACAACAGACACATTTTACCAGTTTGAAATGGAAGTTCAATATGTTTAAATTGATTCACCAATTCAGAAAATTATGACATTCGCCTCATTTGCTGCAGGAACTAGTAAAATTCGGTTCATCAGCCACCCAACTTATTCGATTCCGCAGGCCACTCTCACCTACTTCGAGTTTCTGTGATAAAAATTTATGAAAGACCTAATTGACGGAATATTAGAATGCTGAAAGCAATAAATCAGTTATGACCTATTCATATTGTAGAAGCAGGCAAGTCCTTGGTTATTCCAATGAAATTGTCAGCAGATCAATGAAAGTGACAAGTCACTCAGGTAGCAGAAAACCATGTCAATAATTCGGCGTCTTCAGATTCGAACTGCACTGCTACTTAGGTTCACTTGTTGTCACTACTTGTTGCTTCATCATCCGCCACGGCTCACTGACTTGCGTGGTAGGCGCTCAGCCCGTTGATCTTGTGTTTGAATGCTTGCAAGCTGCTTCAATCTGCAAAACACAGAGCCACATTTATTCTGTGTTGCTCTTTTACATTGATATGCATGAAAAGTACGTGTGTGAACAGAATGTGTAAAATGTGGTGGTAAAATACATTACAGGTTTAAGATAAATTACACCTTCCTATTGTTCTTTCGAAGGACCTAAAGCTTTGAAGGCGATTTTCCCGCAAATATCTAAGGATTATCTGTTGATCGCACTACACAAATAACAGGAATATTTCACACGTGTGACCATCCAGCAGTCACAGACTGAAGCTGGCTTCATACCATCAACACGATGGAGGAAATGATAAAGTTAACAACGGAAACATTTTGAAGTGTTGTTCTCAATATTCAAGAAATTTTCTGCGACAAATAATGATGTATGATGCATGAAATTGATATGGAAAGTGATAAAACTGCAATTGGATTCCCCATTTTCAGAAGTGAGGGATTGTCTTATTTTTTCGATTACAGCTTGATTCCACACCGTGTTTTTGATACAAATATGGAATTTTCAGTGTGTGATATCAGTAGCCCAATTTTCAGGCCGACCATTGATATCGGGTGTGCGTTGGCGGGGGATCGAACCCCGGACCATGTGCATGGTCGGCAGGAGTCTTGACCGCTGTGCCACCGACGCACAAAAAGCTTTACGAGCCTGCCAGGAGAAATTTGTTGATCAAAAATATGTGTAAAATGTACACGAAAAAATCGAAGAATTCCATCTCGAACTCTCAAAAGACCTATTTGAAAGCCGATGTTCGTTCGAACGATCATTGTGGCAAGAGCATAATAAACACGATTTGTGGCTTTGGTGGATGATTTTGATTCAGTTGTGTTGTTTTTGCAGGTCAATTTCATTGTAATTCTATCGTTGTTTAGTAGAGCTCATCGCCTTGAGACACACCACTCTTATCCTCTCCATTTCTTCTGCTGCACTCAAATGTTTGTCAAATAATCTTATGTAAAAGCAGAATAGATAACGCCGGACGACAGCTCCTTTTACTGCAATATTTAGGTTTCCATGACATTTCACTGGTTGAAATGCAATCTCATTTATTGCATGTGTATGCAAAGAATCATCAAAGAAAATATCTGCCTTGAACTCTTAGTGTGTGAACTTACCTCTATCTTCTAATTAAGTTAAAAATAACTCACTTTGTTGAATACTAACAGAGATTTGCGATTGATACAGAAATAAAACTCAGCTGACATTAAATTGTCAAACTTCAGCACAGTGTCAGCTATCCTAAAATCTCAACGGTCAAACCAGCTGTTCATAGGAATAATGGTTCAGTTAATTGATGAGTGTTTGAAGGCTTCTGAAAGTTGACTTAAATGTTAAACGTTGGAGGACAAATTTGCAAACACACAAAATGGCCTCATTAATTACACCAGTTCAGTGGTGCCAAAACTGGAGAATGATGGAAGTTTGGATATGGGACTAGAAACCGTTACTTCAGACCATCAACACAACAGCTGCAGAAACTTGAAAGCGTGAAAAAAGTATGAGAAAACACTCATTCGCCACTGGAATCTAGTAGGCGAAATGAATTCTTCTGAATGAGACAGGGATAAACATGAGGACAAGGGATGTCTACACCCTGTCCGCCGTCAGGATGTGTGCTCCAATCGCAGTTGAAATGAGAGATAGGGCATGGAAAAGGCAGAAATCTGTGACAGCAGATGGAATGAAGGTTGACTCTCCAAACGGCTGAACGAAAAGTCAATATTCCATTCTGATTACACGAAAAGTAACCACGAAGACACTGAAAGAATGGCTATGATGATAGCAAACACAAAATCGAAGGGGCCTCAGCAGTGGGAATCAATCTTCTCCAGGATATAGACAACATTAACTAACATAGAATGAATGAAAGTTTCAGTTATACATGACTGTGGAAATAAAAGGAAAAGCACAAAGTGAGGATAGCGAATCTGATGAAGAATCTTTCGGAAATAACGATCAGCGAGTTTTCATCACCACTGTCAAGACACTTCCACGATATTGTTTAGCAACTTGATGCTCGTATAACCAAAAGCTTTCATACATATTAGGAATCACGATTCCATCAACAGCTGCCATCACTTGACGCTGAAGGACTGATTACCGACTGAAGAGGATAAGCAACTTGGAAATCTGGCGAAAAACCTAGTGACCAATATATGTGCAGCAGGAATATGACTCAGATAACCTCAAACAAGTCACCTGAAGCGATCAAGATATCAGTAGTGGATGGTTCTAATGGAAAAATAGATTGGTTTGATTACAGAATGAATAAGTTCCATGAAAAAATTTGAGGACAAAATAAGTTGTAATACCAATATACCAGTGTTTGATTCTTACCCGAACTATTGACTGTAGAATAGAATAATTTTGAAAATAAAGGCAGAAAACAAGGAGTTAATTTCGACCTTTTAAATGTGTGAAAATTTCGCATGTATATTTATCTTTCACAAGTCAATGTTCAAACTAAGTCCATCAAAAATTGTGGAATAAAATTTGTATGATCTTCTTTCACGCACTCTGGCTTTGCTTCAGTCAGCTCATCAAGTGATGCGAAATGAAGCAGATTTCCCTGTGTAACATTAGCCTATAGCTTATAGTTTTCGTTCTTAAAAATACAAGTGGCTTTTACAGATAACCCACTAGATAGAGGTAGGAAAGCCTTACTGAGATGAAATTCACATTTGAAGACCAATCGTCAACATGGAAAAGTTTCCCGCTCTTTGTGAAATGCATATAAATCGTATTGGCAGCCATGAGCTGACATAAACAATCATTTGACCTGATACCAAGGAACCTGGATAAAAGTCAGGTGAGTAAAATCTACAGGAATTATAAGTAATCGTACTTATCGGTCAAAATTCCCGGACACTTATTTGACTCAACATTAGTGTATAGAAATACCATAAAACGTTGATACGTGAAAATCAAAAAGGGGCTTAGAGCCACCACAACTGATCAGGTGAAATAAACCGCCCACTCTGCAAACATCAGTCGAAAATCTCACTTTCACGTGTGTTTGTTCGTGTAGAAATCACGGCATTTTCACATGTGTGCTTTTCGGTATCTCCACTTTTAACGAAATGACACTGTGGTGAACATTTCTTGCAGTAAATATGGAGCTTCTGCGTGCGGTCTTATATGTTATCTGGTGTTGAAGTGTATGCGGAATCAATTTGATGACATCCAGCCATGAAAACTACTCCATCACTGTAATCCCTATGTACGCCGGTACAGCAATCAACTAATTATCCCCAAAACTATGATCACCAACTGCTAGTCAAACTGAGAGACAATGAATTCTTCAGCATCGCTAGAACAGTTTCTACTGTGGTTTGATGTGCTTGATTTGCGAGGCAGGAATTGTGTATTTCACTTGAACAAAGCACAGATATTTGTCACAGACTCGAAACTTCATTTAAAGAGATAATGAAAATAATATCGTGTTAAATATTTCATGTGACCACTAAGACCAGAATAAATGAATTGTTCACTTACGGTATTCTTCGACGTTAAAAAACAGTTAAATATATATATTATATATTAAAGCGTATTTGAAATGGAATTTTGACAATAAAATGAAATCGTGGACCTCATATTCATTGCACCATAACAGTGAATGCCTATGAATTTGATGCCAACTGTTATCTAAAAGTAAAAGGATACATTGATCACATGATCGACTAGAATAAGTGGATTCAGTATAACACTTCACAGCTCATCATCGCTAACGCCATTTCACTGTGCCGTCACGATCTGCAACAAACACGATTTCAGTTGACCTCATTTTCTCAAACGGTAATGAATCAACACTTCTTTGAACATTGAAAAGAGATTGACATTCTAGTCGACTGACAAACGTCAGAATAGCATCGAACCTGAGTGTATTATGTGCACCAAAAACTTGACTCAATCAGACATCTGCATAATGCATAAGTGACACCGCACGGCTGGCTTTTGAGTGTGACTTTAATGTGAGTGGATGCGTTGATCGTCGAATGGTGACATGGAGGATATCATGTGAATAATAGATTGTAGTGTGTGGGCAGAGTGGGAGGGAGATATGTTGTTGAGGGCCTATATTCGCCTTGGAATCCGAAGCATTATTATGATTGATAATAGCAATATTATGGTATAAATGGACCGTGGACTACAATTGAGTAAACTATTTTATACATCAGAGTTCTCCTATTCAGACGTTACTGTTGGTAATTTATGAACGTCTGGAAGTTCAAATTCAATGACTGATTATATATGAAATTTTAGCTCAACTTACTCATGAAATCTATAATTTGTAGTTTATCAAAATGAATTAATAAAGGATGATTGATTTTCCTAATGGACTATACAGTCTATCTTCTGAAATTTAGGATAGGATATTCACTTGAATGACAGTGCTGACTTTTTGATTATTACACTACATTTTCTCAAATACATTTAACTCTTATTTCTATGGCGTTTCTGTCCAGGAGGTTGTGGAATTTATTGTAATTATTTTATTTTCAAACATTGAACCAGTGGATATAATCGTGTTGGCTAATAATACCTATAACTTAATTTTTGATAGATTGTGACGGCTTGACTCTTACTAATATGTATAACTGTATATATCGTTGAATTAACATACACAAGTTTACCCAAGTCAGTGAGTCTAATGTTTTGATATCATTTTTGTTAACTGTATTTGACAGTGATACTACTGCGACGGGTTCTTTTGTTGTTGTCGCTGCCCTTTCTGTTGTAATTTTTTTCTTTTGCTGGTGTTGCTCTGATTGCTTTATTCCATGTTTGCTTGATTCTAAGCAAAGTAACCCCTCTGTAAACAACAGATACATGTAACAACCCCCTTCTCAGGCGTGAGGCTAGCAACCACACCCTGTCAACGAAGCTGCTACAGAAACTTCAGCACGATGAGTCTTCTTGTGACAAAACAAGAAGTCTGTGTGGAGACGCAGAACGTCCGCACCATGTATGATACTGGCAAAGCTACCAAGATTGCAAATGAGATGAGAAGATATGGTATTCAAGTACTGAGAATATGCGAAAGCAGATGGAATAGGAGTGGACTCACAAAATTGTCAACGGGAGAGTCGATGATCTACTCCGGTCACCCAGAAGACAACCACATGCACATCTAGGGTGTGATTCTGATGTAGCCACCAACGGCAAGGAAAGCCCAGATGCAATGGGAGTCGATCTCGCCGAGGATAATGACCGCCAGATTCAACTCCAAAATAAGGAAAGTGTCAGTTATACAATGCTATGCACCCACAAACAACGCAGACCTCAAAAAGAAAGAAGAGTTCTACAGACAACTACAGGCAACAATGGACAATACTCCAGTTGGTGACATTAAAATACTAATAGGAGACATGAACGCCAAACTGGGACCAGACAACACAGGAAGGGAACTCATCATGGGTAGAGAAGCTCTCGGAGAAATGAATGAAAATAGAGAACTCTTCGCTGACTTCTGTGCCTTCAATGAACTAGTGATTGGTGGCAGCGTATACAAGCACAAGGCTACATGCGTATCACTGGACAGGTGAACCGAAAACCAAATAGATGTTATCGCAATGCTGCTCAAAGAAGTAAAGACGCAGCTGACTGAACACAAAAATAATAAGAGGGGCAGACATTGGCTCAGACCACTATCTCGTATAAATAACAATCCAAATCAAATTAAAAGCTTTCAAAGAAACAGGAGCTGCAGAAAGACCACAAGCCAAGTTCAATACTGCAGGATCAGCCTATAAAGGATATTTTCACTGAAATCATAAGCAAAAAAGGCGGATACAGAAATTAACACTGGCGAAGAAACCAGCGCTAAAAAACACTGGAAAAGCCTGAAAGCGATGTAGAGTTAAACTTGCATGGAAGTTCTAGGCAGAAAGAAGAAACTGGACAAACAGTGAATCACTACGGACACATGGAGACTAATAGAAGAGACGAAGATGGTGAAACAAAAAATTCTCCAGTGCATCGACGAGCAACAAAAACAGGAGTTCAATGTAAGCTACAATACACTGAACAAAAGAGTAAAGAAGAGTGCCACGGAAGACAAAAGAAAATATAAATGAGCTATGGCAAGCGAAGCAGAAGAAGCTGCAGTGCAGGCAAAGGAGACCTCGCAACACTCTACCAAACAACTAGGTTCCTATCGGGGAACAGTTCAACTCAAATTAAGCCGGTGAAGGATGACAATGGAAAGCCAATCACCGAAGAGGTGGAGCAAAATAAAAACTTGGACTGAACACTTCAAAAGATTTCTAAATCGACTGCCACCTACAACGCGTCCAATGAAACGAACCACGGAAGCAGAACTCCCAGGGGACATCACCCCTTGACAAGAACAGAAGTCTTGCAGGTAATCAAGTTGCTTAAAGCTGGAAAAGCAGCTGGACCAGACGGAATCACTGCAGAGGCATTGAAAATGGACCCAGAGACATCAGCGGACTTCATGACACCACTACTGGACAAGGAAGAAAGGCTACCTATTCAAACTTCGAAGAAAGGAGACTTAAATCAATGCAATAACGGGAACCACATTATGCTCCTGTCCATCTCAAGCAAATACTAAGCTACATCATCCTGGAGAGAATCAAACAAGCCCTGGATGAAGACAGGAGAAAGACAAGGCTGCTGGCTGACTGCCTACTATCTCCATGATTTTCCTGATCGCGATAGACTCGATAGTGCGACAGAGAGCGAAAAGCGAGGAAACAGACACAAAATGGACCAACACAAAACTTTGGAGGATCTAGACTTCGCCGATTACATATGTGTCTGATTTCCCACAAACTGGAAGATATGCAAGTGAAAAGCAACAAGTTGGCAGAAGAGGCATGCAGAGAAGATACGCCTTCAGGTGAGCAAAGAGAAGACAGAGGTGATGAAGATCCCTGGCCAACAGCAACAGCAGCAACAACGGACAACAGTCGGCATGAATGAGAGGAATATGAAAGAAGCAATCTGCTTCACCAACCTACCTGGATAGCATACTTTCAACTACAGGCGGACAGAACTGACAAGGACATCAAAGCAAGAATCGGGAAAGCAAGACAGGTTTTCGTTTCTCTCAAGTCTGTGTGGAGGTCAACAGCACTCAGCATGAAAAATAAGATCCGGATTTTCAACTATAATATGAAGTCAGTGCTACCATGTGGATCAGAGAATAGGCGCGTCATCAGAAGCACTTCGAACAAACTACATACTTTCATCAACAGCTGTCTTCGCTCAATGCTACTCAAGATCAGATGGTCAGTGAAGATCAGCAACAGGGATCTCTGGGAGTGAACCAACACAGCAGGAACCAATTATGCAACAAATCTGTAGGAGAAAAAGGAGATGGATTGGCCATACCCTGACAAAACAAACCATCAATTGACATCACACGTGAGGCCATAAATAGAGTTGAACCCGAATGCTAAGCTGCAAGTTAGTTGGTCGTCAGTGCGTGGGTGACATGGAGGAGGTGATGTGAAGAGGAGATGAAAGCATGTGGGCAGACGTGGAGCTAGGTGATGGAAATGTTGATCGAAGCCCTATGTTCCTCTAGGAATTTAAATAAATAATAACAATAAGAAGTAATAATTCACCTGAATTGCAGCTTTGTGCTATTTCCCCCGAGTCGTGAATCAGTAGTGTATCTCAATTTTTACATTCTAAAAAGTGAAGTCGAACAAATGTCTGCACAGAACTCCTTATTAAAGAATCCTGATAGAAAGACATCAACGTCACCTTCATTGTAGATCATCAAATTATTTAAAAGTGTTTATTCTTTTGTTATTAATATCATTGCCACCTATTTTGTGGAAAGAAAAGACGATTTCATCATGTATTTGTCATTTATACTTCAGACTGGACGTTCAAATATAACGGCGCTAATGATGAGATGATCAGCAGATGATATCGATTCGTCATAAATGAAATATTCTAAAAATACCTCAAACCTCAACGCAAAAGCTGAACACTCACTGAAGCACGCTGGAATGAGGTGAGCATAACCATAGACAACATAAACTAAATTATTCGCATTCACATAGCTAAAATTACTTCTTTTATTGAAATACTAAAGTATTGAAAAGCACAAGAAAGAAAGGCGAAAAGTTCTCCAGCTATAAAACAATGTGGGATGAATATTTCAAAACTTCTATTCCCAAAAATATTAATACACAAAGTTGACAAAGAAGCACGTCAGATGATACTGAAATAACACCTGAATAGTTAACACACTCATCAAACACCCCTTCTGGAATCACTATGATCTCATGCAAATAACATCACCTCCCAATAAGATGTTAAATATTTCTTGAAAATATACATGCATATATCTACAGACATATAACAAATTGCATGAAAATTGACAGCTATATCATTTCAAATAAATTGTCTATATTGTCATTTCATGTGGAAATTCTAAAATAGTCAGACGTGATGGAGAGTCAGTTGTATATTTACTCACTTCATATTAAAATTATCAGACGTTAACTTAAATCAACATATGAGCATATATAATACATATTTTCACTTCAGTAATTTCGTCTTCAATGGATAGTTGAAAACATTTTAACTGAAACAATGAGCCGAGTGATAGATATATAGATAGATAGGGAACATACTAGTATGACCTGTAGGTGACGCAGTAGCGAAATGCATTATATGACTTCAAAATCAAAATATTGATTTACATTCTAAGAACATTCAGTTTTGCTTAGAAATTCTCTTAAGTTCAAAATCCATGTCATTTCTACTCATTCATGTGCACGATGAGTTCTACTTTCATTTTGCATTATAGATCGCGAGTTTACAATCACACCACAAGCTGAACATGTCCACAGAATCCCTAATAACAAAACACTGATGGATAATCTGAAGACAGTCTGAATCCCGCACATGAAATGCATTGAACGATTTTGGAAAAATAAGGAATAACTAAAGAATAAATTAGTGGTCACATTGGTTACGTAGCAAAGGTTAGGAATGAAGTAGTCAGAAAAAATCTTTTTGTCTGAGAAGTGTCTTATGGGTGTTTGTCCTGTTTCTCAATATTTCGAGCAACAATTTGCATTAAGGAGCTTTTAAATCCCCATTGAGTCATATGAGTATGTGAATAACAGAGTATGGCCTAGAAAAGCGAGAAATTCGATTGACTTTATTCTCTAGTACACTGAAACCGACTGCTGTTCCAATTCCTTTACAGAATCTTGATTTTGTAGCAGATTTCAACCGAATGAAAGACCACTCAAACGCTACTCAGTGAGTCAGGTCGATTCGCTCAAATCATTTATTACTGAATTACCAAAGAATGATGCTGAAAGTTTCTATTCCATGGATGGACTAAAGGAAATCTTTTCTGGACTATGTGAATCAGGTTGCTGGTAAGTGAAGGGGAAGAAACATGCTAAATTATGCATATCCTTGAAAGCGAAACTCCAGTAATGCCTCTCACCACTGTAGTGGTTAATTTTTGTGTTGAAGTAGAAATGCCATTTATCCTAGAGTGGAGGCATAGGTGAGGAATCTTGTTGGAAACCAAATATTTCTTCGCACAATCGTCATGTCTTCGACAGGTCAAGCTGTGACAAGTTAATTTTTCAAAAATTATAATCCGCTACGTATATCTGAATGAAGTGGGCTAATTTTACTCACTGAATCCATCTAAATCGACGTGGGTATTCATGTCATATCATGAAAAAAATGTATTAGTATTCATTATCGTGGGGATAAATAACTAGCTATGAATATTGTGCGTTAAAAACACTAACGAAAATATCTACCTCTTTGGTTTCAACGTGCATCTATATAACTTATAAACCAGATAATTTAAAAGAATATTTTATATTATCATTTCATATGGAAATTGCAGAATAGTGAGACGTGATGGACAGTCCACTATAATTTATATTCATTCCATATTGAAATAATCAAAAGTTTTTGCTCATATCACCAAGGAAGTCTCACTTCACTAATTTCGTCATCCAAGGACAACTAGAAAATTCTGTCACCAAATCAGTCAGGAGTATGATAACCTGTGAATGATTCCACAATAGTAGATTAGTTTGATTTAACAAAAAATAATTAGTTAAACGAAGTCCAAAAAACTGAAATGTTTCATTTCTTCTTCCTTCCATACAAAAGTCAATCATAGGATAATCACATGTCATCAAACAGAGACTGAATTCACAGTGTTCAGTATCTCTTATCCCTACCTATATCAACCATGCCAACATAAAACATATCCACTTATTCAAGGAAGTATACAGGACAAGCAGTAAATGTTCGAATACCGACATTTAACTCCGTATCCCAGTCGATATTTCGTAACAGTAATTCTATATAGGCATACCTGTATTCTAGGACAGATTTCATCGGCTCATTAAGGTGAACATTTGTAGTCGAAGAGGCTTCAGTTAAATCTCAAGCTGTTTCTAAAATTCACAGAGCTAAGTTGATAATCCACACTGAGACCTGAAACAAATGTTTCAGCAAAAAAATGCTCCTTGCATCGATTAAATTTTTGTACCTGTACGTCAGTAATTGTATGTGTATTCAAAATGCTTGTTATGTGTGACCGGATTTGTCAGGTAGTGAAAATACTGCAGTGCGAGAATGTTCGTTTGCATGACTGAAGATTCTGAATCGATTTGGAATATGACTGAACAAATGTTTTCACAGAGTGGAATAAGGGAATGAATGCTATTTCTGATGATATTAAGATTTGATGTATTCGAAAATGTGAATATGCGAACTTGTCTGGTGAAAAGCAAGAATGAGAAGGGTGAACTATTATCAACAAAAGAAGTGTAATTTTTGAATGTGACAACGTGAAATGCTTTTTGCGCACACCGTGACATTACTTGAGCTATTATCCACAAATATGTGTCAGCAACCCCTTGTTATCTTGAGAAATAGTGAGTTCTGGAGCACCAGTCACTTGACTTGTATAGTGGTTTCGGGTCAGCTTGAGCGGTTAAACGAGCTTTACGTGAATAGAATAACAAATGGTCAACAATGTGGAATCTCTGTCCTAAAGATTATCAAGACATTGGCATCATGTGACTGATTTTATCCGACCATCAGACGTCCACAAATTCATTTATGTTTGTTAGTTTATAACTTACAGTGCTCTTTGACGTCAAAAGCAATGATGAATTTATATTCCGTTATAGGAAAAGCTGTGTACGAATTGGAATTGATAAAGTGTAGTATATTTGTGTATGAACCTGACAGTTCTTTTTTATTTATCAGTTGGGTAGCAAAACAAGAAAAACAAGACTGCTTCTCCCACCGTTTTATAACACTTGTATATTTCACTTTTGACACAGAATCAGGATCTACATGACGGTATGGTAGCTGAACATTTTTCTGCCGTTAAATGTCATAACTGTTGAGAAGGTTTCACAACTTTCCCTAAAGAAACATGACTAACTGGCGGTGCTTCAGCAGACTATCAGATGAAACCACTACAAAGTGAAGTGTAAGTTTAACACCTACAACCAAGGAAATAGTATTTTCATCTTGAAATTAAAAACAATGTCTTAAGTTATCCCCATGTATCTTTGTCACCAATTAAAATGCAAACATTGACAACCAGAAAACGCCTCAGTGGATAAATGTCAATTGTTGATCAGCCTGAAAATCTAACTCTAATTAGAATCTCTTATTATTCAGACTGATCATATGATCCTATTTCCATGTTATGAAGCAGAATGTTTTAAATAAACCGTCTCAAATTGCTGTCTTGATTATATGAATAACAAAAGCAAAAGACATAGAGACTAACTGAAGAAATTAGAGTATAACGAAAAATAGATCGTGGTGTGCCCAGATAAGGATTCTGGAATGGTACTAGTGAATAAAGCAGGCCATGTTGATGATCTCTCTATCATTCTATCCAATTAATTAAATTCAAAAAGAGATATCTGACATAGATCCACATGGACAGACTGAACTACAGTTAACATATAATATTAAAAAACGAAGGACTAGTTGTTCAATTCAAGAAATTATGTGCATTCATTCATCCATCTGGTTTTGCGAAGCAACGAATAGACAGCTGACATGAGATACACAAACAACATGCTCCAATGCATCCAATACTAGAATTCGTAAAAGTATTGTGAAATTAATGGCATATTGTTAATAATAATTTTATGAAAATTACACATGCAAAGTTCCTTGCCACCGTGGGCAACATTTCAAACACGCGGCAGGTGTTTCTAAGCAAATTCCTAACATGGACTGCAAAGTTTCCAATTTCATCCCAACTTCTACTGCACAACGTCATATGGCTATAAGGCATATTCGTACATCTCAACGTAAACAAGTCCGGAACTTTATCGTCCATCTAGTTGTTGAATACACCGAAAATGAAGAAAATTTTCCTTCATCGATTCAGCATTATTATTTCCACCAGTGGTAATTACAATACTAGTGAGTCTGGTTAACAACTTTTAACCATCGAATTTCCTCATATTCCATATTCACACCAATTCATCCACATGCATCAGTTTTACTGGAGTTCTTTCCAACAACTTTTGCACTTATTCATGTCTGATTACAGACAATATATCCCACAATCAATGTGATACGACTACAGATTATTTTGGCCTTTCTTATCATATACTCTTTTCTTCAGCGTGAATCTTAATTGTTTTCATCGAACGACAAATGTAGGAATGAGTCAGGAATTGGGATGATTATCAGAACTAAGCGTTTCTATAAAAGTATCAGGATGTACTGTTAACATTATCGTCTACAATATGTGGATTCAATACGACACTTCATGGCGTGCTATCGTTCACACCAAAATACCGCCATTTCACTGTGCCTCCCCAACGTGCAACAAGGGAGATTTAACTACTTTTCATTTCCGAAACAGTGACAAATCACCGATTTTGTGAACAATTTAAAGTGACTGATATTATATTACACTGAAAACCTTCAGGATGGCATCAGACCTGAGTGTATTATGACCACCGAAATCGTGACTCTGTCAGACATATGTATACACTCATGGAATTGAATGGATTGCTCAAACGTTGCTGAGATCATAAGATTGCATCACATAACTGGTTTTCGAGTGTAGCTTGAATGTGTGAGTACGAGTTGATCGTCAAATGGTGACATGGACGATATCGTGTGAGGAAAACATTGAGATTATGAGCATTTTGAATTCCAAACTACTAATAATTTCGCTACCAAGTAAAAATAGTGTGGGTTTGTCTCCATTAGGTACATTAAATTAATTTAAGTATTACATTCTTGATGAAATGTGAAATTTATTTATCTAAATCCAAAAGAATGAATAACATGAATTCCTGTTATGTAAATTAACCAACGTATTTCAGCTTACCAACATAATCTGCACATCTCAAGAATCCTCAATAAATTATTCATCTGGTAGAAAATATTTCCTTTTACATGGAACTGAAGTCATGTGGTAGAAGGATGACATTCGTGGTAACAGTGTACAAATGAATTCCTATGGTTTTTAAGCTGTGTTTCTAAAGTACATATAAACCTAAATAAACTGGCCAACAGATGGAGAGCGAAAATGTGACTTTCTTTGAACTCATGACACAAAGCTCCATTGGAGAAATACTTTTATTCAAGATCAAGTTAGAACTGTAAAAGTCAGTGCAGTTAACACGTCTGGACAAAACTGAAGCATGTGTTGATTTGAAATTTCGTTTCAAAGCTATTTACCAAAGTAAGGATTTTCATTTTGTGATGTATGTACATATTTGAAGGACAACCGCATAGTTTCTAGTGTTGGTTTGCATGGATTTGATCGGTTACAGGATTTCATCATAAGCTGACATTGATTAGAGAACCATTGGTAAACCTTGAAGTACTGCACGACTGTTTCGTCCTTGTTTGGGATTCTTCGTCAGTAACCACCCACCGGGGTTCGAACCCAGGACCTTCTGGGTACAAGGCGAGCTAGCTGTCCAGTATTCCCAGGTTTTCCAATGGTTCTCTAACCAATGTCAGCTCATGATGAAATCCTGTAAGCACATAATTTCTCTTTAAGTGGGAAGAAACCCTCAGAATCTTATCCGAACAAATCATAAAATTGAGAGTTGATCTTATGAAAAACAGATATTTGACTGTTGACGATTATCAGTATAGTTCATTTGGAAGTAGATTTGTTAACGTGTCAAAATCACTAGAAGAACCATTGAAAATCAGATGGCTCACATGATCCGGTGGAAGTTCATGCTTATGATTTCAGATTATTTCATCGTTATTTGAATGTGTCTCTTCTGAAACTATTTTATCCCTGATTTTGATTTCTTTCATTTTTGTTAGCTATATGTGTTGTGAGTATTGTGTTACAATTTCTTTCGAATGATGTTTTTTGAAGCTTAATCCTGAATAGACATATTTTTTTCTTCACTGAACTCTCGCACAGTGTTCATTTGTTAGTCTCACAGTAGTGAAGATTATTCACTGGTGCATATTGAAATATTTTCTTGAAAATCGTTGGTACCTGTTTCGTGAAATCATTGTTGACTCCATGAAATCTATGTTGTACCTTGTTCACTTTGCTATCTAATCGAGGATGTTAGGCAGCTTTCGTCTTATTATAGCATGATCTAATTGCAAAGTCATTATCTGATTTAATTAGCAATGAAATTCGTCTAGTTACTCACAATCGCATACTGGAATAACATAATTATGAGTGCATAACTGTGCATACATAAAACTCGTTATCAATCCATTTTGTCAATAAAAGTACAAAATATATTGAGGTAATTAAAGATCAGCAGAAATAAAAATTGCAAGAAGTCCTTTACGTACGCGTAACCCCCAAATATCCCAGTTACATGAATGACAATAATCACTATTCTGTTGTCCAATCGGAAACATAACAAAATATAGAATGGTTGTTAAATCAACTCAGAATGCACGCATTCAAGAAACGTGACTTGACTATTTCAAAATTTCGATATTTGTGAAACAGATGGGCTTTCCGCTAGTGAGTAACTCTGAATCACTAGGTTCATCCGTTACTCTATTCGCACTGTAAAATCTCGAACACGCGTAGCTCTTCTGCTTACAAATTATTCCTGACTTGAATGTGACGATAACGTCGTATATCATTTATCATTTCATGTTAATACTTTTGATTCTGAATTGTTGACACCGAATGCATGAATGGGGTCAATAACGCCTAACGCCAGACGTTTCATACAGTGTATTCTAACCGTCAATGATACTCTAGACTATATCTGTCAATGATATGGATAAAATTCAAGGAAAACAACAGTCTACTTCTGCCTTGGCCGTAGAGGGATAGACATTTATTTATTTTGTTTATTTAGTTGTTCTATGTACTCTTCCCTTATTACTATTATTATTATTAATATTATTATCATTATTATTATTACTATTCTCACTCTGAATCTTGTTCACTTGACCTACTTGAGATTTTAAACCTAAAATTATTAATTTTCATATTTTTATATTTTTTACAATATTGAATTCTGTCTTATCAAATTTCATACCATGTTATGTAACATTTTATGTTCGTCTACTAATCTTATAATTATGTACCCTTTTCCAAAATCGATACACCTTATGTATTATTCTATATACGACATTAATTATTGTGCCACTTGACCTTAAACTATGATTATAATCACAAATATTTTAATTGCATTTCATACTATTATTATTTCATGTATTCACACCTTTGACCTAATTCCCTCACCGGATATAAATTTTATGGATTTCATGACCTTTCTTATGATTTTATTACATTAGGTTAAGTAGTGCTTTTCTAACTTGCTATCGTATTTACAAAATCCTGTTCATTCCACTTTATTATATTCATTATTATTATTTGACAATCATTCACCAGTAGTGCTTGTAATTTTACACCATATCATCGTTATTATTTTACAATCTTTCATACTGTCGTTATTTTCAACATTGAACTTATGTCTAGTCCGCCCCATTCGATGGTGTTTTTTCATATTGCCTCACACACCCTGATTACACACACTCTCGAAACATATACTTTTCATACACACATCAATAAATTAAATTACTTCATCTGATTTTGTCCCATGTTCTCATTGACCATACATTAAAACAAAAATCTGACTATTGTTCCATATTATCTTGTACTTGTTCCACAACACACTTTCTGATATGATTCTAATTTGCCTTTACTGGTTATGGTATGTTTAAATTAATGGATTTATAATTGTAGAGTCTGAAGAAGAATTTATTGAAAAAAATTATTCGCGAAATATACCCATTAAGACATTGAAATAAGAACAAATTAGTTCAGCGAAGAGTCTCTTTTCGGCGAATTCATTCACTTAGCTGTACAGTCGCAAATATATATACAATTATTTTGTGTGTGTGTGTACATTAGGTTTGTCAAAATCAAAATAACAGTTAGTGTGGGTTGTTGATTATATCATCAAGATAATGAAGAAGTTAAAATGTGTGATTAATACTCAAAGTTGTAACTAAGTGGGGTGAAGATTGGTAAGATGTGAGTAGAGTTACATCATCAAAATAATGAAGAAGTTAAAATGTGTGATTAATACTCAAAGTTGTAACTAAGTGGGGTGAAGATTGGTAAGATGTGAGTAGGGTTACGTAATATGGACTTGTTTAGAAAGATTAGATGCTAGTGAAGGAGTTTGGAGACAATTATGAAAATAAACTAGATAATAGGTGAAAAGATTGAATGGGTTAGTTACTAAAAATTGTTATACGAAAATTGCAAAAAATTTGATAACAAAATGTTGATGACAAATAAACTTGGAATTAAACCCACGGTAGTAGGAGGGGGTGGAGAAGTTTCTTCTGTGTGCATAACTCAGGCTTTTCCATCCAAATCGCTAAGGCTTCAGCAATACAAAGTATACGAAAGCTTGTCGATTTTGGAAGGCTTCTTTTGACTTTATAGATGACTTTGAACGACTTCTCCTTGCAAATCGAATGACCAGTGTTGAGTACATGCTCAGTAACGTTATCTCCCATACAATTGGAGGCCTTGTCTCTCGGGCCAAGATTCTGCGACATGAACTCCAACATAAGCAAGCTCAATACTTATGTCGAGTTTGAAAATTTGATCAATCAAACTACTGATCTTGTCCCAGCTTCCGAAGAAGAATTCAAACATTTCAAGTCCACTATTCTAGACTCTTGTCAACATTATCTGAATACAAAGTCCAAGTTCAACAGCCTTTTGACCAAAGAACATAGAGAACAACTCAACCAACTAAGGCAGAACAAAGAATTGCTTATCACACGTCCTAACAAAGGTACAGGCATAGTCTTAATGGATAGAAAAGATTATATTAATAAAATGATGGCGATTCTCTCAGACAACAATAAGTTCTCAGTATTCGAAAAAGAGAAAGACAAAACCGAAGCGACGGAAAAACAACTAACTGAGATCTTGAGAAAGCTAAAGACTGATCAAGTTATCTCTGAAAATGTCTTCGAGACCATTCGACCCACAGGTTTAATAATACCCCGACTATACGGATTGCCAAAAACTCATAAACAGGGTCTTCCGCTGCGCCCTATTTTGGACATGTCGGGATCTCCATATCATCCAATAGCGAAATGGCTAGCAGAACTCCTACAACCTGTCAGAGAACGAATTTCAAAACATTCCCCCCGGGATACCTTCGAATTCATCGATTGCATCAAAGATGTTAAAGTGGGAGACAAACGTATGATTTCACTCGACGTCGAGTCTCTCTTCACAAACGTCCCTATCACTGAGACGATTTGTTTTCTATGCAAATACTTGGAAGAAAACAACCTGGATATTGGAATACCTACCACCAAGCTAAAAGAACTCCTACTCAGATGTACCCTAAATGTCCAGTTCACATTCAATGGGAACTTCTATAGACAAAAAGATGGCGTGGCGATGGGATCACCTTTGGGTCCGGTGCTGGCTGATATTTTCATGGCAAGTTTGGAAAACGGTCCGCTGAAAGCAACCATCGACAAATTCTTCCTATACAAAAGGTATGTCGATGATACTTTCGTCATCTACGATCACAATTGTGATCAAAATATTGTTCTTCAAGTTCTCAATAGTTGCCACCCTGCCATCAAATTTACAATCGAAGAAGAAACCAATGAGACAATCTCCTTTCTGGACGTTCGTCTAAGTAAGAAGACCGATGGTACCTTGAAAAGATCAGTACACAGAAAACCTACATGGAACGGTCAATTGACAAACTTCTACAGTTGGGTACTAATAAGTCGCAAGCGAAATTTGATAATATCTCTGGCGACTAGAATCCGAAAAATCTGTAGTCCAGAATCAATAGAGGAAGAGATCGCCCTCTTAAGGAAGACACTGCTCGAGAATGCCTACCCACCCCGTTTTATAGACAAGCACATTAAGCATAAGACGTACAAAGAACAACCCATCACAGTGCAGAAGAAGATGGTCTACATGAATGTACCCTTCAAAGGTGACCTTCTGGCTGACACCTTGAAGAAGAGGATATCTACTGCTCTCAGAAGGACATTCTTCGCTGCCACACTACGACTGACATTTTCCTCCCGGCCATTGTTCTTCAACTACTCTAAAGATAAACTATCGCATTTGACCACTTCCATGTGTATCTACCAATTCACCTGCTCTTGTGGAGCGAGGTATATAGGTCGTTCGATGCGTGTTTTATCTATAAGAGTTCAAGAACACTATCCCGTCTGGCTACGGAAAGGTAACAACGGAGCAATAAAGAGCGCCATTATTGAGCATGTACTCAACACTGGTCATTCGATTTGCAAGGAGAAGTCGTTCAAAGTCATCTATAAAGTCAAAAGAAGCCTTCCAAAATCGACAAGCTTTCGTATACTTTGTATTGCTGAAGCCTTAGCGATTTGGATGGAAAAGCCTGAGTTATGCACACAGAAGAAACTTCTCCACCCCCTCCTACTACCGTGGGTTTAATTCCAAGTTTATTTGTCATCAACATTTTGTTATCAAATTTTTTGCAATTTTCGTATAACAATTTTTAGTAACTAACCCATTCAATCTTTTCACCTATTATCTAGTTTATTTTCATAATTGTCTCCAAACTCCTTCACTAGCATCTAATCTTTCTAAACAAGTCCATATTACGTAACCCTACTCACATCTTACCAATCTTCACCCCACCTAGTTACAACTTTGAGTATTAATCACACATTTTAACTTCTTCATTATTTTGATGATGTAACTCTACTCACATCTTACCAATCTTCACCCCACTTAGTTACAACTTTGAGTATTAATCACACATTTTAACTTCTTCATTATTTTGATGATGTAACTCTACTCACATCTTACCAATCTTCACCCCACTTAGTTACAACTTTGAGTATTAATCACACATTTTAACTTCTTCATTATTTTGATGATGTAACTCTACTCACATCTTACCAATCTTCACCCCACTTAGTTACAACTTTGAGTATTAATCACACATTTTAACTTCTTCATTATCTTGATGATATAATCAACAACCCACACTAACTGTTATTTTGATTTTGACAAACCTAATGTACACACACACACAAAATAATTGTATATATATTTGCGACTGTACAGCTAAGTGAATGAATTCGCCGAAAAGAGACCCTTCGCTGAACTAATTTGTTCTTATTTCAACAATTATTCGCTCTAAATATTTTGTTCTGAATGAATTATGGGAATATTCAATTTAATTTACAAAATCTCATCATATATATAACAATGAGTTAAGAGGTGAGAAAATAGACGTAGGTCAAGTTAAAGGGACATATTGAAAGTCAAAATAAAAATGAAGATCACTAAACCAAATAACAAAGGTAATAGTACATCTGTTATGGTATCGAAATAAAGTTAACTAACTTGATCATCGTTCATCAGTCTGAGGTCATTTTTCGTTGTCGAGTTGGCCAATTGGTGAAGATAACAAAACCACGTGCAGATTGTTGGATTTGATTAGTGTGTAAAATTATAAAAGCAGTGTGTGTTTACACAGTGAACTTGCATATCACATTCGTGTTGATTTCGTCACTTCATGGAGGAGGGAGATATTGTAACCAAGTCAGATTCTGCTTTAGTCCGTCATTCCTATTCAGGCAATTTGGATTACTCTTTATATGAAGTGCTTCTGATATTAGACGTTCCTTGTGATTTCTGAAATTTTTCTGGATGATGATTTCAATATTGTCAAAATCAATTTTGTGGCCTGATTCTCTAGCGTGTAGATTTATGGCTGATGATTTTTCAAGCTTTTGTAGTTCAACCGGATTTCTCGGTGGTCAAACAGATGCTCTACGGTATTCATTTCTTTTGATTTTGATTTCTCAAAATGTTTGTTCGATGTATATCGCATCACTTTCCAAGCAAGCATTTTATTTTATAGACACAATCAGATAGAGAATCTTTAGGTCTTTTACATGGACAAGGTTGTTTCCTAGTGTGTCTGGTTTTTTGAAGAAAACTGTAATGTCATGTTGATTGAGTACCCTTCTGATATCATCTGACGTCTCTGCTCTATATGAAATGACTTCCGTCGAGGTCCATGTTTCGGAATGCGTTTTCGGCCATACTTAATGTCTGCGTTGATTTTATTGATGAAGTCCCCTTGGTAGTTGTTTTGCTTGAGAGTTTCAGTAATGTTTGATATTTCTTCTTCATTTTCTGTCTCATCCGTTATCAGCGAGTGTGCTCATCTAAGAAGACTTGAAACAACGGAAATATCTGCGATGATGGGGTGTGATGATTTTAAGTTTAAATATTTATTGGAGTGGGTTTTCTTCCTGAATGTAGATATATTAAAATGTCCGTTTTCCCTCCTCTTAACTAGGCAGTCTAGAAATGGTAGTTCAACGATGTCTGATTCTGCTTACGAAGTAAACTGGATTCTCGGAGATACACAGTTAATTTACCCCAGGAGTGAATTGTGTAGATCTAGTTTTAGTACTACTGTAAAAATTGGGCAAAGGCTGTACTGTGAGACCCTCTGCACCCTCATTATTCACAACTATCCCCTTGTATCTCATCAGATAGGACGAAAAGTCAATATAAGAAATTATATGCTCGTACCACTAAGTACGAAAATTCTACAATACCGTACTTAGCCCGTATTTTATGTGATGAAGACACTGTTAGAAGTGAAACATATAAGTTACTATGTAATTAGCATAGTGAATCGACCCTTTTATTGTTCATCTTTCTGTAATTCTATGGTGTCACCCTTTCTATCGTTTAATTATAACTTTGCTATTTTTATTTTAGTTGTTATTACTATTATTACTATAATTTTATATTTTTCTCCTTATCCTATACTGTAATTGCTACATAGCTCCTATAAAAACGTTTTGTTATCATTATTATGTATTAATTATTCCGTTTATCTATTTTTTTTGTCTGTTGTTGTCGTTTTTGAGTAAATTAGATGCAATACTGTACTGAATGCTGAAAATTCCTTGCTGTATCATTAATACTGTTTTTGGAAGAAAGCAAAAATTATTATTATTATTATTACAAAAGTATCATCTACATATCTTAACCATATGCTTGAAAAGGTGTTATTTTCAAATGTATTCATGAAAAGGTCGGCGACTATTGGGGAGACTGCTGAACCCATAGCAACACCATTTGTCTGTCTATATAAACTCCGTTTGATTGCAGAATAATTACTTTCTAGACTGAATTTTCAGCTCTTAATTATTTCACTGGTGTCCAGTGGATATCTTTGTAATAGCGATGCAACTGGTTCTAGTAGACTGGAAATGATATCAAGACTTTCGGTAATAGGGATACTAGTATATGATGAGTTAATAACATAGCTTACCATAATGTCTTCTTTATCAATTTCTCGGTGTTCTATTTGAGATTTGAAATCATATGAATTTCTTACAATATTTTGAATGTCTTTTTGTAGTGGTTTTAGTACCGAGAGTAAGTGTTTAGATAGTTTGAATGTCGGTGAGTTGGTGAAATCTATTACTGGTCCTAATGGAACTGTGTGTTTATGTATCTTTGGTTGACCGTAGAATCTTGAAGGTACATAAGAGTCTGGTTTTAGTTTAAACCACAGAGAATTTCCAATTTCGGTTTCATCTCTTGAAGGAGTCTGTTTGTACTTAGTTTCATTTTGTTTAATTCGGCGGATTTCTTCTTCTCTTCAATAAGTAACTCAATTCCATTTATCCTGTCATTTCATTACTTTTGAGTGTCAGTTTTAGGAAGACTGGTTTCTGCTCCACTATGTCTGACGTCGAATTCATAATCAGTCCTTCTAAATCATTCTTCAGCTTATTTCTGCATGTACTACCACACTTACGAAAGACGTTTATTGCTTCATACTTTACCGTTTATTAGTGGCCTTCACATTCTCGATCAACATCCAACGTGTGTGAGTAGTTAGTAAATTGATATTGAAATCTTTCTGGGTTGTAGCGAAGTTGAAAGTGACCAAAGAAATGAAATGTGGTGGCATAACCTTCCTCAATTTCTTGTTTCCCTATCTGCTTTTAGTTATCAACAGGAAAACTATATTTTCATTTAACGAGACGCGTTAGTGTTAACGAAGACACAAAATAAACGAAATGTTCTACTGCGAAATGCAGCGCATTTCATAAAAATCTGGTAAAGGTTTTAATCGACCACTCCTTTAGAGCAATCGGACTGAGTCAACTTATCAGATAACAAAAATACTACAGTTATAAATAGAAGTTACAACTTATCGAAGTTAAATACTTTAGATAAGTGAAAAAGACAGAAAAGTTGAAAGATGAAAATCTAAAAGAGCAGAAATAAAAAAGAAAATCTGTCATGTCTCATTCAAAGTTGTTTTTCTGCTGAAGCTCTTATAATATGCATGATAAACGTTTTTCAAGATTTAATATCAAAAGCATCACACATTTCAAATTTTGCTTGTTAAAATGTGTCCTACATACACACACGCATCGTTTTCATTACTATTTACAGGAGTTCAAAGTTCTATCTCCATTTTCACTATCGCCTTGCAAATCAATAATCACTGTAAGATTTTCTAAACGATATTTGGTGATTGCAAAATGAATAGACCTATTCTACGTTCGAAAAATAAGAACAAAATACCACCTAATTTCGTCCCCAAAATGTGGATATGACAGTCTGACTGCTGCTATGGAGCCGGCTACATTAGGCAAACAATTAGGCAGATTCACCTCCGTATTTCCGAATATCCTCCAACATGGTTATGCAAGGAACAAACGATATCCATTCATAGCTCTTTTTTAACACACATAGATCGTGAATCTAAAGTTTATGGTAAAACAGCATTTAAATTTATTTTGCTTTAAAAAGAGTCCATCTTGCACATACAGCTGAAGTCATAACAGTGCACCGGAAATGCTCAAACTTGTTTGCTCAGAAGAAATTCGTACAACCAATTTCCTTATCTTGGCCATCGTTACATGTATGTATAAACCGGACAAATTCACCCTCTCCTCCTAAACCTTTTGAAAATTAAAGTCGTCCAAATCATTTTATTTTTACATAATAATCCGTTGCGTCACCAACTTGAACACTCGCCTACACTTCAGTTACACTCAATTTCTCCATAATAACGCATTATGCAATTCACTTGTTGTAACCGTTTTTATCTTCTAATTTTGTGTAAGAACTCTCTGTGTTCATAATCACCATCTTGACATGTTGACATATGTATGTATATTTATATATCAGAGTAGAGCCAAAGATGAGGATAGAATTGAAAACTAAATATTTCTTCTCTAAATCCTTTTGCCTTCCAAATATCTTAATGGGGATTTTTTCCACAACATGTCATTCACAATGTATTCTGATATTTAACCGGGTTAAACTAGCTATTTATTAACAGATTTCTAGAAACTACCTACACTAGATCAATAGTTGCTTCCTTTGCTTTATTGTCTTTCACCTTCTTCATAACAGCGTTTTATGAACTAAGTAGTCGTTTTACCTTCACTCAGAGGTACAGAATTAGCTTCCATGCGTAATCCTCACACAATTGCATTGCCTGGTCATAAGTAATAATGTCGGATGACTTTTCCCACTAGGCTTTTGTTGCTATCATAAGTAACACTCTTCGGTTCATTTAAATAAGCAGTTAATTTGATTACTCGACCAAGTAGAGTAATATTACAATAATATATTACAAAATACAATCTGCTCTCTCATTATGTAGTTTTCAGGTGTGTTTTGTCGAAGAAACCTCACGTCTGGTACTTAAGTTGCCACTCTGGAAGATCCTATTTTCCTAAATTTTCAATAAAATACGCCTAGTAATGCCACTGAAATATCAAATGACTAGCAAACTACTTATGAGTAGTATGAAATGTGCTGAGAATTCGCACTCCCCATACACATTTTGGAATATGTGAATTGCTCAACGTTATTTTGATTTGATGCATTAACAAACAGATGAAAATACGTCACATGAAAAGAGACGACGTTCAGCGAGGAGACTCTTTTTGGCACACTCATTCAAATAGTTGTACGATCGCATTTATATACAAATATTTTAGTGTGTGCGCGCAAGATGTTTGTCAAGTTTAGATAATTAATTAGGTGATACAATAACGATCTAATATAGAAGAGAGGTTAATTGGACAGCAACTAAAGTAAGATTAAGTTATTAAGTTTGATGACGTTATATACTTGATATTTCCTACCTCCATACCCTCACTGCCTGAAAGCGAGAAAGATTATATTTTGTAGTCGGCGGTATTCCTCGGTACATCATCTTTCGTAAGTGTGCAAAATTAACGATTTTTCTGGCATTTGAGAGACAAACACCAGCTGACGAAATAAAAGACATTTATGAGTATATTCCTGCACATAATTGACTTTACGTTTCACTATGTCGAGGCATAATGCAGCTCACATAGATTATCTTGATGTGCTTTTAGATTTTGGATTGCATTAGGGTTGATATTATTAAGACATCAAACTTTTCAAAACCTTCCATTTGACTCATCATTGCTACTGTAAATCCTATAAGACGCATTTCGTATAGATCATGCTAACCTTTGACTTCAATCAGAACTAATGTGGTTGACTATAACATGGATTGAATAGTACCGATGTTGAATGCATCTCACAATTTTGTTCAGAAACATTTGAGCTACTTATCCATTGGTAGTAGTATAACGGTTTCACATACACGTTTTCTTCAAGTTTCGTTTATTATTATGCTTATTAAAATTTTGTTCAGCTGAGAGTAATGGAGACTACTCTGTCATCGGCAGATTTCCTTTAACGAATAATCTTAAAGACTTCTGTGGCTTCACTACGTGTATTTACTCTTTCTGACGGGTTAGTGTACATCAGCTCAACTGAAATTATTTTATGGTGTTACAGTAGTCATTATCTTTTTTCTGAACTAACCTTTTGTTATAACCTACTCATTATTTATTCGCTGAGGAATGGCTCGTTTTTTTGTTTCATCGGATGAATACGTTAGCATAAACGAGATTAACCACTGCTTACCAGCTGAATTCCATTCCTTTGTTTACAATGGAACATTTCCAGCCGTATCTGTTAGTGATCTTTCACCTCAGAAATAATTACTGTACTCAAATTATGGAATTAGTCATTCATTAATGCCCTCATTCAGTGAAAAAATTTTTTAAGATAGTTGAAGGCAGTGCATTGTTCATTTAAAGTCGAATCTCTCAAATGACCTAAAGATCTTCAAGGAGTAGGTTTGTGTCTATTTTTCCTGATATGAACATGATGTGATGGTCAAATTGTTTGGAAAATCGCTTCTGGGCGATCTTTAATCACAATATTTATAGTAATTTAGACGTTCCAGCCAACACTGCATTTATTACACTTAATTTCTTTAGACAGTATATCTTCAATTTGACCTTTATTATCCGCCTCTGCCCTTGATTAATCGCCTGTTCTAATAATTCTCTCCCTGTTTAGTGTCTTTCTTGAATGCTACTCTTTGTGTCGTCAAATATCAATTTTATTTCGGGTAATAAGGAATAATTATATTAATGATAATGGGAGATATCTTAATTTTATTAAAACTCCATAGAACGTGTATTCACTGCTAATTGATGTTTTATTCTTTTGACAAATACATGGACTTCAAAGATGTCAACTGGTCACCGTATCTGGGAGGTCTGCACATTTTACAACGTATAGTCATACTAAATGCAGGAGTTTTAACATCGTTAAAGGTCTCAATTCCGAAAACTTAGTAAACTTCATTGCATAAACGTATGCGAGTAATGGATCCCATACATTGATTTTGTTAAACGAGTTTGGCAAAGTAACTTACTTCGACGATAAGTATGTCTTATATTATTTCTTGATTTCCCCCCTACATTACTTCTCCATTAAAATACATATATTGTATTTTCAAAGTAACACGTCGTTATCTGAGTGTGTGGTATTATGTGAATAAAGGAATCTGTGGACATGAAAGTGAGATCCTGAAAGAAACCACCATAAACAGCAAATATTACAACCTCGACAATGTGATACACTTACGCGAATAAACTTGTTTGATAGAAAATAAAGTTGATATATTCAGCATATTTCAAGATGATAATTGAAACAGCAAAACAGTATTCGTCTTATTTTTTAACAATGGTGTATTATTATCAACTTAGCATATATCATGCTGTCATTCGTACTTCTTCACTTCAGTTCTAATCTAATAAATATACTGCTCATCATTCATCTGTCTACAATGTAGGCGATCACTCAACAGTCCGATTACAAACGCATCAATATCAGACATGAAAACTACTAGTAAAAATAGTGACATCAATCATATTTCTGAATAGTTGTGATGAGCGAAGGGATTGTTCATGTCTCCTCTTTGTCATCTGAATTAATATAAACGGCTCGCATTTCGGATAAAAATTCCTTGCTACAACAGGTGATTCTAAGGTAACAGATCTGTGCCTGTGATCACTCTACAAAGAGTATGAAGGTTGCATTTTCCTTTTGATGTTTCAACACAGTCTTATATCACTGAGATTGTGATTGTCACTTTAACTCATAGCAGTTTATTTAGTGAATTATCTTCAGTATTCGAGTATTTACTTCATCAGTGGATTGTTCAACAAAGTGTTCAGTGGCCTATCTACTCTGCATATCAATATTAGATAAGTGTTAAAAATGTTTGACTGATGATTCTTCATTCCTATTTCACATGTTTACAACGGGTTATTTGCATCATATTATATTTTTCACTTTGTAGGTGAATTAATTTTTCAAACACACCCAGGTGGGACGTTAACTGACGGAATTAAGAGGTCGGGTGAATAACATAGCTCAAAGCGAGCATAGTTTCTGCCTCGATGCAAACAGTTGAAAACATATGAGGGTTTGTAGGTGAAAATACAACTCTCATTGAGTGGTTTGAAGAGTTGCATTACTAAGGAAATCATATTTATTTCCAGTCACCACTGGCAGCTAAAACCTAGCAAAATTCAACAGAATATATTGTAAGAAAGTGAGAATCAGTGCTAAATATATGTGTACAAAATTACTTTCAGTAAGAACCAAGTATCTGATGTGAACCTGTAGCGTGAAATTCTCGAGTAAAAGTGAGGGTAGGTGAGACAGTGGATGTATTTTCTGTGCATGAAGAAATCCGTGCTTACATATGTGACAGAATTAGAAGGATATGATGTTAAATAAAAATGGCGACTATTCCCGATCTTCCTTGAGTCACAATAAAATTTTTATTCAATAACTAGGTGTCATCAGGCGATATCATATTTATTTAACACCCAACATTGTATCTAAAACAGTAGAAGTAATAAATGACTGTGCAAAAAGTGAAAACTATTTCACACATAAAATAGGAATATTATATATGGCAAAACTGGTTGGAATAATGCAGTCAAAAATAAGGTATTTACATCTACTGCCCAACAAAGTTAAGTAAAATATACGGTGACAATTCTCGATCTCCCGAGGGTTATAATACAATCTCTTAGTAGTTACACACCATGACAAATATAGTGAAAAATCACTCACACCAACCAGTAGTGCTTGCTAGCTATGATGAAGGGATTTCATCACACATAGACCACTTAACTGGGTTTCTTTACAAGGCTCATCATTCTCATATCCAGTTTTACTTAACTTTAATCATCAAAAATATTGTCATCTACTAAGAAGAACTATTGATTCAGTAAGTCGAATTCGTCCCTTCGAACAAAAAAGCTTGTACATGAAAACGTTAGAATATATCCTTAGGAGCCGAAAATATTCAGCTAGCAATATGTAAGCTGAAAGGCACCATGAATGGGAAGGAAGGAAGCCGACAAATTAATGCCATGATTTATTTCACTGATTGCTTGATATGCGGATTTGAATACCACTCAAGTGATAGCATCTTATTTGCTCTGTATAATTTCTTTGTAATTATCCAATTGCATCTTCGAAATCGACAGTGCCTGACGCGCGATGTCGCCCAACGGCCTCCTCAGCGGGTGTCCAATCCATTTCCACTTTCTCCTGCATATTTGTTGGACGATTGGTTCCTGTTTTGTTCGTTCCCATAGCTTCTTGTTTGTGATTCTTTCCGGCCATCTGATCTTCAGTATAGAGCGAAGACAGCTGTTGATAAAGGTCTGCAACCTGTTGGAAATATTCTTTGTGACACACTGGCCAAGTTTCTGATCCGTATAGAAGAAGAACTGACTCACTTAACGTTTGTATTGAAAATCCGAATTTTGTTGTTGATGCTGAGTGACGAAAATTTCCAAATTGGTTTCAGGTTGATGAATGTGTTTCTCGCCTTCCCGATTCTCGATTTGACATCCTCGTCGGTTCCTCCTGTGGTTGAGACAATGCTCCCTTGATATGTGAATGAAGTAATCTCTTTCAAATCCCTCTCTGTGATGGTGATTAGCGCTGGATGCTGCTGCTGTTATTGTTATTGGTTCGTTATTTTCATAGCCTCTATCTTATCTATGTTCACCTGGAGTCCTGTCTTTGCTGCTTCTTCGACCAGTTTGTCGGTTTTTGCTTGTAAGTCTTCGATTTTGTGTGACATCAAACATGAATCATCCACGCGCGAAATCCAGGTCTTCTAGGTTCTTCACGTCAGTCCAGGATGTCCCTATCTTCTCGTTTCCCACTGTCTGACGCATAATCCAGTCCACCACAATAAGAAATATCATTGGTGATAATATGCACCCTTGTCTGACTCCTGTGTTTACTCCAAACGCTTCGCTGAGTTTTCCGTTGTGGATCACTTGACATGTGCTGTTGTCGTACAGCTTTTGAATAAGGTTGATGAATATTTGGGTACGCCGTAGTACTCGAGTAGTTTCCAAATTACTTTGAGGTCAACGCTGTCAAAGGCCTTCTCAAATTCTATAAAGTTGAGATAGAGGTTTGATTGCCATTCCATGCTTTGTTCGACTCCAGATGATTGGTATTTAACATATTACTGATTAATTCTGTCAATTTATCTACAAAATGAGATGCAATTTTTAGTTGGCATCTTGCGTGACATGTTGTGTGTAGTTTCCTAATCAGACTATGCTTTCCTTACCTTCCTCCAGGGTCAAGCTATTCTGCATTAGCCTTCTTTCGGAGAAATAATGAAACCATGACTCTCGACCTTCAAGTAAATTGTCAAGGTTTATGTTTCACAGACAGAGATTTATGAAAATATACTTCCGGCTAATCGCGTATGCTGACATTTATAGGTCTTGCATCACTAAATGATTCAAATTATGAACCTTGGGACTCCATAACAGGTAAATTCATTTCATAGAAGCAGCACTTCATAAATAAGTGGATATGGTTTCCAGCATTTATATAGAGTGAAACCACATCAGTTTATACACATGACATTCCCCCTTGACACTGATAAGTGAAAGGGGCTCCATATTAGATGGTTAAGAATATCAGATAAAATAATCCAGTTTTGAACTACATTATACAACGGTGGCTATTATCCATTCTCATATTAGCTCTACCACCTACGGTTTTTAATTGACTGTATTAGATGGATCATTCATGTGAATGAGTCGTGTAGATCACAAAACGTCTCAGTGACGAAATAATTAACTGATAAATCCTGACTTATAAATTCTGTAAAAATTCACTTGCTTCTTAGTTAGCAACCCTGAGGGAACTAGGCAGATATCAGAATTCGCTGAAGGCTTAATGCTTGGGAGAAATTTTAATTTAAGAAGCCCTTCGAGTGTGCGTTTTTCCATAGTGTGATATATTTATTTATTCAGGCTTTTTTCTTAATTGGTAGCACTAGGGTGCGAAATTATCTCTCCGTTTTCATACATTCTTGCTGCTTGGAGCACCATATATCCCTGCCTATGCTTTTAATGTGATGAGAATTATCTGATATCGTACACAGATTCTTTTCCATTAAAAACTCATCTTCGAGACTCGTTTAAATTGTCAAACAAACAGTCGATTTTGTTTGTAACAGCAGTTGTGGTTTGGTTCAACTTGATCACCGTGAAAATCTAAGCGAGTGTATTGATAGTGTCAGCAAAATGTCTATCTTTGTAAATTATCTTCGATTGTTTATACTACTTACAAGTAGGTTGATCTTAAAGTCAGTAAATGTTTGAGTACTGAATAATTGATCAAGTAAAGTATATTTCAATGGTTCACTTTGTCGGTTTGATGCTATTTACTTGTAATCTGATCGAATCATTTTGTAGTATGATAAAGTGTCAGGAGAACAAATTTATCGCAAAACACAATGTAGGGGCGAAGGTAGAACAGAGTATTTCGGATGCGTAGACTGGGTTTACTGTCGAGAATTATGACGGCTTTTTCCACGTTAAGAGGAAAAGATTAATTTTAATTCAGGTTATTTGGAGGCCATAAATAAACATGAAGGCACTTTTCCTCTTCATCTGATGACCATAATCATTAAAATGTGACTACATTCACTTGTAACAACACAGAATGAGATTCATTGAGGTTTCGAATACTTACAAGCCACGTCACGTCATATGAAGCCAATTTTATCGGGCTGTAAGCGTATGCATGCAAATTCAGTTTTGTCGTGGAAGACTGAACTGTTTTGTGATCTTCGTTTTTGAAATTCCTGGCATGTTCTGTAAACTACTTCGCCAGTATGATTAGTAGACTCATATCGTTAAGCACCCGATAATGACTAAATGATCTACAGTATTTCTATTCTAGTGTTTCCAACATCACTGTAAATATAAAAATAGCCTGAGATTCTACACAACAAAAACCAATTGTTTCTGTAACACAAAAATATTTTAAATATTCAACAGATGGTCGCTACATGATACATTCTTCTGAAAAGCCTCAAACATGGACAGAAGTGCTTTACAGTGATTACTGGTGAACAGTGATTCTCTGACTAATGTGACTTCATAACATGTGTGTCGTGAAAATAGATACACTTAAGAATCAATTGCCTAATTTTTAAAGTTATACACCAACACTTAATAATTTGGTAGTCACATGTGGAACTGTCAGTTTCTTGATTACCAACACTCTTCTCTATCACGTCACATCTACGTTTTCTTGGAAGATGCTCCTTATGACCGGACCCACTAAAATACTGCTGATTTTCGCGTTTGTTTGGGAAGTGGCTTTCATGAAACTTTATCATGTATCCTTCCAGAATGGTATCAATGACCTTATTCCGAGAAATGTATCCAGGCACTGTCGATTTCGAAGATGCAATTGGATAATTACAAAGAAATTATATAGAGCAAATAAGACGCCATCACTTGAATGATATTCAACTCTGCATATCAAGCAATCAGTAAAATAAATCATCACATTAATTTGTCGGCTTTCTTGCTTCCCATTCATGGTATCATTCAGCTTACATATTGCAAGCTGAATATTTTCGCCTCCTAAGGATAAATTCCAACGTTTTCAAGTACAAACTTTGTTGTTCGAAGGGACGAATTCGACTAACTGAATCACTGGTTCTCCTAAGTAGATGACAATATTTTTGATGATTAAAGCTAAGTGAAACTGGATATGCTAATGATGAGCCTTGTAAAGAAACCCAGTAAAATGGTCTACGAGTGATGAGATCCCTTCATCATAGCTAGCAAGCACTACTGGTTGGTGTGAGTGATTTTCGCTATATTTGTCATGGGCTGTAACTACTAAGAGATTGTATTTTAACCCACGGGAGATCGAGAATTGTTACCGTATTTTTTACTTAACACTGTTGGGCAGTAGATGTAAAAACCTTATTTTTGACTGCATTATTCCAGCCAGTTTTGTCATATATAATCTTCCTATTTTATGTGTGAAATAGTTTTCACTTTTCACACAGTCATTTATTTCTTCTACTGTTTTAGATACATGGTTGGGTGTTAAATAAATATGATATCGCCTGATGGCACCAAGTTATTGAATAAAAATTGTATTTTGGCTTAAGGAAGATCGGGAATTGTCACCGTTTTTATTTAACATCATATCCCCTTAATTCTGTCACATATGTAAGCACGGATTTCTTCATGCACAGAAAATACATCCACTGTCTCACCTACCCTCATTTTTACTCGAGAAATCCACGCTACAGTTTCACATCAGATACTTGGTTCTTACTGAAAGTAATTTTGTACACATGGATTTAGCACTGACTCTCACTTTCTTACAATATGTTCTGTTGAATTTTACTAGGTTTTAGCTGCCAGTGGTGACTGGAAATAAATATGATTTCCTTAGTAATGCAACTCTTCAAGCCACTCAATGAGAGTTGTATTTTCACCTACAAACCCTCATATGTTTTCAACTGTTTGCATCGAGGCAGAAACTATGCTCGCTTTGAGCTATGTTATTCACCTGACATCTTAATTCCGTCAGTTAACGTCCCACCTGGGTTTGACGTGTTTGAAAAATTAATTTACCTACAAAGTGAAAAAATATAATATGATGCAAATAACCCGTTGTAAACATGTGAAATAGGAATGAAGAATCATCAGTCAAACATTTTTAACACTTATCTAATATTGATATGCAGAGTAGATAGGCCACTGAACACTTCGTTTAACAATCCACTGATGAAGTAAATACTCGAATACTGAAGATAATTCGCTAAATAAACTGCTACTGAGTAAAAGCGACAATCACAACCTCAGTGATATAAGACTGTGTTGAAACATCAAAAGGAAAATGCAACTTTCATATTCTTTATAGAGTGATCACAGGCACAGATCTGTTACCTTAGAATCATCTGTTGTAGCAAGGAATTTTTATCCAAAATGCGAACAGTTGATATTAATTCAGATGACAAAGAGAAGACATGAAAAATGCCTTTGCTCATCACAACTATTCAAAAATATGATTGATGTCACTATTATTATTAGTAGTTTTCATGTCTGATATTGAAGCGTTTGTAATCGGACTGTGGAGTGATCGCCTACATTGTAGACAGACGAATGGTGAGCAGTATATTTGTTAGATTACAACTGAAGTGAAGAAGTACGAATGAGAGCATGATGTCTGCTAAGTTGATAATAATACACCATTGTTAGAAAATTAAACGCATATTGTTTTGCTGTTTCAATTGTCATCTTGAAATATGCTGAATATATCAACTTTATTTTCTATCAAACAAGTTTATTCGCGTAAGTGTATCACATTGTCGAGGTTGTAATATTTGCTGTTTATGGTGGTTTCTTTCAGGATCCCACTTTCATGTCCACAGATTCCTTTATTCACATAATACCACAGACTCAGATAACGACGTGTTACTTTGAAAATACAATATATGTATTTTAATGGAGAAGTAATGTAGGGGGGAAATCAATAAATAATATTAGACACACTTATCGTCGAAGTAAGTTACTTTGCCAAACATGTTTTACAAAATCAATGTATGGAATATATAAGTTTCAGTTGGACGTTACATCTTTCTCCATTACCCGCATACATTTATGCACTGAAATTTACTAAATATTCGGAATTGAGACCTTTAGCGGTGTTAAAACGCCTGCATTGAGTATGACTATACGTTGTAAAATGTGCAGATCTGCCAGATACTGTGACCAGTTGACATCTATGAAGTCCATGTATTTGTCAAAAGAATAAAACATCAATTAGAAGTGAATACACGTTCTATGGAGTGTTAACAAAATTAAGATATCTTCTATTATTAATAATATAATTATTCCTTATTGCCCGAAATAAAATTGATATTCGACGACACAAAGAGTAGCATTCAAAAAAGAGACTAAACAGGGAGAGAATTATTAGAATAGGCGATTAATCAAGGGCAGAGGCGGATAATAAAGGTCAAACTGAAGATATACGGTCTAAAGAAATTACGTGTAATAAATGCAGCGTTGGTTGGAACGTCTAAATTACTATAAATGTTGTGATTAAAGATCGCCCAGGAGCGATTTTCCAAACATTTTTCCCATCACACCATGTTCATATCACGAAAAATAGACACAAACCTACTCCTTGAAGATCTTTTGGTCTTTTGAGAGATTCTACTTGAAATTGACAATGCACTGCCTTCAACTATTTAAAGAAATTTATTAACTGAATGAGGGCACTAATGAATGACTAATCCCATAATTTGATTACAGTAATTATTTCTGAGGTGAAAGATCACTAACAGATACGGCTGGAAAAGTTCCATTGTAAACAAAGGAATGGAATTCAGCTGGTAAGCAGTGGTTAATCTCGTTTATGCTAACGTATTCATTCGATGAAACAAAAAAACGAGCCATTCCTCAGCGAATAAATAATGAGTAAGTAATGACGAAAGGTTAGTCCAGAAACAAGATAATGACTACTGTAACACCATAAAATAATTTCAGTTGAGCTGATGTACACTAACCCGTCAGAAAGGGTAAATGCACGTAGTAAAACCACAGAAGTCTTTGAGATTATTCGTTAACGGAAATCTGCCGATGACAGAGTAGTCTCCATTACTCTCAGCTGAACAAAATTTTAATAAGCATAATAAGAAACGAAACTTGAAGAAAACGTGTGTGTGAAACCGTTATACTACTATCAATGGATAAGTAGCTCAAATGTTTCTAAACAAAATTGTGAGATGCATTCAACATCGGTACTATTCAATCCATGTTATAGTCAACCACATTAGTTCTGATTGAAGTCAAAGGTTAGCATGATCTATACGAAATGCGTCTTATAGGATTTACAGTAGCAATGATGAGTCAAATGGAAGGTTTTGAAAAGTTTGATGTCTTAATAATATCAACCCTAATGCAATCCAAAATCTAAAAGCACATCAAGATAATCTATGTGAGCTGCATTATGCCTCGACATAGTGAAACGTAAAGCCAATTATGTGCAGGAATATACTCATAAATGTCTTTTATTTCGTCAGCTGGTGTTTGTCTCTCAAATGTCAGAAAAATCGTTAATTTTGCACACTTACGAAAGATGATGCACCGATGAACACCTCCGACTACAAAATATAATCTTTCTCGCTTTCAGGTAATCAGGGTATGGAGGTAGGAAATGTCAAGTATATAACGTCATCAAACTTAATAACTCAATCTTACTTTAGTTGCTGTCCAATTAACCTCTCTTCTATATTAGATCATTATTGTATCACCTAATTAATTATCTAAACTTGACAAACATCTTGCGCGCACACACTAAAATATTTGTATATAAATGCGATCGTACAACTATGTGAATGAGTGTGCCAAAAAGAGTCTCTTCGCTGAACGTCTTCACTTTTTCATATGAAGTATTTTCATCTGTTTGTTAATGCATAAAATCAAAATAACGTTGAACAATGCACGCATTCCGAAATGTGTATGTAGAGTGTGAATTCTCAGTACATTTCATACTACTCATAAGTAGTTTGCTAGTCATTTGATATTTCAGTGGCATTACTAGGCGTATATTATTGAAAATTTAGGAAAATAGGATCTTCCAGAGTGGCAACTTAAGTATCAGACGTGAGGTTTCTTCGACAAAACACACCTGAAAACTACATAATGAGAGAGCAGATTGTATTTTGTAATATATTATTGTAATATTACTCTACTTGGTCGAGTAATCAAATTAACTCCTTATTCAAATGAACCGAAGAGTGTTACTTATGAAAGCAACAAAAACCTAGTGGGAAAAGTCATCCGACATTATTACTTATGACCAGGCAATGCAATTGTGTGAGGATTACGCATGGAAGCTAATTCTGTACCTCTGAGTGAAGGTAAAACGACTACTTAGTTCATAAAACGCTGTTATGAAGAAGATGAAAGACAATAAAGCAAAGGAAGCAACTATTGATCAAGTGTATGGAGTTTCTAGAAATCTGTTAATAAATAACTAGTTTAACCCTGTTAAATATCAGAATACATTGTGAATGACATGTTGTGGAAAAAATCCCCATTAAGATATTTGGAAGGCAAAAGGATTTAGAGAAGAAATATTTAGTTTTCAATTCTATCCTCATCTTTGGCTCTACTCTGATATATAAATATACATACATATGTCAACATGTCAAGATGGTGATTATGAACACAGAGAGTTGTTACACACAATTAGAAGATAAAAACGGTTACAACAAGTGAATTACATAATGCGTTATTATGGAGAAATTGAGTGTAACTGAAGTGTAGGCGAGTGTTCAAGTTGATGACGCAACGGATTATTATGTAAAAATAAAATGATTTGGACGACTTTAATTTTCAAAAGGTTTAGGAGGAGAGGGTGAATTTGTCCGGTTTATACATACATGTAACGATGGCCAAGATAAGGAAATTGGTTGTACGAATTTCTTCTGAGCAAACAAGTTTGAGCATTTCCGGTGCACTGTTATGACTTCAGCTGTATGTGCAAGATGGACTCTTTTTAAAGCAAAATAAATTTAAATGCTGTTTTACCATAAACTTTAGATTCACGATCTATGTGTGTTAAAAAAGAGCTATGAATGGATATCGTTTGTTCCTTGCATAACCATGTTGGAGGATATTCGGAAATACGGAGGTGAATCTGCCTAATTGTTTGCCTAATGTAGCTGGCTCCATAGCAGCAGTCAGACTGTCATATCCACATTGAGGAGACGAAATTAGGTGGTATTTTGTTCTTATTTCTCGAACGTAGAATAGGGGTCTATTCATTTTGCAATCACCAAATATCGTTTAGAAAATCTTACAGTGATTATTGATTTGCAAGGCGATAGTGAAAATGGAGATAGAACTTTGAACTCCTGTAAATAGTAATGAAAACGATGCGTGTGTGTATGTAGGACACATTTTAACAAGCAGAATTTGAAATGTGTGATTTTTTTGATATTAAATCTTGAAAAACGTTTATCATGCATATTATAAGAGCCTGAGCAGAAAAACAACTTTGAATGAGACATGACAGATTTTCTTTTTTATTTCTGCTCTTTTAGATTTTCATCTTTTAACTTTTCTGTCTTTTTCACTTATCTAAAGTATTTAACTTCGATAAGTTGTAACTTCTATTTATAACTGTAGTATTTTTGTTATCTGATAAGTTGACTCAGTCCGATTGCTCTAAAGGAGTGGTCGATTAAAACCTTTACCAGATTTTTATGAAATGCGCTGCATTTCGCAGTAGAACATTTCGTTTATTTTGTATCTTCGTTAACACTAACGCGTCTCGTTAAATGAAAATATAGTTTTCCTGTTGATAACTACAAGCAGATGGGGAAACAAGAAATTGAGGAAGGTTATGCCACCCCATTTCATTTCGTTGGTCACTTTCAACTTCGCTACAACCGAGAAAGATTTCAATATCAATTTACTAACTATTCACACGCATTGGATGTTGATCGAGAATGTGAAGGCCACTAATAAACGGTAAAGTATGAAGCAATAAACGTCTTTCGTAAGTGTGGTAGTACATGCAGAAATAAGCTGAAGAATGATTTAGAAGGACTGATTATGAATTCGACGTCAGACATAGTGGAGCAGAAACCAGTCTTCCTAAAACTGACACTCAAAAGTAATGAAATGACAGGATAAATGGAGTTGAGTTACTTATTGAAGAGAAGAAGAAATCCGCCGAATTAAACAAAATGAAACTAAATACAAACAGACTCCTTCAAGAAATGAAACCCAAAATTGGAAATTCTCTCTGGTTTAAACTAAAACCAGACTCTTATGTACCTTCAAGATTCTACGGTCAACCAAAGATACATAAACACACAGTTCCATTAGGACCAGTAATAGATTTCACCAACTCACCGACATACAAACTATCTAAACACTTACTCTCGGTACTAAAACCACTACAAAAAGACATTCAAAATATTGTAAGAAATTCATATGATTTCAAATCCCAAATAGAACACCGAGAAATTGATAAAGAAGACATTATGGTAAGCTATGTTATTAACTCATTATATACTAGTATCCCTATTACCGAAAGTCTTGATATCATTTCCAGTCTACTAGAACCAGTTACAACGCTATCACAAAGATGTCCACTGGACACCAGTGAAATAATTAAGAGCTTGAAATTCTGTCTAGAAAGTAATTATTTTACATTTAAAGGGAGTTTATATAGACAGACAAATGGTGTTGCTATGGGTTCACCAGTCTCCCCAATAGTCGCCGACCTTTTCATGAATAGATTCGAAAATAACATCTTTTCAAGCATACTCTCTCCTAAAATATGGTTAAGATATGTAGATGATACTTTTGTAGTACTAAAACGAGATCTACACAATTCATTCCTGGAGAAAATAAACTGTGTATCTCCCAGAATCCAGTTTACTTCGGAAGCAGAATCAGACGTCGGTGAACTACCATTTCTAGACTTCCTAGTTAAGAGAAGGAAAACGGACATTTTAGTATATCCATATTCAGGAAGAAAACCCACTCCAATAAATATTTAGACTTCAAATCATCACACCCCATCAGCGCAAAGATTTCAGTTGTTTCAAGTCTTCTTGGACGAGCACACTCTCTGATAACGGATGAGAAAGAAAAAGAAGAAGAAATATCAAACATTACTGAAACTCTCAAGCAAAACAACTACCCATGGAACTTCATCAACAAAATCAACACAGACATTAAGTATGGCCGAAAATGCATTCCGAAACATGGACCTCAACAGTCGTCATTCCATATAGAGCAGAGACGTCAGATGATATCAGAAGAGTACTCAATCAGCTCGACATTGGAGTTTTCTTCTAAACATCAGACACACTTCAAAGCAACCTTGACCATATAAAGATCAAATCCTTAAAGATTTTCTATCTGATTGTGTCTATATAATAAAATGCCTGCTGGAATGTGATGCGATATACATCGGACAAACATCAAAAGAAATCAAAATCAGAAGAAATGAACACCGTAGAGCATCTGTTCGACCACCGAGAAATTCGGTTGAACCAGAAAAGCTTGAAAAATCATCAGCTATAGAATCCGACCACAAAATTGATTTTGACAATATTGAAATTATCCAAAGAAAGCATTTCAGAAATCACAAAGAACGTCTAATATCGAAACCACCCCATATCAAGTGGAATCCAAATTGTCAGAATATGATTGACGGACTTAAACAGAATTTAACATGGTTACAGCACCTCCCTCCCACATGAAGTGACAAAATCAACACGAATGTGATAAGCAAGTTCACTATGTAAACTCACACTACCTTTATAATTTTAAACACTGATCAAATCCAACAATCTACACTTGATTTTGTTATCTTTACCAGTCGATCAACTTGACAACGAAAAATGACCCCAGACTGACGAACGATGATCAAGTTAATAAACTTTAATTCGATACCATAACAAATGCACTATTACCTTTGTTATTTGGTTTATTGATCTTCATTTTTATTTCGACTTTCAATATGTCCTTTTAACTTGATTTAAGTCTATTTTCTCACCTCTTATCTCATTGTTATATATTATGCTGAGATTTTGTAAATTCCGTTTTAATAATACTTTGATAAAGCTATTAGCATTAAATAGCGAAACATGAGTAAAAACAATATCGTTTTGTTTTTCATTCTTTGGGAAATACAAAAACCTTTATTATAATGAAGAGATAAATGAGATGAAAATTATTAAAGTTGAATGAAGTTCAAGGTAATTCCAGTTGCCTGCATATCGTTGTAGCTGCAGTCATTGGACGGTTAAACTAATTATCGTCCCTTTCCAGGATGATGTTCAGTCACATGGTATTAATGACCAACTTCACAATTAATAACCAAAGCATGTGATTACTTTAAACTACCGATGAGTGTTTTCATAGCACGCATTTCATTGTCACAGTAGATAATAAGGAAATAAAAAATATTTAACAGTATTTCGTAGTTGACAGTTCAGTGAAATTTGATCCCTCAAGCGACTACTCTCACTACGAGTACTAGGAAAATGTTAGTGTACTCACCCTCTACCCAACTTGGCAGAGAGGGAGCGAGGGGTAAATAATGACTGTCACAGACGGAGAGGGTGGTAATAACTCAGTTATTATCACTTTGATATCATCATCATCATCTTGTCTATCCTTCTCTCTAATAAGTATGATTACAGTTCAGTTGAGACAAGCGAGGTCAAATATGAAAAGCAACAAAGCTACAAATAAATTTACAAACCAAATAGAGGGTGGGGTGAGTGTGTTAATGTAGTGTAGTGTAGTGTGATACTTTCTACTAGTGAGTGAGGAATAAAATATATCCCATCAGTGAAATTTAACGACATTTAATGACAAAAATTCAGTTAAGATGAGTTCGAAAATGTAAAACCAAAAACAATTTATGAGAAATAGAACATATCAAACAGACATGTTTAAGGCACTCACCACTATCAATGCACTATGCATTACTATTTGTAGATTATACTTGTCACAATTTACGTTTAGCAATATTTAATGATCATGCCGATTGCTGAAAACAAAATAAAACAAATTAGGATATTAGAACAAAATTTCGGCTACATACTACTAGTACTACTACAGATGAAACCACTTATGTAATACTTGTCACGAGTGAATGAAGAATGAATGAATGAATGAGTGAAATGTAACGAAGAATTTAGATTCTATTTCGCTAAAAATTAAAACGAACCAACATGGGGGGTTGGGGGTGTGGTGTGAAAATTGAAATGTCACACAGATGAAATAGGATACTTGAATAAGTAAAATGTTGGTAATGGATGTTTCATTTGCACACCACTACCGTCACATATCAGATCACATACATGCAAACCTAACTAACTAATACAAACGAAAAAAGGGAGGAAACGTGTGTGTGTGTTGGGGGGGGGGGAGGTTAGAGAGAGGTATATAAGCGGTGCTGCTTACGTTCAAAGACCACTATTACAGAATTTATTAGGCATGCAGGTGAATGAGTAAGTGAGTGGGTGACATTTTCGGTGTAGACTAATTGTCCATTTTTATTCTCAGCAGCATCATCATCACCATCAGGAGGAGGAGGAAAGCAACTCAGATAATGTGGAGTTCGATTTTGGGATATTGAAGATTATGCAGCAAGTTGTAAGACAGGCAGAAGAAAATGCTTTTCTGGTAAACTTCATGAATAATGACGCCTTGGTGGAAACAGCTAGTCCAGATTTTACTGACCTGACTGGGATTTCTAGAAAGGTGAATGTGCATCTAGGGAAGAGGTGCCACAAGCTGGATAATACAGTACTGTTGTCGTATTTCCCCCATTTCATCGTTTTGAGACGTTGTTGTCAAAGTATATAAAAAAAATGAAGACACTAACAACGATATCTTGCCAACGCCTGGTTATGACCAGACTGTTTTATCTGTCTTACATATTGATAAAGGATACAATGACATATGACAGAGATTTCGGTTGCTTATATCAAGCCACATGATCCAGATTTCAATATATTTATGTACTTGATGACTCATTAGCTCAAATTCCAAGGTGTCAACCTAATTATATGCCGTTCATCATTTTCAGTAATTTGATTGCTCCTGACTGGCATTCTTCATCTCCTCCTGGCAAAAGAACGACCAGTGAATCTAACCAGTAGGAATAATTCTTACTTACATTTCGCATACTTGTTGCTTACGAATAAAGCCAGCTGTCTGTCTCGTCTAACGAAGCTAGCTGACAGTGATTATGAATTCCTGATTATTGACTAATTACTCACTCGGTAAGTATTTCAAAATAATAATGACAATAATGATTTACTTAAACATGTGTCAATGGAACTCGTCAACTTGTGGTGTACGAACATCTTAAACATTGTTAGTATTAACAGTGAATCTCCAGGGGCAAAATCACCTTACATCCAGTGATGCTGACCACATTCTCGAGTTCCCGACTGCAGTCATAATGAAGATCAATTAAAGATAATTATCATTACCATGATTACTATTATAATTATTTTATTACTATCATTATTATTATTGTCTCCTTGAATTCCTAGAGGAACACATGGCTACAGCCGTACATCTCAATTGCGTTCGTTTCTCTGCCAAAGTATTCATCACCTGGCTCATCATCACGTCTGTCCACATGTTTTCATCATCTCCTCTTCGCATCACATTAATCGTGTTGCGCAAATGAAGAGTAATGTTCATTAGTTAGTGACGTCCCTGTTGTTAACAAATATCTGTAAGTACTTGTAGACAGAATATTGTCAACTTCAAGCAGAGTTTCTTAAAAATCGAAACAATGTTGAATGCGTAGCTGTGTGTCTGTGTTTCGTGATATACACATGGTATTCATCTAATTTCGACTAACTCAAATTTTACTCGTAATTGTAATTAGTATTCATCGAATAGCAGTGAACCAGACGACAAAATGGGGAATACAGTGATCACACAGCCGTGTTCCGGAGAGCTTATTGCATTCTGTCTTTTAAATGTAGAATACTATCAAGTCGTAGTCTCAAAAAGGAGGAGAGGTTTAGGGTTAAGATATCCACCCCATAAAGGGAGTGCACCCATTCTAACGGAAAAATTGTTTAGAAAATCCCTCCTGAATAATCTAGTGAAAATAATCAGGCTTATTTGGATGTTTCATTTAAATTCGAAGTTTTCATCCCTTTGTCTCCAAGACTGCATATCATTTATTGATTCGATCCTCACTATTTGTCTCTGTATCTGTGTATTTTTTAATATCGCTGCTTCTCCTTGTGGTTGCTTGTACATTATATATTTGTGGTATTACCATGTAATTCTGTTTGAATGAATCAAGGTGTTTCTAATCATGGACTGTTTGGAAGAAGCGTCAATGTGTGATCCCCATGGATGGAGTTTTGATTCCACCTTGTTGAGAATATTCCCCCTGATTCTCAACTACTGGTTACAAGTGAATTTTGTTTGACTAATTTTGCTCTACAGCACTAATTTCGTTTTAGAAAATAAGCTTGATTGCAAAACTGGGGTTTTTGTAGGACAGAATTACACATAATTAAAAGTAACAAATAATTGTCTGTCTGCTGTCTTTTGAGTGTTTTGTGACTTTGCCTTTCTCAAGGATGTTTTGGACAGATATACTGTAGGAGGCTGGTAATGCTACAATGAGTTGATCTTGGTGGCTACACTCTTAGCTTCAGTGAACTGAGAACAACGAAGAAGCAATAAATACAAACAAATGGCAATAATGAACACATATATAGTACAACAATAAGAATAATCACTCATCATATCCAAAATATGTTAAATATAGCACTTTATATATTTAATGAACTCTTGGCATTTTCTTGAAGATTACTCACAATAATAATGATTACCTTTGTGTATAATGAAGTCGCTGTGACTAGCGTGGATAGGAAAACTGTCTGTTACAAAATGCAAACCAGTAAGACAGTTTTATTAATGACTGAAATTGCAGCTTCCTCATGTGAAAATTAATCTAGTACAGTAAAACTGGCATATCTTTCAGCTGTTCAAATGAATTCATGCTACCCAAATATTCTGAAATATTTGAAAATTGTCGCATTTATATGAGACATCTTTCCGGTTTACTGGTAGTATGTTATAGAGGAGCTATGCACACATCATGAGATTGCAAGTATTCGAAGACTGACTGATACGTTTTGACAGCGTCTACTTAGAACGGAGATTTGAATGCACGAAACGTGGCGGAAATAGTACCATAGTCTATATTTTCAGGATTAGTTCTTATCACGGAGTAGTTTGCTTGGTCACCTAAGCTTCAAAATAGGAAAATTCATTTACTTTTTCGTGCCACACTCTGTTGAATTTGCAGTATAAATCTTGGATATTCTTTTAACTTTTGTAAACAGCGCTTTCTAGATGAAACATCTGTGTGCGTTAAAACGAAAGAATATTCCATTCTGTTAGAGATAACGAAATAAACTAAACAATATATGACAGGGAATATTGATTTGCAAGGCAAAAATGAAAATGTATATAGAGTTGTGAACTGCTGTAAATAGTAATGAGAATGGTTCGTGTACGTGTGTATCATGTTTTAACACACAGAGGTTGAAATACGCGACTATTTTAGTACTGAATTTTGCCACACGCTTATAAAGAGCACAAGAAGACACTGAGCATAAAAACGACTTTGAATATCATGACAGAAAGACACTTTTTGAATGAGACAAGACAAATCTTGTTTTTTCTTTCTGCTGTTCGAGATTTTCATCGTTCAACTTTTCTGTCTTTTTCACTTATCTAAAGCATTAAACTACTATAAGTTGTAACTTTTATGTATAACTGTAGTATTTTTGTTACCTGATAAGTTGACTTTGTCCGATTACTCCAGGTAGTGGTCGATTGAAACTTTACCAGACTTTTATGAAATGCATTGATTTTCTCACTACAACTTACTGGTAAATATTCTGCTACTCAGCATACACTCTAGTGAGTTAAAGAATAGAGCAGAAAGTTTTTTTCCAATTTGTTTTCACCTTTCACCAAAGCTCCGTTTAGTTTATTTTTTGTCTTCGTTAACATATAAGCGTCCAAATAGATGAAGATATCATTTTCCTGCTTCTAAGTAAGCCTGGATTATTTTGAACAGAGGAGAAACAAGAAACTGAGGAAGGTTATTTACCCCATGTCATGATGTTGATCATTTTCAACTAAGATACAACCAAAAATGTCGTTCGATCACATGGTATTAATGACCAACTTCACAATTAATAACCAAAGCATGTGACTACTTTAAACTAACGATGAGTGTTTCGATAGGAGATATTTATTGTCACAGTAAATGTTAAGGAAATAGAAATATATTTGGCAATATTTTGTGTTTGAGAATTGAATGAAATTTGATCCTTTTTATTGTTATGGCATTTTGATATCTGTTAAATTTCAACCTAACCTTTTGTGGCAGATGGACAGAGAAACCAACGAGACATCTATGAATGGACTGAAATGTTCATCTTATTTTTTTCTACAATTTGTGCCATCTAGTTTTCAGTTGGCTATTAGGCAGTGAAAGTTATTCTCTTCCTCGTCGAAATGGTAAAATATGAAATGCATCAACTGACCAACCATCCTACCAGATGTTACGAGATTTTAATGTCAACAATGAAGTTGTGATTTTTGAAATGATTATCAACCAACCATATCAATTCGTTATCAAACAACTACAACAGGAATGGAAAAATTCCTGTTAAACAGACTAAAACACCAAAGGAGAGCATTTCGACTGATATAGCTAACAAAAATGCAAATTCACTAAGCAAGAATTTGTTGAGCACGCTGTGAAGTATGATGACAATAGGGAGCCCACATAAGTTTTCATTCATTTATGCCCGGTTGTTCTTGATTACATGTTTTGAGAGGAAATTCGCCATCCCTGTCGTTCACTTAGTTAGAAGGTGGAATTTCATTTTAGTATTTTCCATTTCAACATCGAATTAGATTTCACAAAATAGTGGGACTGGTTGACTATTTGAAAATGGAAGCCTTTAGCACAGTTTCAGAAATGATATTGCTTTCCAGGATATTCTGAAAATCTTTTGAACTCTGTGATATTCACAATATACACCACTATTTTGATTTTGGTTAGCGTTTTGAGGAGTGAACATGTACAGATTAGGCGATTACAAAGAGTTAGTCAATTAATAGCGTATTTGCATATTCAATGATTCGGAAACTAAAATTCAAAAGCTCTAACCCCATAACAAAATACTCCAAAAGATTTCAAGTAATTGATGAATGGAATAGATTTTTCTGAATAATATGCTGCGAAGAACGAAAGTGTCACCTTGGTGAACAAAATGAGGTCACCACTCAAAGTAGCTTCTATGCAGATTAGATCTCTTGATAACTTCCTCACAGGATTTTATTCAAACGATAGACAACTGAAATGCCTCTTCTTTACCTAGGCGTGTGGTACACGGATATTTTAATTCTCTCAACTGTATTTCGATTGAATGCATCAGTCTGATTTATCCCAGATTCACATTTGAAAGACTGGGTGTCTCATGCATTCATTCATTCGAACTTGTAACTATGAAGTCTAGTGCTAACATAAATTCAGCTGTCAGTGGAAAACTAAAAAAGCTGATTCTTACTGAGAAATACAATAAAATAAAACTGTAAATCCCAGTCCGTTTCACTAACAAAGGATACCAGCTTTACTGAGCAAAATGTGTCTTAGCCTCAGGTATCCATTAATGGCATTCCAAAATATATACGTGTTTTTGTCTTCTGCAAACACTTCAGGCCTTCGTCCTGCATAGAATTCATGGCCACTTAAACCAGCTGGAGTAATAATCATCCCTTGCTGATCACTTCTATTTATCAATATAAATAATTTTGCTAAATTTTACTCACATATCTTCCTTTCATTCATACACTTTGATGCTCACGCCCCATAAAATATGCTGAACTAAATGTTTGGTAAGTCGATGAGGATGGATAAAAGCATATCAGAGACAGAATTGTTAATTGCCAAGGGACCATCAAATCCTTTGTAGTGTAGCATAATGTGTGATCAGTTGTAGCGTATTCCTACTGAGTTAATCTCTAAACAAGTAACCGACTGCAGTGATTACGCCTTTTAAATGTCACATGTTGTTAGCTTGAACATGCTTTGAATACATATTGAGTGTGGCGTCTAGCATGATTTCCAGTTTGTGTATTCACATTACAACATCTAGTTAAGATAAATCCGGATACCGATATCATCTGACTTACGAAGTGAAACGCCGAGTGGTTTCGTGAAGGCAAGTTGGCAGACATACGTGTATGTGCAGCGCACTTCGTTGTTATGTACTTTGAAACGTAGTGTAGTAAATGTCAGTATAATACAAGTTAATAATTCAAGCTGTATTCATCGTAAATTTTAGCATTTCTCATACAAACAAATATCTTGATTAGATCAAACAAGTTGAGAGCAAAGAATTATTTGCAGGATTACAAGATCTCATGTCTTTCAAACACAAATGATTCATTAAAGATAATCATATTCATTCGAACATTTCAACCATCTTATCAAATAAAACCCTTTTCCCCTGGACTCCATTTTATTGCTGTAACACTTGCATTTCTGCTTTTGACTTACTCCTTATTATTTCTTTTTGATTTTGCTTTGTCTGTAATTTTATGGTTTATATTTTCTGTTGTGTTGTGGTGTTGACAATATGTTGATAAACAACTGCAATTTTGTTTTAGTGTGGGCATGGCATGTAGTGATATCCAAGCCTTGAGCTGTCTGCGTGAAACATCTCTTTCCCATCTGATTCCAGTAGAAATATGTCTGATCCGTCTTTATCAGGAGGATTCTTATTGATTGTGATACAATGTAAAAGTTCGTCTACACTACACACATTAGACCACTCAGCCGTAAAGCATAAGCAACAAGCTATTCGGAAAACGAATCAATCCAGGATGCTGATGACAATTGACATGGATGATAAACACACTGAATAGACCAGTGAGAGGCATCACACCGAAGAAAAATGTCATCGTGGATCTTCGCGAGTAGAAAAGGAAGAAGGCGATTATTTCATGTTTTATAATAAAATTGAAATTAGTGACTTGTTTGTGTTATATAGTTCCGACTTATCCAATCAGTCTCACTCACTCCATCTCAATCATTATCGTCAATCAAGTTGGTATTCTCAATATCACTTGTGTAGTTCTCACCGATGAAAAGTCCCATTAGGAGTTATAAATGGCGTTTATTTTACTTAGGCATAATTAAAACAAACAAAATTTAATCTTAAACTGGAAAGTCAAAATATTATTACCAGAAGTGAAGTGAACAACTGTTATTAAGCAGGAACAGAAAAAATCAATGAGACTGGATAATCAGTTTCGATAAAAAGAACATTATCAATTTTGTTTGTTTTCTGAATAGAATTCATTTCCATCAGCTGAAAATAAAATAGGAGAATATTTTGAAAGTTATGAGGGAGAATTAAATGTGCCTTGTTTGGATAGAAATACAGGAATGAATATCAGAATCTGGAATTCCTAACGACTTCACACTTACTTTTCTTATTTAGTAATTATCAAATCGTCATTTGCGCTTTTAGGAAAATCAACAGATTGATAGATGAAATATGTTTCGAAATGACGATGTGTAAGGAATTGTAAAGGAAAATATTTCTTCGCTCAATCTGTTGTTTCCTCTTATTCAGCTTATCATTTGCAGTAAATTAAATGAAACGATTCTCAAAGGTGTTTCCGTGATTTCATCCGTTTATGCTCATCTGATCTTTTGTTTTACTGTCACTCAGGCAGTATTCTAAAATCAAAGAAACACACTTTACTCACCGAAATTCTATGAGCTGATACAAGCAGAATAATTGTGGCGTCAGAAGTGAATGAGATTTGCTCATAGAAATAAAGGAACGTTTTCCTGAAAATTTCCTGACCTCTGCTATTTCGTGATTTGCGTTACATCAGTATATTAGTGAAGATGTCAGTTCGGTCAGAAACTAGGTTATCCAGTGTGGTTATATTCTCAATAGAATTCATCTCTGCCATATGGAAAATGCAGGCAAATATTCTGAAATGTAAGAGGAAGCATTTGACATACGTGGTTTGATTGATCGAATATGGAAATGGATGTCAGATTTTGTAATGCGAAGCAACTTCATTTTTACTTCCAATATATGGTTGTTTATTTTGCAGTATATTAGATCAAATGATTCTACAAGGGGTTATTTCCTCAAATCTCTCCGTAGCATCGGATTTCAGTGAGACATATTCTCTTCAGCGAAGAAAAGTGATCTTGGAAATTCTTTTAAGTTTCACATTCGACCACTGGTGCTTTATCATATGATACGTAAACTGTGATGATGTTGGGAACGCTGATAATGCGGTGTTCGCCAGTATCACAGGGTATGAAGTGAATCCCATCCCTATTATGAGCTACTGACCCCTTTCATTAGAAAAGTAACTTCTTGAAGCCTAAGGTGTATAATTTTGATGAGCGATTACAAGTATGAAAGCAACTGAAATAAGGTGTCTCTACCCATAAACCACAGTTCATATGCAAAATAAATATAAGTATATTTAAAAGTTATGCACTGATGTTAAACTGTGAAAAACGTGGTCATCATTGACAACCTGGAAATTAATGCTGGTTATCAAGTTTCGAAGCTACTTTAGCTGTATCGTACATAAAACTGACTATAATCAGTCCTTGACATATTTGTAGAAATATGGATGACAGTTCAAGGATGAGAGAGTAAATAAATGATCGAACAGACGCATAACTCATTCACAGATGAACACATTAGAACCAAGTTTTCATTTGGGTCATAGAAAATGTAATTTACTAACATTATTCGCATACATCTTTATTGCAGTTTCACATTTCTTGTTTAATATGTATGCTGCGAGCCCTGATAACGTCTCTGACTGAGACACAGAGTGACGTGGCTTCAAATTGCAGAAGAGGTACTAGTTCCTCCAGCGTTGCAGATATGTCTTGCTGACGAGTGCCAACTAGCACGAGAGCTTAGTACTGACTGAATCGAACCATCTGGTATTTAGTTTTAAACATAAATTTTTTGACTTATTTCCTTAGGTGTTTTCTGTCAGGTGGACGGACAAAACAGTGAGTGATCTAAGAAGATTCGCAGAGTATATTCCACAAGTGTTACCATCTTCCGTGTGATCAAATGTGAATTACTCAAAGTTATTCGCATCCTTCTATATGTGTGAAAGCAATTGAATGAAGGCGTTCTGCCTTACTCTCTAGTCTTACTTAGTGAAACTGATGAGTGAACAAGGAACCCAACGTTACTAATTTTAAAACCAACCTACCGTATCAGTGTACACTTAGACCAACGCGACAAGTTATATCTGTAAATGAAGGAGACTATGGATTACTACGTGAAAACGAAATGCAGGAATATATGACTTGATGAAGCTGGCACTGATTCAACGTTGCAAGACGATGACATTTGGGGCATTCTATTCAAAACTAAACTTTTATTAATTACGTGACTGCGACTGTTAATAATTACATGATCTTTCTCTGTGACTCTGGCTGTGTCCATCTGATATTATCACTCAAATGGAAACTGACATCATAGACAGTTATGTATGTCTGCTTTTTGAATAAACATTTTGACTTATTCTCCATTTTGAGATTTTTATTATAGGATATCTATACAATAAAAGTGAGGTGTATCTTTGGTGTCGTCGTTTAACTCGTAAGTGAACTAACAATCAGGCTGACAATTTGAACAGCCCATGCATTATTTGAAGTATAATTCTAGGTCGAATTTCTGTAGCGTAACATGATCTGTCTACCTTGATTTCACCAACTACGAGATTAGAGTTTATTCACTCAAATAATCCTTTGAGAATCAAGCAAAAAAGAAGTTTTGGTATAAAATGCAAAACACTAAGTGCTGATACCATCAACCTCAAAGTCGACTTATTTTCTTCAGATCTGAATCTGAAACTGTCTGTAGCTATTTTTCTTATTTGTTACTATGAATGAACTATACATTTAACACAATTTAGTTGAGAGGCATTGGAGCAGATGTATTTTACTTTTTATATTTAGTGGAAAGTTTCGAGACCATAAATGTCAAATTGTATTTCACAGTAGCCCATGGGCGCTTAGATATCAGTACTCAAAACGAACCATTTCATTATTGTAGAAGTTCAGATACAGTTACTTCATTTGATGATAGGTAAGGTAGGCACATCCTAGAAAATGTGACCAAAATCCTCAAAATGAACTTGTTATTATATGGTGAGGTGAACGGTGTAATCACAAGTTTTGTGGTCTGATTTCTATGCGAAATGCTGATTTGATATGGTCAGTACCAAGTGAGCGTAGAAAAGTTATGGGTATATTTCCATAATTCTCTTCTAAATATTATCTTAGCTTGAACGTTTTCATCTCTTGTCTGCAGTTTATCAATCACACGTGTTATCTGATTCCAAATTGAAGGTATAAATTCAGAATAACCTCAGTCATTATGATATAAGAAACTGACACAGCTACCTGCCATACTGAAATGTGCTTACATTAACGGTGTTCACATGGCAAAAGTTTATTTTTATTTCACTTTATAAGAGATATGAAACAAACATATTTTGAGAAATAACTTACCCTTCCAGCCCTCAACTTGTAGGGTAACTACATATTCGCAAAAGGAGAATATTTGTCGAATAAAGTAAAGGCATTTGCTGATTTTATTTCTGAAAAGTGGATTTCCTGGGGAAAATGTTATGTTTGTGCAATATACTTCGAAACACTAACAATTCAGCAATAAGATTGATGGAAGCTCTTGAATCAATTATATTAGTCCCTTATTATTATTTGTATGGAAGACAAAATATTTCAACCTCTCCTCACTGTGGACTCTTCACCTATCACAACATTATTGGATGTTACTAATTACTCTCATTTGATAAGTCACTTCTGATGTCATCTGTCACTTAAACATTGTGGAAATGCATAAATAGTAGACAATGATTCTTTCCAGCAGAACCCACAGCTTGGTTAACATTTTGTAGGTGGAGAATAGTTCAAAGTGTTGTGAAAAAACGCCTACATGCGAAAACCAATGAGTACTGATGAATGTAATTAATAATTGAATGTAATCCGAGAATTGTTCGTGAAAGAACCTTTTCACATGATCCATAAACTTTTATTGCTTCGAAAGCAATATTCCTTAGACTTCAGCCATCGAGATATATAAAGTTGAATTAAGAAAAGGCAGTCTGTTTCAATGGATTCCAATAATGTATAAATCCATAAAATCCATTACTAAACATTGCGAATATTGATGAGTATTTCGAATGAGTTTGTGAGATGGTTTCGCGTATAATTATTATTGGGGATATTAACTCATATGCTGATATATATATATATACAAATATTTGATGCAAAGCTGTTTTCGAATGACATCATTTCGTGAATTCTCTTTCTAATGTATAACAAATGAACCAGTATACATTTCCGAGAATCTCTCACTGCATTTCACAAGTTGAAATGAGGAGATTTCTCAGATATTTTGTGTGATACATTACACTGATTTTTTTACATTCTAATGAAACTAGGAATATCAACTGAAAGAAAGCACATATGTTAACTGTAATCTCAGTATGTTATCAATGTAAACATCATCACATTTCGCAAGAAACTAGTGTCAAGTATCCAAAACATTCTCCTATTTGTTTGAAGACGTCATTCCCCCTCCAGATGCTCAAAGTAACTTTGTTAACGTTAAGAAAGAAATGGATAATCGTAATGATTTGTGTCATCTTTATCAAATGTTAGAGTAAATCTCAAATTTTATTCAAATGACAATAGAATATATGACTTTGAATTTCTCATTCCTGTGAAGTATGTTGTTTGAAATGCTAAATATAATAATTCCATGATTCTGAACTTCGACATTTACTTACTTACATTTCATTATCAACTCTGATGACATTATGCTAGTTCATCGACTTCTTAACAAATATTAAGAAAGTCAACCGTTCTCTACACTAATGTGTGCATCTCGCATATCTGACTCTTCTTCGGAGACTATAATCAGCGAGGCAAGTGTTACAACTACTCAACAGAATCATTTGGTCCCTAAATTAAGACTGAATATCTCTTCTACAGTACATACAACAAATACTTTTTGAACAGGTCTACGTATATGTCACAATATGATTTGAAACTAGTAAAATTTTGATGAAGTGAATAAATAAACGAAGCAATTTCACTTATTCTGATACAGATGGATTCCCTCATACGTTCAGCTTACAGTATAATTTTTGAATATGTATGCAATATATGTCATAAGTGGGATTCGACTATTCTGTATTGCTGTATTTCCACAATATTCCGTTTTGAAACAGTACCTTTTGAGTGTCTGATCATCATCAGTCAGTTGTGGTTTAACTGGTACTGTAACAGCAGAAGATAGGACAGGGGAGCCAAGGTATATTCTCAAGTGATCAAACAGCTGTTTATATCTATACAGTTTGTATTCTTTAGGCAAACACTGAGCGTATGATTTTGGTTTAAATTAAATGACATGAAATAGGATGTTCAAATACACATATCTTATTCTGTTACTAATGCACTATTGAATTGTTGGAATAGTAATACCAGACGTAAACACCAACAAATACAATGATTCTCACTGTGAGAACATTATTCCTTTAGAACCTATTTTCTGTATCACTCCACCACAGCATTTCTATTTATTGTAATATTCAATCTTTTAATTTGAAGTAGTTGGTGTTATGGCTTATCTAGCTACAATTAAGGCGTTACAACGAAAAATGTCAGACTGCCTGTCAAACGCCAGTGCTAGTTGCATGACATTTTATTACGTTCATTCATTTTATGATGAACATTATTTTTTGATTGTCATGAAGAATCCGTAATCACAAGGTAATACGATGCCGCTTGTTTCAACCTTCGACGGGTGACAATAATGTGAAGGTGAAGCGTTAACAGTATAAAAGGAATAATTACTTAACACCTCACTCACCCGTTTTTGGAAGTTGTTTCCTCACTATAATATGATGTTTGATTATTAATAAAAATACGTAAAAATAATTTTAATTATAGAATTTATTTTGATTTTCCCACTTATATTCAAACTTCAAATTAGCATAGTTTCTAGAAATTCGTAGAAGGATGAGTGCAGAAGATTATTAGATGGCTGAACCCATACAAAAGTAACAGTAATTTCTAGTGCTGACGTAAGATTTTTCACCTGTGTGAGTAATGAATTCTATGAATTTGCTCTTCTCCATGAATTTCATACCAGTTAAATGTGAGAATGCCGTGGCATTATTCTACATATTCCTCCGAAATGACGACATGCAGTATGCATCCAATGTGATTATAGAAAGATGCCAACCAAACATCAGTGAAATTGTATTATGTCACAAGAAGTACACAACCGCGTAATGTTCTACATTCTGCGGACCGAATTTATTATGTGAGTTGACATTGTTAAGCACCCTAATTGACCCTTATTTGAAGTTTCAGGAATGCTCGGAATAAGAGTAAACGAATTTAACACTAACTTACACTCATAAACTGAAATGATTCAGCGCATTAGTGAATCCGGTAGACAGAGTAATTCATACAGACGCAGAGAACAGCACTGCATAAATTCCATGGAAGATAAAGTACGGATTCGTTCACGAAAATTATATAAGTCACTCTACTACCAAATTCGTTTGTCATGCTGAAATCTGAATACCTTGAATATCACTCACTGGTAGTTGATCAGCGGATCAGTCAGTGTTACTACTAAAATCATCTTTATCTTGAATGCAATATTGTTTCGAGAGTATATATTTATCATAGAATGTTTCTATGTCAGCGTATGTTTTCTCCTAAATGATCACTACTTGAAGTGCATACCAGCACACATCAACTTTCCACAATAATAAGACTTCGTCTTCATGTCGATTCAAGCCAAACTTTTATCAAGTATCATCGTAGTCATTGGGGCAGTAGCCTCCAGTTGAATAGCTGGAAACTATTTTATACTGAATTTGATTCATGATCTAATTTCAAAAGACGTATTGCAGAACAGAACGTGCTATGATGTCGGAATTACTAGACATTTGTATAATGGAAAAAGGATTCAACATACATTTTCTTCCTAAGATATAAGAGGTGTTTTCGATGTGGCTTATAGTCCATTGAAAGTAATAACCCCATGACAAAATGTGAACAATAATGACCTTCAACTTTCAATAGCGATAGTTGTGGTAAGAAACTAAGAAGAGAAGTTATAATGGATGAAATGTTTGTCGAAAACAAGCTTCAGTTTACTTATTAATGCTGTCACCCTCTTCATTCTATTTTTCGTACCCCATATCTTTACGTTGTCTCCCAGTCTTTTATGTGTGTCCTTGATCTGTACACAATTTGACCTGTATTGTGATAGTTCATGTTCTCTTGTTTTAGATATATATGTGTGACCGCAATGTCCGAATTGTGTCGCGCAAATACATTACCGGTTTCAGATAAACTAAGTCTTCTTATTTTGTTGAAATTTATAAAATGGAAGTAATTGCTGGAAATAGCAAGTATTTACTAAAAACGATGCTACGATTCATCCTGTAGGAGACACCAATTCCTATAGGGTTGAAGATGAATTACAGCTAATTACAGTGTGTAATTCATCAACTGCATTTTTGGACGAACTAACAGTAGAATATTGACAGGAGAATGAATTGAAGATTAGATTTTATTAAGTCATAACTATTTCCTAAAATACCCACTGGGTTTTTTATCACGTGGGTTGTGAGAACGACTCAACTTTCTGAGTAAGACTTTTTTATCAACTACACAATATAACACATCAATAATGAAATATTTCAATGTTAAATTAAGGCGGAATCAGATGCATGGTGCACCAAACGTGATAATCTTGACTGCCAGTTCAAGTAATTTGGCGTTTCTTCAATATCATTCTCGTGAGAGAATATTATGACTATCTTTTGCTTAGTAAATTGAAATATGGACGAGACTAGTTATATTACGAATACCATTAGGGTACCTCACATAATGAGATCATAATAACAATAATGCCTTTATTCCAAACAGTACATATGATAAATAGATAGGGCAATATTACAGGCTGAAAATTTCACATTACATATGCAAATACCAGATTTCAAAATATTGACATACTGATGTTTTCTGAATTGATGGCAAATTTGTTGAGTGGACAGTATGAGAGAGAAACTAAAATGAGACAAAATCACTGAAGAAAACAAAACTGCAAAGTTTAAAGGCTGCAAAATTTGAGGGATACAAATCAATAAAAGTGACACGATTGCACCATGGATGAAATTTTATTTTGATAAAGCCACAGTGTTATACATTAATATCTACAGTATACAAACGAAGCAAGAACGTTATATGAGTACCATGCTATTATTATGAATAAAAAATTGTGATCAAAACGCGATCAATCAGTACATACTACTGACTTTATCAAAATTCGAATCCTTATAACAATGAAAAGATTGCATTTAGGAATCAAAAAGGTTCATGAATAACCCGCATGTAGAAACTAAGCAAAACAAAACACGTAGTTCGGAGAAGAATCTCTTTTCAGCGAATTCATTCACTTAGCTGTACAATCGCAATTGCATATACATGTTTTTGTTCGTATGTCTACGTCAGCGTTTGTTCGATAAGAATGAGAACATGTTAGGGTTATTGTTGTTATGACATTTCAAAAATGTGATGCACAATCAAATTGCAGCCACGGGAGGTGAAGATTGGTGTGAAGGGTGTGGCGATGCGCTTCCCAAAAAAATATTTAATAATATTAATCAACACTTAAAAGAAGTTCAATAAGCGTGATGCAACTGCATAATAAGACGAGTAGTTTAATGAGTGAGTTGTGATAACAACGCATATAGATACTCAAAAAAATATGGAATTACGTGAGAGTTCAAAAAATTACGAATATCATAAGATTTAGAAAAAAACAAGCGCAAAAGCAACTGGTCAGCAGAAGTCAACACAGTCGGATGATTTTCTTTCGCATACACGGATCTGATTTTTCTAGCTGAATGGCTATGGTTTCAATGATATAAAAGAGAAAAGAACGTGCGTCGGTGTCACAGCAGCTCGGGCTCTAGACCACCATTTTTCGGGTTTCGATCCGCTGCCAACGCACACTTGATACCAACGGTTGGCCTGCAAAATTCAGGATACTAAAACTACGGTGTGGAATCAAGCTATAATAAAAAATTAAACTTAATTGCGTTTGATAGGTCATTATTCATTTTGCTGAGATGGAATGGCTAGTGCTGATCAGATGGTCGATTTTCTCACTGCTTATACAACCATTATGACTTTTTTGTAGCTAAGTATGATAGTCTTTCTGAACTCTGTTGGACAGGATACACACCAAACCACTAATGTCTCCGACTATACAGCAACAGTTGAACTGAAATATGCCCGTAAAAGTAGTCAGACACAAAAAGATCTTTCCATTAAGGCTTCTGCAGACTGATGAAAACTGATGAACACTGGTCATTCTATCTCAACTAACAACTCGTTCAAAGAAATCTGCAAAGGGAATAATAAACCATCAAAAGCAATACGCTTGGTCTCATCTGTACCTCCGAAACCTTAAAAATTCAGTTGGAGAAACCAGTGTTAAGTAAAGAAATATATTCCACTTTAATCTCTACAGCTGCGATTCTGTTGGTTTTGCTGAGCTGCTTTCAGATGAAAGCCAAATCTGCGTTCACAAGAAATCAACTCTATTTCCTTTGACGTGCATTGATTCTCCCGTTAAAAATAATTTCTTGACCTGCCAAAGGACGATTGTGTCACACATTCTTTTGCTTAGAGGTTGTGGAAACTAGGAGATGGTTCATAGAAAGGATATATCAATCAATCTGCAGCCTCACACTACACTACTGTATACTGCTTTCAAAACTGAGTGCCACTGGATAGAAAATAATGTCACATTCGTTCTTACGGCTTTGAATAATGGTGGCTACTACTTTTGGGTGTGAATTGTAGTCTTTTAAATTTTTCTTGAGGTCGAGTTACGTCAAAGTTTACTCAAGAAAACCCTAGTTATTCTGTTACGCTGAGTTCTCTGTATAAACAGCCGCTGCACATACATCAAGCACATACGCAGCTTGCTGACTTGCAGCTCTGTTAGTATGATATCCCTTATCCTCAAGACAATATTTCCACTGATATGAAACCGGTTTAAATCATTCTCGAAACTATTATGATAACTAATTTCAGAGATATAACCAACCACTCACCCGAAGTATCTGAAATTTCCAAAATAGTCGTAAATACATTAGAGTTTCAATTGAATTATTTCAAATTCACGGTACAGATTTTTTACAGTTTTATACGTATCCTACATTATATGAACATTTGCCTGTAATACTTTCGTTGTGGTGATTTTCATAATATTATATGTATATATATATGACATTTACAAGTTTTTCACCTGAAAAGTAATTGTTCATCGTCAAGATGCAACAAAAGTGCATATTATTATAGCCCTAATTTTCAGTCCTTCATGCCCCTCACTTACTTATCTGCCGAAAATTGAACCGTCAAACACGTGTCCATGTCATCTTGAATAGTTGATCCACCGTAATGTACTAATTTGTGATACTGCTTCGCATAGATTTCTCATTATGTATATCTATATCAATGAATTCAAAGCGTTTAGCCACAGAGCTGTATGAACATCACGGCTAGAAATAGTGGACTTCTTGTTGTAATGTGAAAATCTGCCGGCTTCTGCTGCAGTTCGTTCGAAGATGTCATTTAGGAATGAGGAGGAGGAGGAAATACCAGTATCTGGATGTACTTGGCGGATAACTTTGTAGATAAAGATTGCATAGCTCTCCTTCCTCCTGCGTTTCTAATTCTTATCATCCTTTGGCACCTTAACCTTAATGACCTTCTTGGCATACCGAGTAGTGAACGATTACCGCGAATGCGACGAGCCAACTATATGTCCTCAGGCATGATGGTTACCGGTTTGGCATGGATGGCACACAAGTTGGTTTCTTCGAAAAGACCAACCAAGTAGGCTTCACTGGCTTCGTGCAGAGCAGATCTTGCTGAGATTTGGGAATGCAAGTCACTCTTGAAATCCTGGGCAATCTCACGGACGAGAAGTTGGATAGGCAATTCGCGGATCAACAATTCAGTGCTCTTCTGGTAACGACGGATTTCATGGAGAGTGACAGTTCCCGGCCTGTATCTGTGTGGCTTCCTAATACCACCATTAGCAGGTACGATTTTAGAGGCGGCCTTGGTGGCCAGTTGCTTCCTGGCGAACTTGCTGAACATGCCACAGATGAATTCCTTGTATCCGTGTTAATTTAAATTTTGCTCCATGTTTCATATGTGATTACATGAACGTAATCGTAACAACCAGTCAATTCCTCCAATTATGTTTCATAAGTAAATTCCTTGAAATCCTGGAACCAACTCAGTACACATCAGATGAATTATGACTGGTTACATGTCTGCTTATTTACTGCATTGTAAATGTTCTGTATCAACACAAGTTGTTAACATAAAAAAAGTGAAGACAACTCCTAACTAATAAAGATCGCTTTAACAGAAAGGCAGCGTGTGTTTAAAAAGTGGACAGCATTCTTGATACCGAGAAGTGTTGTGAAAAGAAAAATTACTGGGTGGACGAATTCCTGAATTATGAAATTCAGAGTGGGAAAACTATAGTCCAGGTGATGTCAGAATATGTCAATTCCCTACAGCTGCCAGTGCCTAACCCATTAACTTATTTTCATTTCAATTGACTGTCTAACATGACCAACTCATTTTCTTTATTTTCTAACTCGAAAGTGCATTTAATTCCATCTGCTCCGGAGTTTATTTACGTAAGAACTTGAGGGTGTGACCAGATTTCCACACAGTGAATGTTTCAACCACACATCTTTTTAGTAACCTGGGAGCAAAATTAAACTTTCCAGGATCTATATTTCTGAAATATCCATAAATATGTCCACTGTTATTAAGAAGAATGGCGATTCCATTGCTATCCCAGTTGTTTTTTGGTATATTCTAATTTTTAATTTGAACACAGCGGACTTTAGCATCTATCATTATAAGATCATCACATGCATAGGTCCAACCAGTAATCGGGATCATTTAGATGATCAGAATATAAATGTCTGGCCAGAATTAGAATGAGTGACCATGTTATGTTGGATAACGTAGAAAGATCTCAACTGTTGCAATGCGTTCACCTGCATAAATTTAAATAATTGGTTGGTTAAACTATTAAGAATTAAGACGTTTAAGTGAATAGAGAGCTTGATTATTGAATCTTTGTTTGCCGAACGGCTACTGAATACGGGCGACCAAAATAACGCAGCGCATATACCGAAAAATGAAAAGTTTTAATAAAAACAAACGTGAAAGAAAGAAATAGATATATAAAGCACATGATGAATCTGCGTGATTAAAGTGGGATGATTGTGAGCGATAAATTGTGCTCAAAATATCAAGCAGTCACTAATACTGCATCAATTTTTTAAAATCAAACAAAATAATTTAATATGGAATTATGCTCCACTTCAGTGCCGGAATTCTACCGATATAAAGGTGAAATTTAGGTTTCATTTGTGTCTAATCAGCCAATTAGTGATATAAAGCAACCAGAATTCTTCAGAAAATCAGTCATAATCCATGATCACTGTTTTCACACAAGTTGAGTGAAGATAGTTCAGCATGGATAAAGATAATTTTATCAGAAAGCAAGTGTGTGCATGCGTGTGGTAAAAAGTCATCGATGTCGTGAAGGTCAGATAGATTACTGCATAGGAAAACTCTCAGTGTATGAAAGTCTTCCATTCACCCATCTCACTGTCTGATACATAATTTCAATGCACCTGTATGTTGATAATTTTACTATCGGTATCCAATATGCGTGTGCGAAATGGAGCTTTTTAAAAGTAGAATCCAAATTTAATTTTCATTCTGGTTACTGAAATCATAAATTATGTAATTCCAAAATATACTTACACCCTGAAAGATTCAGTATGATGAAAAAAGAAAAATTATTAAAAGTGCACGTCAAAGATCTTAAAAACCGAAATAACGTCTTGAAATATAATGAAAAGTATGGTCATATAGAGAAACATCGATTTCTGTCTGCGAACTGTGGACACTGTGATTAATTCTCATTGAATAATAATCAATTATAGTATGAGTTGGTGCGAATATGAACAATGATTTTCATTAGTAGCATCATCCAGTTAAGAGAACTCTTTCAATGTGTGATATTTACAACAAATAATTAATAAATTATTTCCAGTATTCGGAAATATCAATCTGCAAGTCAGTAGAACACATTCGGAATCATACAAACCGTCAGCGAAAGGTTTATACTTCAGAATAAATAAAAACCTGAAGGTTGAAGTGTGATCTGATTTCGTAATCCACAAGTGGAGTTCACCTGATAAAAGCGTGGTAATTGAGAAACTTGATGTTATCCATTAGAAAAACGACTGCAAGAGGTAAATCTAGTTCTCAGTGGCAATACTCACACTTATGCATGGCACTGTTGATACTTGTGAGGAAAGCTAATCAGCTGTTGAAATCAACAGAAAATTCAGCTGTGGCTGAACATCTTCAAATGAGCCTTTCCAAGTTGTATGAAGTCACACATTTCATTCCCGAGAAGTAAATAAATTCAAGAGATGTTTTATAGAAGGGAAGGAGCAGGTGAAGAGTGGCCACAACAGCTTGCTGCCTCTTCGTTTAAATGGAAATTAAATCCGTTTTCAGTGATCTGTATATTTAGCATTTATATAGAAATGAGACATTTTCATTTTGAATGACACCCACCACTATGTTCTATATAAAGCAAAATGAAATGGGAAATATTCTTAAGGCAAGTAAATGACTTCTCATATTTTAATAAAAAATTATCTAAGCGTGATAAATCACGTGATAATATGAAAACATTCCAATTATTATTGTGTGTAAAGCTTGGACATTAAATCCATAATAATAATTTTGTGATTTGAATGTTTGCATGAACAAAGGAGCTTGAATTCGTATAAAACATGAACTCTGTCAGTTTACCTGCCTCTCTCTATTTTCCATACATTCGTTATCATGATAATGACTTCATTGTCACTGTAGGCCTTATCACCAAGAATATGCCGAAGTCCGTGTTCTTCAACTGGATTGACGGTTGTCCTCAAAGAAATTACAATGAATTAATATCATATGAACACCCAGATATCTCTTTTGAAATGATTAAATGAGTTGACTTCGTGCTCACATTTGTTAGATGTCAACTTCTAAACTTGATTAATCGATCAGTTCCTCTTTGCTGGGGTGATCCTGTAGACAAAAGCACTTTTCTAACTTGATAAAGGGGTCCATATATTCTCATTCACTTGGTCCTGTCTCTTAAAGTCACGTAAGTATTATTGTACTGTCATTTCAAACTAGACAGATCTGTGAACCCATCTTCTTTGTCTCACTGTGTCATATCTCTATGCAGTGATCACGATGCACTTATCAAATTCTATCTGTCCGTTTGTGAATAATATAATATAAAGCAAATATAAAGAAGGTGACTAAATGCCTAGTGCACTGATACCACTGATCTACGAGAAATGTAAGTCTGATAGAGAGTGTATGAGAAGCACACTGCATCGATAACATAACACACATCTGGATGAAAGATGCTTTTGCTTTGGCCTTAATAAATGATCAATATTCCGGTCACAATCATTAATTATTTGGTGGTAATCCTTCATTCAACCTCGCCTAGATTACTAGGTCACTAGTATTCTAGCAGGTCCCAAGCCCGGATAAAGAGGGAAGGTTGGGGCGTTGTGCTAGCAACTCCAACCCAAAAACTTAACCAAATTGCCACTAAAACTTCAACGCACAAATATATTCAAAATTCTAAAAATACAAACAATAACCTTATTTTTCGCTGGAATCGGGAAAGTGAAATGATGCAGGCTGATAAAAGCCTTCAGGAATCCAGCCAGCCGATGTGCCTTCTTTCGATGAAAGCAAAAATAAGGATGCGGACGTGGGATATTCGTACAATGTGTGAAATTGGAAAGGCTGCTCAGGTAGCCACAGAAATGAGGAGATATAAAATAGAAGTGTTGGGAATCTGCGAGAGCAGATGGAACGGATACGGATGGTGCCAACTACCAACTGGAGAGTCAATAATCTACTCCGGCCACCCAGAGGACGATCACGAGCACACCGAGGGAGTAACCATCATGATGTCACCAACAGCGGCTAAATCTCTCATGCAGTGGGAACCAATCTCCTCCAGGATAATGACAGCCAGGTTCAACTCAAAAGGAAGGAAGGTTACAATCATTCAATGCTACGCGCCTACAAACGTCTCAGAAAAAGAGAAGAAGGAGGATTTCTACAGTCAACTACAAACAGTAATGGACAACGTCCCAAAGAGCGATATCAAAAACCTGATGGGCGACATGAATGCGAAACTGGGAGGAGACAACACAGGAAGAGAACTCACCATGGGTCGTAAGGCCCTCGGTGAAATGAACGAAAATGGTGAACTCATCTCAGGCTTCTGCGCCTTCAATGATTTGGTGATTGGTGGCAGTGTGTTCAAACACAGGAATATACATAAGGCAACATGGATTTCACCAGATGGACACACCAAAAACCAGACAGACTTCATTCCAATCTCAAGGAAGTGGAGACGGAGCCTACTGGACACAAGATCGAGGAGAGGAGCAGATGTGGGTTCAGACCACTATCTAGTACAAGGGACTTTCAAGGTGAAGCTGAAAGCCTCGAGGATAGCTGGGGATAGGCCACAATGCAAGTTCAACATTCAAAAACTGAAGGACACAATCACACAGGACATTTTCACTGCAACTGTCAGAGCAAAGCAGGAAACACTACGTGGCACCACTGAGGAATCATCCGTGGAAGACCATTGGAACTCCCTGAAGGTAATTTTCAACGAAACGTGTTCAACGGTTTTAGGAAGAAAGAAGAAACAAGACAAGGAATTGCTCTCAACGGACAGTTGGAAGCTAATAGAGGAGAGGAGAAAGGTGAAAGAGAAAGTGATTCAATGCAAAGATGGACAAGAGAAAGAGACGCTGAACTCAACTTACACAGCACTGGACAAAGAAGTGAAGAAGAGTGCCAGGAAGGACAAAAGACAATTCTACGACAACCTGGCTACTGAAGCTGAGAAGGCAGCAGTCAAAAAGGACCTGAGGACACTATATCAGATTACCAAGTCTCTATCCGGGAAGAGATCAACACAAGTGAAACCTATAAAAGACAGCCAAGGGAACCCAATTACCAAAGAAGAAAGACAGATTAAACAATGGGCGGACCACTTCAAAGGACTCTTGAACCGACCACCACCTGCAGCCCGTCCAGTAATACCAACAACAGCGCGTACACAACTGCAAGTTGACACCAATCCTCCAACGAAAACTGAAGTCATGAATGCAATCAAGCTTCTGAAAGCTGGAAAAGCAGCTGGACCAGATGGAATACCCCCTGAAGCACTGAAAGCGGACCCAGCAGCAACAGCAGACATGCTGACTCCATTATTGTAAAAGATCTGGAAAGAGGGAAAGGTGCCTACTGACTGGAGGAAAGGTTACCTGGTGAAACTACCAAAGAAGGGCGACCTAGGACTCTGCAAGAACTGGCGAGGAATCATGCTCCTGTCAACGCCTAGTAAAATCCTGAGTCGCATCATCCTGGAGAGAATAAAGGAAGCACTGGATACAGAACTCCGACCAGAACAAGCTGTATTCAGGAAAGGCAAATCATGTTCTGACCAAATTGCAACTCTACGCATCATCATCGAACAAATCATGGAATGGCAATCAAACCTCTACCTCAACTTTATAGACTTTGAGAAGGCCTTCGACAGCGTTGACCGCGAAGTAATTTGGAAACTACTCGAGTACTACGGCGTACCCCAAATCTTCATCAACCTTATTCAACAGCTGTGCGACAACAGCACATGTCAAGTGATCCACAAAGGAAAACTTTGCGAGGCTTTTGGAGTAAACACAGGAGTCAGACAAGTGTGCTTATTATCACCAATGATATTCCTAATTGTGGTGGACTGGATTATGCGTCAGACAGTGGGAAACGAGAAGACAGGGATATCCTTGACCGACGTGAAGAACCTAGAAGACCTGGATTTCGCGTGTGGATGATTTATGTTTGATGTCACACAAGATCGAAGACTTACAAGCGAAAACTGACAAACTGGTCAAAGAAGCAGCAAAGACAGGACAACTCCAGGTGAACTTAGAGAAGACGGAGGTTATGAAAATAACCAACCAACAGCAACAACACCAACAGCAACATCCAGCACCAATCACGATCAACGGGAGGAATTTGAAAGAGGTTACTTCTTTCACATTTCTAGGGAGCATTGTCTCAAATACAGGAGGAACGGACGAGGATGTCAAATCGAGAATTGAGAAGGCGAGAAACACATTCATCAACCTGAAACCAATCTGGAAATCTTCGTCATTCAGTCTGCATCAACAACAAAATTCGGATTTTCAATACAAACGTCAAGTCACTTCTTCTATACGGATCAAAACTTGGCGGGTCACCAAGAATATTTTCAACAGGTTGCAGACGTTTATCAACAGCTGTCTTCTCTCTATACTGAAGATTAGATGGCCGGAAAGAATCACAAACAAGAAGCTATGGGAACAAACAAAACAGGAACCAATCATCCAGCAAATATGCAGGAGAAAGTGAAGATGGATTGGACACTCGCTGAGGAGGCCGTTAGGTGACATCGCGCGTCAGGCCAGTGCTCGAGTGGAACCTGAAAGGGAACGGGCGGGTGAGACGTCCAAGGGTGACATGGAGAAGATCGTGTGATGAGGAACTGAAACAATATGGATTAACATAGATGCAAGTGAAAAGTACAGCAGAAGCCAGAATCAAGTGGAGGCGTGCAGTTGAAGGCCTATGTTCCACTAGGAATCCAAGGGAACAATAATAATAATAATAATCCTTCATTCTCATCTTTTCCTGTCTTCCACATATTTTCAATGCTTGACTTTGTCGCTTATCACAAAACTCTTCTCCACCGTATTTTCAAGCCTGAATGCAGATAATTCTGTATTTATATGAACTTTGGTTTCGACTAATGAAGTATGCAGCTAATGGTGAAATGCATAACCCAAAAATAAAAGAAATATATGCCGGTCTTTTCATGCACATATATTCGCGGAGATAATAAGGCTCATTGTCACCTAAAACGTTTTCCGAAATGCCTAAATATCAGACTTGAGGCACTAAAATTGTTCAATCATTGACTTTGTCCTCACCTCATAGAAATGATTGATTTTAAGTAAGAATGCAACTCACCGCTGAAAACTGAGAGGATGTTTAGAAACGGTGTTGGAACGTCAACACTAATGATAAAATGAAATTTCCCGAAAAATTCATAATTATTTTCTAAGCTCGAGTAGTTTCCCCGCAGATTGAATGTGCTAGTCACATTTTGAATGTTCCTCATGACTTTGCATAAAAACGCTGTACACTGTGAAAATGTACAGAAAATGTACAGGTAGCTGTGGTCAAACATATACACATTATCCTGACATTGATTTATTTTGTATTTTATTGTAATTTTGAGATACTCTGGCGAGTATTATTACTGTGTGAGATTAATTTTGTTCCTAACTTGCTTACTTATCCTATTCTCTTGTTTAATACATGTTTTCGAGTCTGATCTTTGTTGCCTATGATATGAATTTCGCTCACTATATTTTGAAGTCTCATTGTTAGCCATTCTGTATTTATGTCCAACTGAATTTTGTTATATCGACAGGCGTATAGTATTTTGAAAGACTTATTCGAAGGACATGTACGTGTTGGTTGCTTGAAATATTTTTGCAAACCCATAGAAACTACAGATTCAGTGACAATTTACAAATGTGTCACACTGAACTAAGTACCTCTTTTCGAATGTCAAAATATGTGACTCCATACTTAGGAATAAAATACAATAGTATGAATCAAAATTATCCATGGAATGTTGTCAGCCTCTAGTTCACCTGAGATAACTTTCAGTGCTGAACACTGTTTCAATCATCATTCTTGATTAACAAGTTATATGCACTTTGTCATTTCAGGTAAACAAATTGCTTGACTGAATTTGAAATGCTGCTTACTTTCTTTATCTGAATTGGAGTATACACAAGTTGAGATTTTATTAATGTGCACATTGTCGTTATTTCGTGATTAGGTGAACGAATTCGTATGAATAGTTTTAAATTCACTGTGATTATCTATTACTCATGGCTTTATTTCACGTCATTGATTAGAAAAATATGTTAATGTATGCCATCCATCAAAATCAAGTTTCTTTTATTAAATAAATGATAAGCAATAGTCTGATGCTAAGGTGTTTTTCTTCAATTTCACTTTGATCTTAGTCTTTTTGAGTTTTCCTGTTAATCGGATTTTTTAAAAGACATATGTCTTGCAGTTGAGTTTTGGGTGTATCGCCTGTGACACTTTGATGAACAAAGCGCTTTTCGGCATTTACTGTATTATTTAGTTAAGGGATTTATAAACTGTGTAAGTAATGGCATAAGCTAATTTCAATAATTATAATTATAAAACCGGAGACCACACTAGTTCATTCATGTGATAGTTTTATTGATAAATTAGCCATAATCAGCACTTTTATACATCTTCAGCCCGTTTGATTAAAACTCCACTAATATTCAATGTGATGTAATTCAGAGCAAAGTTCCAGGAAGGTCAGTTTCAAAGAAATATTCTTTGTAAGTGATTTTTAATCAAAATAAAACTACTGTCTATTGACAGATGCAAGATGAATAAATGGGCATGACAATTGCTTTTGGTTTCGAAGGAATTTGTGGGCACTTATGTTTGTCAAGACAATATTTCTCATATACACGTTTAGAATTTGGTGATCGCGCTTCTTCAACAGGCTTCTATTTCTCATATTTGGATCCTGTAGTGCGCCAGCAGTTCGCCACCATACTCGACTTCGAATCCATGTTGACTTATGCCATGTATTATTGCTCAGGATCATTAAACGCACCAGAAAATGCATCACTGTAGCCTTTGGGTTTTGGACCTTTTGTATAACACAATGAGTACCAATAAATTATTTCGGATGGGTATCACTAGAAATCAGAAAACGTGTCACTATTTCTTAGATATTTTGTGTTAATGGCATGTGTGTTTCAAGTTGATTACCTTTGTGAAGCGCAACAGATTTTCTAACGACGTAATTAAATTTGCAGACACTCTAAAACTTCTTCAAAGACAGTTTTATTCGTAAGTGTTCCAATACAATGGTTAAGTCATTCTAATGCATAATCTACATTTACTTTGAAACAATGAATAGAATGTAGTTGAAGATTTATACTAAAATAAGTGACCAATTTAGAAAAATCTTACACTTATTCTCTGTAATGAGAAGTGACAAAACAAACAAACTTATGAATACATTTCACAAGGCAACAAAAACACTTGAATTTTTAAAGGAAACTGAACAATTCAATTTCAAGCTCCAGCTCTTTCACGCAAATAAATCGGGCTATGAAAGTCGAAAATTCATTGAGAAATAAAAACTGGGGCAGATGAATTTCGCGACTGACGATAGTGTGAAATGAATGACGTTTTTCTTGTTGTCCGATAAATCTTGGATAGTTGTTCGTGGGAGCAAAAACACGAGTAGGAATTCGCATAATTTGGAGAAATTAGTGTGATAATGATTTCTGTAGTCTCTTGTAATTCTTAATCGATGTCAGTTAGTGATAATAGATGGCGAGAGTTATACGCATGTTGTCAGTCACTCCATTCGTGGCGATGACATTGACGATAATAAAAGCAAGTATTTCGTCAAAGTAATGACGTAGAAAAGTTCAGCTTCATTTGTAATGACTCTTGCATGAACATCTGCTATGGATAATAATACATTCAGTGTTTGTCGTCCACCGTTAAGGATGCATGACGCTTCTTTATTATTCAAGTTATCTAACAAAAAGTAGGTCGAATTAAACACAAGAATAATCTTTTTTCAAGTAGCTATTTTGCTCTCTATTACATTTCACTTTTCTTAAATTCAGTCAAGTTTATTCTTACTTAACCTCATTATGCTGATTCTTTTTCTCAGAACTTCGTTAGCCATTTGAATATTTAAACCTATGTGCAGACAAGACTGCATGTGACGTGTGGCGACACTTCATTAATATCATGTAATGAAGATTCAGATATCGACCCGATAAATTGTTAGTTAGTGTCTTTCTATTGACGTGAATGCTCGATCAGTTGAGAGTTTCCTGTGTGTCCTCTTTGGTAACGCTGGCCGTAACACTGAAAACTTGAATGAAATATACCTGTTGATTCACACTGTCCTTTGCAGTCAAGTTAGATGTCGTTCAGTGACAACAGATGATGGAGAGTTACATGAGTGTTGTGAGTTATTCACTTTATAGCGATAACACTAACGGGAATATAAGTATGTGTCTTGCTGATAGAATGACAGCGTTCATTTCTTCTTCTTTCTTATAACACTTCGTGTGAACACTTGCAAATGTTAAAACAAGGTGAAGTGTTTGCAGTCCTTCATGCTTGACGTATCATGCTTCTTCATTATTTGGGTTGCCAGAAATAAAAGAACGTGGATTTGAACGCGAGAAGTCCTCTTATAAACACACAGACGAAACATAAGTAGATATTTCAGCTGATATCAGTATTCTGCTTATGAACTCCGCTGAGAATTCTTCATAACCTTTTCATTTATTCCATATCTTTTTAGTCGATTTCCGGTTATTTCAAATCTTTTGACTCACCAACATCATCTGAATAAATACGCAGTGAAATTGGCCTATTTTATGAGTTTTTGCAAATCTTCACAGAAATCCATCTGAGCATGGCATGTTGCAGCATCTATGAAATTGTCTAAAGTTTTTTAAGCATAGATTGCTGAGCAAGCGTGTTCCTAATCTCATGAATTCACAGAAGCAAATATTTGTTAGAAATATGTTCCACCATAAATTCTACTCCGAGTTTGCAAAGCATCACTTAGTTCTTAAGTAAAATAAGAGAAGGTATTGTTTTGTGAACACCTTTCAGGACTGGTGAATTAGAAAGGAATAATTTTGGAAAAATTAGGGTGAAGCTTGTTTAGTGAGTAGTGTTCAAGAAAAGGTGAGGTGAAAAAACAGACGCATGCAATCTAAAGTTATGCCTTGTAAAATGTGTACCACTTTAATTCTTAAGGTGACGTGTCGAATCGAATTTATCGTCCATGGCCATTTAGATATGATCATAAATAGCAGAAATAAAAATAACTTCTATTACTTAGTGTTATATGTTGAACAAACAAATTAGTATGGAAAATACCCCTAAATCAAAAGTGAATTTCTGAAAGCACCTTTGGAATATCCCGTAAGGAATCCTTTGAATAATTTACTCAATAGATTTTGGCATGTTTACTCCAACTCAACTCATGCTTAGTCTCTAGGCATTTGTATCATCCAAATTAAAATTCATTACATTCAGAATCAACATGTATGACTTAAATTTAATGAAGAATGCAAGTATCAAGTATCGAGTTTCCCCTCTGTTGTGACAATGATAAAGGATATAGCTCAGGGGACACGATTTTAGCGGATTTGATTAGGTATTAGTTAACGAGGTTTATCTAGTTTCCTGTTTCCATTTCGTCATTCACCAATGATGACTTTGATCAATTTCATCAGCGAATTACATAAGATTAAACACAATGGATTGCGAAGTGAGAAACTACACCATTCATCATAATTACTTGAATCATAACTCGTCGATAGTGATTTCAAGTGGTACGATTTAAACCACTAGACTATTCTTCCCCACTCCTCTCCAACCGGTGATATATAAAACGTCAGCTAGAATCTTCAGCCTTCACTGAGGAGGTTCAGCTCATTACTAACTCTCCGTTATTTCACCTGGTTGACGACTCAAATAAAAATTTCCGAATCATCTTGAAATCGGCATTGATTCTTCCAGAGGCAGGCGATTACGTCTAAACTGTTAACTTACGTGGAACTTTCAAAGAGAAAATATTCATACACAACGAACCACAGATAAATCACTATTGTGTATTCCTACATCCACATTTGTGCATGAATACCTCTTCGAGTATTGAGCGACCACGATATCAATAAACAGATATGTGCGACTAATGCACACAGTCTGGCCACTGAATTTAGCGGCTTTCACAGAGACAGTTACTTCAGTAAAATGACTCGGTAAGCGCACCGTCTCCCTCTTGATCTTTGTCCAGTGTGGCTGGTAGAAGTGTCTTAGGATCGATCAGGATTTTGATTATGGCACAGCTAGTGAATCATTTGTGTGATAAATGAGATGCTTCATCAATTCTCAAGATTTGTACGCCTTTTGTTGTCCATCAAAACTGAGGCAGTTGACATCCAAATTATTTAGGCTGTTCTGTGTGTTCGTAAAGTTCTATCTCGTCACTACAGTCTCCATGGTGTTCACCTCTAAACTAGACTAGTTTTCTTTCCCAGCTACACCTCGTTAACTGTAAAAGCTGCTTTTGCCAGTAGTCTTATCTTCAGCGTTATGCCACTATTGCAGTGTGGAATAAGTTCACAGGTTATTAGAAAGTCAAACATCATTATAATAATTGCTACGACAAAGTGGTTATTGCTCGCCTGTGTTCCGAAAAATATGCACGCGTTACTTACATTCTACAGACTTTTTGAGTTTACCAGTATTATTATGATCACGATGATCATTATCCACCAATGCATACATTTAAAGTCACCTCAGGGAGCATCACTACACAAAATAGGATGTCTGTGGGAAAAAAGCTAGAATAGGTATATCTTATTCAAAGATAAGAATCCTTCAGTTACTGAAATGAAAACAAACATCAAAGCAAAATATGACTTACAATATTTTACTAAAACGGTCGAAATGGTTGAGTGTATATGTCAAGGAGATTAATCAACGGATTTCTCAACACACTGGTATATTTTGATTTTTATCGAAGCCTAAGCGATCGAACATTCCCAAAGTACAAAAGTTATTAATTAAATGCAAAAATATATACCTCGTTAGACGCTTTTAGACGCTCCCATGTGAATGACATTCACCTACAAGTATTTTATCAGAGTGAAGGTTAAAATCTTGCCATTAGAAATGTTGGTGTTCCTCATTTTTTTCTTCCACATTATTATTGCTTTGTGACCAGATGTCCAATTTTACTAGGTGGTGCTTGTTTATTTTCAAATTCATGTTTTACTTCTCAATGCAAATGAACGTTTACATTTCAAACGATAAAGTAAATCATATTTTGAAGTCACACTTCACTACATAATTCTCAAACAAATCTAGTTTGAATGATAGACAGAAGTCAGTTGAAGGTGAATATATACAGTTTGAGTTCGCAATGTCGAGAACATTTAAAACAATGTTCTCCTTATGTGAAATTCTTCTGCAATACAAATAAAATTACCAATTAGAAGAATTGCGTGAATTTAATTTCCAGTGACAAAAATTTCACAGACTTTTCGAAGATGTGGTGAGTAATTCTAATAGTTATTGAGCTCTGATCAAAAGGCTGACACGAATGATTAATCTGACGTGTCTGGCATGAATAAATCTGAGAAAGTACTTCACAAATCAAATATATTTTACTGATTCTGATCACGATGTGCCAAATTATCAAGGCAATATCCTTCTTACTCATTTTTACTAACAAAGAAGAAGATATACATTGAAAACAGAACAATTTTATGAAGAAATATGGTCTAGATGTGGAAGTTAAATTCGAAGAGCAAACTTATTCATGGATTTTATAAAGAGAACATGAGTGTGAATCATTCAAACTAAATGAAAACTTAATTTGTGTAATAAACTGTCAATTGAGGCCTGACATGAATTTTGATAAATAAAGCCAATCCACATATATGTTGATGCAACGTCATGTTCTCTATGCTGCAAATAAACTCAATGGCAAAATCAAAAATAAGTATCGCCTTTCCTTCCTTATGTTTCAATATTCCATCGAATACTGGTGGTTTAAATTTTTTGGAAGGAATTATGGTGTTGAATCAAACCATCTAACTCAAACAGTTGTGTATTGCTTTCGGGATTTATCTCCCGCAGTCTGGTGTAATTCGCGATCTTTGAGTTTACTACATCAATTGAAGACCTTTTTGAACACCTGAAGCAAACAGTGACAGTTATCCCTCAACTCTATGGCCTTACAATGTTGTACACACCTGATCTGCGACATCGACAAATTTCAGATATGTTGACGTCACTATGCCACTCGATTGTCAAATGGTTGTCCAAAATGTTAGAGTCTGTGAGACAACAACTCTGCAATTACCCTCTCGGAGACACAATTGAATTCACTGAATGTGTACAATATTTAAATATGTCCAAAACAAGTTCACTTTCAACAGTTTCAAAATATTTGAGCTTTGGTTAAGTGATGTTCATTATTATAAAATTTTGTGTATTTCCCAGTGAATGAAATACGAAACGATATTGTTGTTTAAACTGATGTTTCGCTATTTTGATGCTGATAGCTTTATCAAAGTATTATTAACCCAGAGTTTACAAAATCTCAGCTTATGTGTGACAACAACTCATCGTTCATCAGCTTAGCATAATTTTTATGTTTTACAGTTGGCCAACTGGTAATGATAAGAAACCCAGGTGCAGATTGTTGGATTTGATAAGTGTATAAAATTACAAAAGCAGTATGCGTTTACACAGTGAAATTGATTATCACATTCGTGTTGATTCTGTCATTTCATAGTAGAGGTTGTTGCCGTAACCAGGTCAAATTCTGTTATAGTCCATCATTCTCACTCAGACCATTTGAATGCCATTTGATAGGAAGTGCTTCTGATATCAGACGTACTTTGAGATTTCTGAAATTCTTCTGGCTTATTCCAATATTGTCAAAACCAATTTTGTGACCTGACTGAATGGCAAAAGTGTGTTATCCCTGGATGTAGAATCTCTTTTTACCAACGTGCTGCTCACATAAATCAATTATTATCCTCTGCAAGTATATGGAAGACATGGATCTGAGTATCAGAATACCAACCGCATATCTGAAACATTTTTTACTGTGATGCACATTTAATGTACAATTTACACTCATTTCAATAGTAAGATGGGATAACTATAGTCTCTTCAACTTGATCCACTTTTGGCAGACTGCTTTATAGCCAGTTTGAAAATGGGATCCTAAAATCAACATTAGACAAACTTATACTATATGAGAGATATGTCAGTGACACTTTTATAGTTTGTCATGATGACTGATAAGTCATCATAAGCTTCTTTGTGAGAATCAGGTTGCGGAATTCCTCTTACTTCCTCAGTAATTGTCTAAATTTCCATGCGTCGTCTTTGTTCGCAAAATCCACTCCAAATAGGTCTTCATATCTGCGGTACAAAGTGCCAAATATATTATTTTCAGCTGGGTCATAATTAAATTCAGAAATGCTGCTATTACTACTGTCATTAGCTGAAGGTGAATCATCAAGCGACGATATCCGTAGGTCAGGCAGCAACTGCTCTAGTTTTCAGTTGGTACTTAACTAGTCTCTTAAAGCGTGAAGGGTCCATCTTTGCCGTGTACCTATCTCCGATTCTGATATGACCGTAAGTACACTTGGTAGTTTGCGTCAACCAACTTCCTGCCTATTCGATTTGCCAACCTGCTATTGTAGTCACTCTTAGCAATAACAACAACACGACACCATACCATCAAGTCAAGAGAAGAGAGACCTTTGACGTATAGAACTTTAACTCTTTCAGGTCAACAGTGAAAAGAGTTGACGCTCACTGCGTATATCAATACTTAAAATGGCCTTGAGAGACACTAGGTACATTGTTAAGATAAAGCAGTCAACAACAAATGCTGTTCCAAGATTATGAGTTGTGGGGGACAATGAAACAGCACTGTAATTTGGTATTCTAGAAACATTAGGTCTATACATCGGTAAACGGAAATCTTCTAAATGCAATGTGTTTCCGATTTCGTTGTACTGCAAAATCCCTTGCCATATATGTCAAAAAGATGGAGCTATTTGGTTAAAAGAAACTAGCCCAACCTCTAAATTCATTATGGATCTAGTTCAGTTTGACTCCTCAGTTTTCTTTTTCTTTCGTTTTTTCTTTAATCCCCTTCATTCTTTTTCATTTCAGTAATAAAATGTCACTATTTCAATTTGTTCCAATACTATTCCCATTCACACTTGTATTTGTTAAAAGCTGTTTTCTAATCAAGTGTAATTCTATTAATAGTCCCATTGTAATTTGTATTCATTACTTCGAACTTCCATATTAAGTTGAACAATACTATCACATCGAATCTGCTTCGTTATTGTGTGGGATAAAGTAAAGTATACTTGCATTTATGAAAAATTTTGCAGATAAATGCCATAGTACAGCGATTTTTGCGGATGAAATCGCCAAAAGGATATATTTGATGAACTCAGTGTTGTTTTCTCTCTAATGTCCTGGTAGGTATTTTCCATGGTCCACTGAATAAACTGGTTAAACACCCATTTCAGAAGTGACATCTCCTCTTCCACTGACTGACATATATTAGAATAACAAGACGTTTTTTGATCATTTCTCGAAATCAAATTTTAGAACATCCATGTATTTCATCTTTACTAATATCACTCAGAATGAATATATATAAGTGGTTATAGATATTGATGGATTTTTCCACAGAGGTTTAGAATTTTAGATTTCAGCCTTTTTAATAACACGACATACCTAAGTCTTCTGAAAAAATAAAAAAACATGCCATTTTTATGAAAGTTATTTTAAGTCCGAATAAAATTCAAATTTTATGGAAATTTAAATTATTTTACGTTCCGTTTGATTTATGATTTGTAACAGTAAAGTAAAAGGAATTTCTGTGGCATCCTTATTCAGGGCTGTAATGTGCTTGTCAAATACATCATAACACAACTCGTCATAACGATGATTCTAACAGACTTTCAGATAGATGGAAAAAAGTAGGCTACAAATAGTTTCCTAATTGCAGAGTAAATCATCAGGAATATTTGACTTTAACATTGATTAGTTAACTACAGATTTCAACCCAAATATATTAACGATTTTCCCAAGCAATTTATGATCCTTTGTGGCGATATGATGCACCACAGTGTTCATATGTTGGTTTCAAACTATGGGAAATCAAGACAAAGTGATTTATTACTACAGTAGGCACATTTTGCCAGTTTGAAAGGGATGTTCAACAAATTTAAATTGATTCACCAATTCAGAAAATTATAGCATTCCCTTACATTCACTGAATGAATTAGTAAAATTCAGTCCATCAGCCACCCAACTTATTCGTGTCCGCAGGCGGCTCTCACCTACTTCGAGTTTCTGTGATAACAATTTATCAAAAGACCTAATTGGCGGCATAACAATAAATCAGTAATGACCCATTTATATTGCAGAAGTAGGTAAGTCTTTGATTACTTCACTGAAATTGTCAGACCGATAGATCAGACATGTCACTCAGCTAGCAGATCACCATGCCAATAATTCGGCATATTCGGATTTGAATTGTACTGCTACTAATGTTCACTTGTTGTCGTTACTTGTTGCTTCATCATCCCTCAAAAATCTAGGGTTATCTGTTTATCACATTACACACTTAACAGGAATAACTCGCCCGTGTGCCCACCCAGCAATCCTAGACTGAAGCTGGCTACATATCATCAACACGATGGAGGAAATGATAAAGTCAACAACGGAAATATTTTTGTACCGGCTTCCTTATTTTCCTAGGGCGCTTTGAAGTGTTATTCTCAATATTCAAGAAATTTTCTGCGACAATTAATGATCTATGAGGCATTAAATTGACATGGTAAGTGATAAAACTGGAATTTGATTCCCCATTTTGAAAAGATAGGGATTGTCTTATTTGAGAAATATGTTGGTGAAAGTTAGGTGTAAAATGTACACGAAGAATTCGAAGAATTCCATGTCGAACTATCAAAAGACATATTCAAAAGGTGATGTTAGATCGAAAAATCAATTTGGCGAAAGCATAATAAACAAGATTTGTGACTTAGGTGGATGATTTTGATTCAGTTGTGTTTTCTTTGGTGGCAGATTTCATTGTAATTCGATCGTTGTTTAGTAGAGCTCATCGCCTTGAGACACACCACTCTTATCCTCTCTATTTCTTCAGCTGCAATCAGATGTTTCCCTAATAGTCTAATGTAAAAGCAGAATAGATAATATCGGGCGATAGCTCCTTTTATTGCATTATTTAGTTTTCCGTGGCATTTCAGTGGTTGAAATGCAATCTCATTTATTACATGTGTATGCAAAGAACTCCTAAAGAAAATATCTGCCTTGAACTCTTAGTGTGTGAACTTACCTCTATCTTCTAATTAAGTTAAAAAAAACTCGATTTGTTGAATACCAAGAGATATTTGCGATTGATACAGAAATAAAACTCAGCTGACAATAAATTGTCAAGCTTCAGCACAGTACCAGCCATCCTAAAATCTCAACGGTCAAACCAGCTGTTCATAGGAATAATGGTTCAGCTAACTGATGAGTGGTTCAAGGCATCTGAGAATTGTCTTAAATGGTAAACGTAGGAAGGCGAATTGGCAAACACATTATGATAAAAATAGCCTCATCAATTACACCAGTTCAGTTTTACCAAAACTGGAGAAAGATGGAAGTTTGGATATGGAACTAGAAACCCTTACTTTGAACCATCAACAGATCCAATGCAGAAACTTGGAAGCGTGAAAAAGTATGAGAAAACACTTATTCGACGCTGGAATCTAGGAGGCGAAATGAATTCTTCTAAGTGAGACAAGAATAAGCATGGGAACATAGAATGTCTACACCGTGTCCGCCACCAGGATGTGTGCTCAGATTGCAACTGAAATGAGAGATAGGGCATTAGAAGGTAGAAATCTGTGACAGCAGATATAATGAAGGTTGACTCTCCGATTGGCTAAACGACAAGTAAATATTGCATTTTGTTTAAATGAAAGGTAACCACGAATACACTGAAAGAGTGGCTGTCATGCTTGCAAACACAAAATCAAAGTTATCTTATCAGTGAGAATGAATCTTCTCCATAATATAAACAACAATATTCAACACAGAATGAAGGAAAGTCTCAGTTACGCATGACTGTGGAAATAAAAAGATAAAAGGAAGGTGAGGATAGCGAATCTGGTGAAAAGTCTTTCGGAAATGACGATCAGCAAGTTTTCATCACCACTGTCAAGACAGTTCCACGATATTAATCAGCAACTTGATGCTCCTTTAACAAAAAGCTTTCAAAGGTATTAGGAATCACGATTTCATCAACAGCTGCCATCACTTGTTGCCGAAAGACTGATAACCGCTTGACGAGTAACAATACTTATGCAGCGGGCATATGACTCAGATAATCTCAAACAAGTCTCCTGAAGCGATCAAGATATCAATAGTGGATGGTTCTAATGGATGAATAGATTTGTTTGATTACAGAATGAATAAGTTCCATGAAAAAATTTGAGGACATAATAAGTTGTAATACCAATATACCAGTGTTTGATACTTACCCGAACTATCGACTGCAGAACAGAATAATTTTGAAAATAAAGGCAGAAAACAAGGAGTTAATTTTGACCTTTTAAATGTGTGAAAAATTCGCATGTATATTTATCTTTTACAAGTCAATGTTCAAACTTAGTCCGTCGAAAATTGTGGAATAAAATTTCTATGATCTTTTTTCACGCACTCTTACTTTGCTTCAGTCAGCTCATCAAGTGATGCGAAATGAAGCAGATTTCCCTGTGTAACACCAGCCTATAGCTTATAGTTTTCGTTCTTAAAAATACAAGTGGTTTTCACAGATTACCCATTGGATATAGGTAGGAAAGCCTTTTTGAGATGAAAATCACATTTTGAGACCAATCGTCAACATGGAAACGTTTCCCACTCTTCATGAAATGCATATAAATCGTATTGACAGCCATTACTTGACATAGACAATCATTTTACCTGATACCAAGGAAACTGGATAAAGGCCGGGTGAGTGAAATATGCAGGAATGATAAATGATCAAAGTCATCGATCACAATTCCCGGACAATTATTTGACCCAATATTAGTGAAAATCAACCAGGCACGTAGACCTAACACAACTGATCAGGTGAAATAAACCACCTACTCTACAAACACCAGTCAGAAACCTCCCTTTCAAGTGTGTTTTTTCGTGTGTTCTTCGGTATCTCCACTTTTGGCAAAATGACCCTGCGGTGGACATTATTTGCAGTGAGTATGGAGTTTCTGCGTACACTTTTAGATGTTATCTGGTGCTGAAATTTATGCGGAATCGTCATCCAGTTTCCAAAATTACTCCATTATTTTAATCTCGATGTACTTCGGTACATCAATAAACTAATTATTACAATACTGTGAGTCACCAGCTGCTAGTCAAACTGAGAAACAATGAATTCTTCAGCATCTGTAGAACAGTTCCTACTGTGCTTTGATGTGTTTGAATAGCGAGGCAGGTATTGTGTATTCCACTCGTAAAAGCACAAATATCGGTCACAGACTCGAAACTTCACTTATAGGGATCATTAAAAATAACATCGTGTCATGTATTTAATATGACCACTAAGACCAGCAGAAATGAATGTCCAGTCAGTTAGATGTTCACTTACGGTGCACTTCGACGTTAAAAATCAGGTAATAAATATATATATGTATATATAAAGCGTACCTGAAATGAAATTTTTTTCAATGAAATGTAAGCATGGACTTCACAGTACAGAGTTTACATTGCTTGCACAATAACAATGGATACCTATGAAGTTAATACAAAATATTACCTAAACGTATTAGGATACATTGATCACATTATCGACTAGAATAAGTGAATTCAGTACAACACTTCACAGTTCATCATCGTTCACATAGAAATAAACCCATTTCACTGTGCTCTCACGATCCGCAACAAACACGATTTCAGTTGCCCTCACTTCTCAGACGCTAAAAAAAAGTTTTTTGAACATTACAAAGCGACTGACATTCTAGTCGACCGACAAACTTCAGAATAACATCGAATCTGAGTGTATTATGTGCAGCGAAAACTTGACTCAATCAGACATCTGTATATATTCAAGAAGTTGGGTGCAGAGTGAGAGCAAAAAGTGAAACGCACGGCTGGCTTTCGAGTGTGACTTGAATGTGAATGGATGTGTTGATCGTTGAATGGTGACATGGAAGATGTCATGTGAGGAATAGATCGGAGTGTGTGTGGGCGGAGTAAAAAGGAGATATGTTGTTGAGGGCTAATATTCCCCTTAAAATTTGAAGCATTATTAATATTGATACTAAAAATAATATGCAATAAATCTTGGGAACCGGGGACTACAATCGAGGAAGCTATTTTATGCATCAAAGTTTCCCTTTTCTAGACTTAATGCTGGTAATTTATGAACGTCTGCCAGTTAATATTCAATGTATGCTTATACATGAAATTTTGTCTCAACTTACTCATGAAATCTATAATTTGTAGTTTATCAAAAATAAATTTAAAAAAGAATGGTTGATCTTCAGGCTGTGATATTCACTTGAATGACAGTGCTGACTTTTCTATTATTACATTACATTTGCTCAGTTACATAAAACTCTCATTTCTCTGGCATTTCTGGTTGGAAATTTGTGGAATTTATTGCAATTATTTTATTTTCAAACACTGAACCTGTGGATGTAATGGTGTTGACCTATAATGCCTATAACTAAATGCTTGGTATATTGTGACTGATTAACTCTTACTATCTATAACTGTATATATCTTTGAATTTACATACCCAAGTTGACCTAAATTATTGAGCCTAATGTTTTGAAATCATTTTTATTAACTGTATTTGACAGTGATACTACTGCTACGGGATTTTGTTGTTGTCACTGCCATTCCTGTTGTGAATTTTTCCTTTCGCTGGTGTTGTCTTGATTCCGTGGTTTCCTGATTCTTAGGGGAGCAACCCAGAAAGTCGCTCCTCTGTAACCTATACATTCAAGGAACAACCCCTTTTCTTAGGCGTGAGACTAGTAAACCCACCCTGTAAACGAAATTGCTACAGAAACATCAGCACGGTGAATCTCCTTGCGCCAAAAGAGAAAGTCTGTTTGGGGACACGGAATGTCCGCACCAAGTACGAGACTGGCAAGGCTGCCCAGATTGCAAACGAGATGAACAGATGTGGTGTTCAAGTACTGAGAATATGCGGAAGCAGATGGAATGGGAGTGAACTCACAAAATTGTCAACAGAAGGGTTGATGATCTACTCCGGTCATCCAGAAGACAGTCGCGAGCACACCGAGGGTGTGGCTATCATGATGTCATCAACGGCAACGAAGGTCTTGATGCATACGTAGGCGATCTCGCCCAGGATATTGACCTCCAGATTCAACTCAAAAGGAAGAAGAGTGTCAACTATACAATGCTATGCACCCGAAAACAACGCACACCTCGAAAAGAAAGAGGTGTTCTACAGATAACTACAGACAACAATTGACAATACTCCAGTTGGTGACATTAAAATTGTAATGGGTGACATGAACGCCAAACTGGGACCAGACAACACAGGAAGAGAACTCATCATGGTAAAGAAGCTTTCGGAGAAATGAATAAAAACATAGACCTCTTCACTGACTTCTGCGACTTCAATGAACTGATGATTGGTGGCAGCGTATACAAGCACAAGTATATCCAGAAGGCTACCTGGATGTCACTAGACGGACGAACAAAATCTAAATTGACTTCATCTCAACGTTGCTCAAGGAAGTGGATGCGCAGCTTACTGGATACGAAAGTAAGAAGAGGAGTAGACGTTGGCTTGGACCACGATCTCGTACAAGGAACACTTGTAATCAAATTAAAAGCTTTCAAAAAACAAGAGCTACAGAAGGATCACAAGCCAAGTTCGATGCTCAAAACTGAAGGATCAGGATACAGAAGACACCCCTACTGCAAACAAACGGAAAAAAGCCGAGACACAAATCAACACTAACGAAGATACCAGCGTTGAAAAACACTGGAACAACCTGAAAGTGATGCGAAGTCAAAACTGCATAGAGCTTCTAGGCAGAAAGAAGAGACAGGACAAACAGTGGCTCACTGCGGACACATGAAGATTAATTGAGGAGATAAGGATGGTGAAACAAAGGATTTTTTAGTGCATCAGCAATCAATAAAACACTGGACAAAAGATTAGAGAAGAGTGTCAGGGAAGACAAAAGAATATATTATGAAGATATGACAAGTAAAGCAGGACAAGCTGTAGGCAAAAGGAGACCTTACAACACTCTACCAATGAAGTGAGTTCCTAATAATGAAGAGATCAACATAGATTAAGCCAGTGAAGACTGACAATGGAAAGTCAATCATCAAAGTGGTGGAGCCAAGGAAACACTAGGCTGAACACTTCAAAAGACTTCTAAATCGACCATCCACCTGCAACGTGCCCAATAATAACAACACCGGAAGCAGAACTATCAGTGGACATCAACCCTCCGACGAAAGTAGAAATCCTGAAGGCAGTCAAAATGCTAAAGTTTGAAAAAGCAACAGGATCAGACGGAATCCCAGCAAAGGCATTGAAAATAGTCCTCGAGACATCAGCGGACTTCATGACACCACTACTGGACAAGGTTTGGAAAGAAGGCAAAGTACCCGCGTGAGCACAGAAAAGACGGCGTTGATGAAGATCCCTGGCTAACAGCAAAAACAACAGACGACAGTCGGCATAAATGGGAGAAATATGAAAGAAGCAACCTCCTTCACCCAACTACCTGGAGAGCATAATTTCAACTACAGGTGGACGGAAGTGACGAGAATGGCAAAGCAAGAATCGGGGAAGCGAGGCAGGCTTTCGTTTCTCTTAAGTGTGTATAGAAGTCAACAGCACTTATCATGAAAAATAAGATCCGGATTTCCGATTCCAAATTGAAGTCAGTGCTGCTTTATGCATCAGACACTTGACGCGTCATGAAGAGCACTTCAAACAAACTACAGGCCTCCATCAACACCTGAATTCGCTGAATACTATTCAAGATCAAATTGCCAGCCAGCAAAGATCCGCAAAAAGGGATCTCTGAGAGTGAACCACCCGGGAACCGATTGTGCAACAAATCTACAGGAAGAAATGGGGACGGATTGGCCATACTCTGAGGAAACCATCAAGTGAAATCACACGCCAGACCATCGCTCGAGTCGCACCTGAGTGGGAAGCGTCGAGTTGGTCATCAAAGCGAGGGTGACATGGAGGTGCTCATGTGGAGAGGAGATAACAGCATGTGAGCAGACATGGAGCTAGGTGATGAAAATGTTAGCAGAGAACCGAACGCAATGAAGACGTGCGGCTGAAGACCAGGAATAAAAGAAAACAATAAGAATTATAAATAATAATACACCTGAATTCCTACTTTGTGCTTTTTCCCCCAAGTCGTAATATGTAGTGTGTCTCAATTTTTATATTTGGAAACATGATCTGAAACAAATTTTTGCACAGCACTCCTTATTATAGGATCCTCGTAGAAAGCCCTCAACGTCACTTTCATTAGAGATCACCAAGTTATTCAAAAGTGTTTATTTTTTGTTATTTGTATAATTGCCACCTATTTCATGGAAAGAAGAGGCGATTACATCATGTATTGATCATGTAAACTTCATATTGAACGTTTAAAAATACCGGAGATAATTATGAGATGATCAGCAGATCATATCGATTTGTCGTAAATAAGCGCATCTGAAAAATACGTGAAACCCCAACGCAAAAGCTAAACACTCACTGTAGCATGCTGTAATGAGGTGAGCATGACCACAGACAACATAAACTGAATTATTTGCATTCATAGAACTAAAACTACTTCCTTTATTTAAATACTAAATTACTGGGAAACACAAGAGAGAAAGGAGAAAAGTTCTCCAGCTATAAAACAGTGTGGCTAAAAATTTTAAAGCTTCGATTCCCAAAAATAGTAATACAGAAATGTGAGTCTGATGATACTAAAATAATGCCTAAATAGTTAACATACTCATCAAACGCTTCATTTGTAATCATTACACCACCTCCCAATGAGATGTTAAAAATTTCTTGAAAATATATACATATAAATATATCTAAATACATATCACAAAGTGAATGAAAATTGCCAGCAATTTCATTTCAAATAAATTGTCTGTATTGTCATTTCATGTGGAAATTCCTAAATAGTCAGTCATGATGGACAGTCAGTTGTATATTTACTCACTTCATATTAAAATTATCAGACGTTAACTTAAATCAACATCGGAGCGTACTGATTTACATTTATATTTTCAATTCAGTAATTTTTTCTTCAGTGGATAACTGGACACCTTTTTACTGAAACAATGAGCCGTGTGATAGATATGTAAACAGATAAGGAACATACTGTCACCACCTGCAGGTCACACAGTAATGAAATGCATTATATGATTTTAAAATCAAGATTGATTTACATTCTGAGTCCATTCAGTTTTGCTTAGAAATTCTCTTAAGTTCCAAATTCGTTTCATTTTTTCTCATTAGTCTACATGGTGAGTTCTACCTTCATTTCGCATAGTAGATAGCCAGACTGAAATCACACCACAAGCTGAACATGTCCACTGAGACCTTAATTACAAATTACTGGCGGATAATGTCAAGACAGTACGGATCTCATACATGAAATGGATTGAACGATTTTAGAAAAATAAGGAGTAACTAAGGAATAAATTATGGTCACGTTGGTTACGTGACCAGAGGTTAGGAATGAAGTAGCCGGAATAAACCCTTTTGTCTGCGAAATGTCTAATGCATGTTTGTTCCATTTCCTAATATTTTGAATAACAGTTAGCATTAAGTAGCTTAAACATTTCCACTGAGTCATATGAGTACGTGAATTACAGAGTATGGCATAGTAAAACGAAAAATTCCGAGGACTTCATTCTCTAGTACACTGAAACCGACTGCTGTTCAAAGTCCTTTACAGAATCTTGATTTTGTAGCGGAGTTCAACTAAATGAAAGACCACTCAAACGCTACTCATTGAGTCAGGTCGATTTGCTCAAATCATTTATTACTGAATTACCGAAGAGTGATGATAAAAGTTTCTATTGAATGGAAGATTTCATCATTAGCTGACATCAGTTAGAGTTTCTATGTTGTAGACGGAGTCAAAGACATCTTTTCTGGCCTATGTGAATCAGGTTGCTGGTAAGCGGAGTGAAAAGAAACATGCTGAATTATGCATGCCTTGAAGAGCAAAACTTTGGCGATGCCTCTCAAAACTGTAGTGGTTAATTTTTGTGTTGAAGTTGAGATGCCATTGTGCTAGAGTAGAAGCAAAGATGACGAATCTTGCTGGAAACCAAATATTACTTCGCTCAATCCTCATGTATTCGACAGGTCAATCTGTGACAAGTTAATTTTCGAAGAATTGCAATCCACTACTTATCTCAGAAGAGGGAAGTGGGTTAATTATACTTACTGAATCCATCTGAATTGACGTGTCAAAGGATGAATACACATATGATAGTATGGAATATCTTGGATATAAATAACGAGCTATGCATTTTCTGCATTCGAAATCACTAACGCAAATATCTTAGTCTTAGGTTTCAACGTGCGTCAGTGCAACTTATAAACTTTGAATTTAAAAAAATATTTTATATCATCATTGGATGTAGAAATTTTAGAATAGTGAGACGTGATGGACAGTTCATTATAATTTCTACGCATTTCATATTGAAATTATCAGAAGTTCACTGACATCAACACGAAAGCCCATTAATTTACATATTTATTTTCACTGCACTTATGTCATCATCAACGGATAATGGGACATTCTGTCACTAAGAGAGTCAGGACTATGATAGCCCGCCAGTGACTCCATCATAGTAGATTAGTTTGATTTAACAAGAACTGAGAAGTTGAATATAGTTCAAAAAACTGGAATGTTTTATTTCTTCTTTCTTACCTACAAAAACCAATCACAGGATAATCGCTTATCATCAAACAAAGACTGAATTCGCAGTGTCCAGTATCTCTCGGCCTACAGGAGAAGCGGTAAATGTTTGAATACCGAGATTTAACGCTGTATCCCAGTCTATATTTGGCAACTATGATTCTTAATAGGCACACATTTATTTTAGGACAGATTTCATGTGCTCGTTTAAGGTGAACATTTGTACTTGAATAGGCGTCTCCTCAACAGATTTCGAAACCTCGAGCTGTGTCTCAAATTCACATTCGAATATGTGCATAGGCGAACTTGTCAGGTGAAAAGTAACAAGACGGGGTAACTAGCCTCTACAAAACAAGTGAAATTTTAGAATGTCACAACTTCATATGACTTTTGTTATTTTCGAAAAAATATATGCTAGCAGCCACTTGTCATTCTGAGAAATAGTGAGTTGTGCAGTGCCAGTCACGTGACTTGTACAGTGGCTTCGCGTCAGTTTGAATTACAAAACATGAGTTATGTGAATAAAATAACAATTGGTCAATAACGTAGAATCTCTGTCCTAGGGATTATCAAGATATTGATTTATCTGATCACCAGACATCCAGAAATTTATTAAGTGATTGTTAGTTTATAACTCACAGACATCTTTAACGTCAAAAGTAATGGTACATTTATATTCCGTTGAACGAAAAGCTATACAAGAATTGAAACTGATAGAATGAAGTATATTCGTGTATGGTACTGACAGTTATATTTTGCCTGTCAGCACCCTAATTACGCAAGATCAACAAGACTGTTTCTTCGCACTTTATATTATGAGTAAATTCCACTTTTGAAAGAAAAGCAGGGACTGTAATACGGTCTGGTAGCTAAACATTTTTCCTGCTGTTAAATGTCATAACTGCTGAGAAGAGTGCACACAGTTACCTGTGTAAGGTTTCCACGAAGAAGCATGAATAACTGGTGGTGCTTTTGAAGATTCTCAGATCAAATGTTTAGCGAATATAGCAAAAGAGACGGTATTTTCTTCTTTGATATGCAAAAATGGTTGCGTGTAATTATTCCAGCGTATCGCTGTTACTATTGTACATGCAAACCACATCAACTGGAATATGCTTCGATGGAGTAGGGCCAATGGATGATCAGTCTGTAAATCAAACTCGAATTAGAATCTCTTATTATTATTCAGACTGACTACGTAATCCTACTTTCATGTTGTGATGCAGAGTGTTTCAAATAAACCGTCTTAAATTACTATGTTGATTACATGAATAGCAAAGGCAGATTTTGGTATTGCTTCAACCGAAGAACCGAAGAAGAACTGAAGAAATCAGAGAATAACCAAAATTAGATCGTGTTGAGACCAGATTAGGATTCTGACCTGGTACTATTGAGTAAATCGGGCCATGTTGATGATTTCTCACCGATCAAATTCAAAAGGAGATATCTGACATGGATCTAGATAGACAGACCGAACGATATTTGACAAATAGTGTTGAACAAACGTGCGGCTAGTCATTCAAATCAAAAAATTACATGCAATCGTCCGTCTATCTGGTACTGCAATCAACACAAGGTAGAGCTGATACGAGATCCACAAACAGCATATTCCAATACATCCAAAACTAGAATTCCTGAAACAAATGTTTGATTGTCTGTAACACTTAAACAATTTCAAAACAGCATTTTCTTTGCCGCCTTCAGCGCCATGTAAACCGAGAAGTCACTTTTTCGAAATACCAGAAGCTTTCAATGTTGTTCTTTATACACATTCACTGCACATTCTCAAGGTCCAGGGCTCCCCCGCGCCTCTAGTTTCACTATTTGATTATTTTGATTACAACTGGGATTGATACATTAAAAAAACTTTTCCTCCATTGAAAAAGCATAAGTATTTCCTCAGAGGCAAATAAAGAGAAAGTGGACCTATTGAAAATCAATTAACTGTCAAATATCCTCATATTCCATAATCCTACGAATTCATCCACATGCAAAAGTTAATACCACGGTCCTTCTCAATACCTACTGAAATTATACATATCTGATTACAGTCAATACATCCACACAACTGCTGTGATACAACTGCGTTTGATTTTGGCTTTTCGTATCAGCTTCTCTTTTCTGGGGAGTTCCACAAACATGAAAGTGACTCTAAATTGTTTTCGTCCACTGACAATTGCGAGAATAAGTCAGAAGTAGGGATCGTTAGTAGAAAGTGTCATTTCAATAAACGCGTCAGGACAAACTGATCACGTTATCGACTAGAATAAGTGAAATCAGTATAACACTTCACAGTTCATCATCGTTCACAGAGAAATAACACCATTTTAATGTGCCCTCACAATCTGCAACTAACACGATTTCAGCTGCCCTCACTTCTCAAACTCTAACGAATCACCAGTTTTGTGAACATTACAAAGCGACTGACATTATAGTCGACCGACAAACGTCAGAATAGCATCGAATCTGAGTGTATTATGTACACCGAAAGCTTGACTCAATCAGACATCTGTATATACTCAGGAAGTCGAGTGCATTGCTCAGAGTGCAGAGTGAGAGCATTAAGTGACACGACACGGCTGGCTTTCGAGTGTGAATTGAGTGTGAGGGGTGCCGCTGACCGTTGAATGGTGACATGGAACAAATCATGTGAAGAATAGATTGGAGTGTGTGTGGGCGGAGTGGGAAGGAGATATGTTGTTGAGGGCCTATGTTCCAAATCGCACTTGACTACTAGTATCAGTATTATGAAGGTAGTGGGGAATTAAAGCATCTAATTCTTAAAGCATGAATTACGTGAATTCCTTCTATGTGAATTATCCAACGCATTTCAGCTTACCTTCATAATCTGCACATTTTAAGAATTATCATTAAGTTATTCACCTGGTGGAAAATATCTCTTTTAACATGAAATTAAAGTTATGTGGCAGATGCATAACATCGGTTTCAATCGTTTGTGGAATGAATTCCCACGATTTATTGTCAAGCTGTAATTCTAAAGCACATGTTAACCTAATTGATCTGGGCGTCAAATGGATAACCGAATTGGTAGGGCATATTTTGAAATTATAACAGTGATCTCCATTGGACGCATCTTTCTGCGTCTTATAGCCAGATCTGTTGGAGTCTATAAAAGGAAGTTTAATGAAGACACTTAAACACAGCTGAGGTATATAATCATCCGAGATTTCGTTTGCATGCTATTAACCTAAAATACTTACGTTATATATATATTTATATATATATATATATAAATGTAAATCATGGGATTTCTGTGTATCAGAAAAGGAAGTTACATTTATCTGTGTCAAAATACCACTCAATGAAAAAATACATGCGATTGTTGGTCTCTATTGATATGGTTGGTTTGATGGGGGCTCACATGACAAAACGAAAGCAGTCAGAGAAGCGTTAAGAATCATATGCTGACATAATCTGACCTAATTTCGCCGCATTATTTCAGGGTACATGATAAGCAGAAAATAATAAGTATCTTCTGAAATCTTTTGTCTGTCATTACGAAATCTTTTGCTTTTTGTTGGTTTTATATGTTTTGCGTGTTTTTTCCTCACTTTATTCCAATGGTGTATTTTGCCCATGAATCCTGAGTGGACATATTACTTCTACACTGAACTCTTGCACAACTGTCGTTCATCAGTTTCATGACTCAGTCATGTATACGTGATGTCGTACCTGCATCAGTGTACCACTTAATCCTGGATGATACAAAACTGTCGTCTAACTTAAAATGATCAGAATTGCATGCCCCAGTGGTCGATTTAGTTACCAATTGAATTCGGATAGTTACTCACCTGAGCATTCTAGAATATGATAAGTATGATTGTATGGGTGTGTTTACGAAAATTACTGTCAGGTAATTTTGTCCAAAAATTCATTATCTGTTGAAGTACTCAAGTAAAAATCAGCAGTAACTAAAATAGCTGGAAGTCGCAATTTGTGCGTAAACTCAAATAACTCAGTTAAAAGAATGGGAATAATTACTATTCTGTTATTCAATACGAAACCTAACGTAAACATCGAATTTCTTTAAAAACATGTCGAATGTATTATTTTTAGGCATAAACACATGAAAATTTCGAAATTTCAATATTTGTGTTAAACTCAACCATTTCGGTGGTAGTTAATTAGGAACTATCACGTTAACCCGTTATTCTCTTGTAACTGTAATCCTTGAACACAGCCAATACCTCTACATGCCGACTAATTAATCACGACACAATCACGAAGACAACTGTGTAGTTCATTCAGCAGTTCACAATTTTATTTTGACTTGTAAGTCGCTGCTACCAAATGCATGTATAGGTGATCGATTTCGTGTGTAATTGGTTCAGTCATCCTCAACACTGGGCGTTATTCACAGAGCATACTAATCATCAACGATTCGGTAGACTTTATCCATTTATTACACAGTTATTAACCGAAGAATTCAATTGTCTTATATTCATCTGTTCAATTCAATTTTCGAAACTCACTTATACACTCTAGAATGACGTAAATTTCATGGCATCTTAACAACTAGGATAGACAATAAATGCTTTCTTGATTGAAATGCCTCAGAACTAAACTACAGAGATAGAAGTAAAAAAATATCCCTCTAGAAACATACAGGGATGTAATACACACGTGTTGATAGATTTTGGTCATCATATGTCTTCGACGGGAACAAAACCGAAATCATAACATTGTCTCAATATAAAAGATAAAACCGATAATCAAGTGAGATTATATAAACCGTTCAACACCTGTTTGAAAGGAAAACACACAGTAATGCTGACAAAACACCGTGAATTTGAAATAGCCCCTGCATAGTTCACGTGATGTTGGAAAACATCTGTAATCCATATGAGCTTACACATGAACACCATTCCCGTATGAGATGATAGAAAACTCTCAATTATTTATACATTTATGTATATGCATATATTAAGAAGACTGAAAATAATAAGCTTCTCTATTTCAAATATATCATCTTCTGCCATTTCATATGGCAGTTTTATTAATTCGACAATCACTTATAATGCTTTGCTCACTTCATATTAAGATCGTCCAACTTTTGGTGATATCTAAACGGTAGCATATTTATTTACTTATTTATTTTCATTTCACTAAATTCCTACTCAGTGAATATTAGCACATTTTTTCATCAAGAAAGTAAGTAATGTGACAGATAGATAGAAAAATAGATAGATAGATAGATAGATAGATAGATAGGAAATCATTCTATATTAGTTGATTCATTTGATTTGATTTACAATGACACTGAGTCATTTTTCCGAATACGGAAAGTGAAATCAAGCTCAACGATTGAAATATTTCAGCTCCCTACAGCGTCCTACGTATCGTCACAAATTTTCACTTTAGATGGAGAAGAGAATCGTCGTGTATTGTGGCCATGTCAGACAGAGCAGATGTGGAGATGAAAAACCGCCTATTTCATCAATTCAAATATGGTATCATTTGAGATCTGATAAGACTTGCTCATTTTCACACTGTCAACAAGATTTCCATGGACATGCAGAATTCAATCACAGGGTAATCACTAATCATCAATCAGAGACTGAATACCATGTGTTCAGTATCTCTAAGCTTTACTTGCGAAATCCACGCTTACGTAAATTGTATTGTATATATTATTTCCTTGGCTTGCGATTGGAACATAATTCTTCAAAAACACCTCTCCACTTTGTTCTGTTTTCTGCCATCTTCTTTTGCTGGCTAGCCCAATAATAACCCACAATCTCTTATCTCATCCCCACACGATCACCTCCGTGTCATCCTCGCACTGACTACCCACTCGTCGCTTCCCACCCTAGTTCCAATCGAGTGACGACCTAGTGCGCGATGTCATCCAACGGCCCTCTCAGTGTAGGCCATATCCGACTCCACTTTCTACTACATACTTGGTGATCGATCGATCCTAAGTTGGTTTTTCGCCTCTCAGATTTTCTTGTTTCTACTTTTTCTTGGTCAGTTGGTCATTTGGTCTTCACTTTGGATTCAGCGAATGGACATCTCCTGATCAAATTCTGAAGTAAACTGCTGAAAATCAGTTTCGTTACATGCAAAGTTTTAGAATCGCATGAGAGAAGTGATTCACTTTACATGTGTGTTAAAAATCCGAATCATGTTCCTTCTACTGGTTGTAGAAGATTTCCAAACTGGTTTCAGATTGATGAAGCTGTATCTCACTTTTCCGATTCTCTCTGGCTTCGCCATCCTCATCCTTTCAGCCTGTATTTGTAACGATCCTTGCTGCCTAGATAAGTAAAGGAGGTATTCTCTGACCGATACCCTCGGTTGATAGTGATTGCTGCTGGTTGTTATTGTTGTTACTGTTAGTTGGTTGGTTATCTTCATCCCCTCTGTCATTTCTATGTTCACCATTTGTGCTGATCTCGCTGCTTGCCACAATCTTCTGCATGGCTGTCGCTTTCCACCTGCAAGCCTGTGAGTTTGCGAGACATTAGTCTAACATCATTCACTCCTGATCTTTTAGTCTCCTTATTGGTCATCCAGCGTTTACCTGTCTCCTCGCTTCTGTGCACGGGCTGACGAATACTCCAGTCCACCACGATTAAGAATATCATCGGTGATGATAGGCAGCCAGCTTTTCTTACTCCTTTCAGTATTCACTTCGGACGCCTCGCTGAGTCTTCCGTTGTGGATCGTCTAACACGTGGCATTGTCGTATAACCAGTTATTGAATGAGGTTGATAAAGACGTGGCATACTTCACGTCGTAGTTTTGAAGTCGTTTCCAAATTACTTCTCAGTCAACGGAGTCTGTCGAAGGCATATTCGAAGTCGATGAAATCTAGGTAGAGTGATATTTGGATACCATTCTATGCTTCGTTCCATGACAATGCATGGAGGTTCAATTTGATCAGCACATGATTTATTAATTTCATTAATCTAGCTAGTTCCAGTATCAGCCGGAATTCTGTATCTACTGCATCCATTATTCTCTCCAGGATGTTCTTACTTAGTATTTTACTTGATGTGTGTGCGTAATAGCATTATTCCACGTAAGTTGTTGCAAAGGGATCAGCCACCATTCTTTGGCAGCTTGACTAGGTGGACAGCCTTTCTTCTGGTCGGAAGTTACCTTTCCTTCCTTCCGAACCAGTTGTTATATGGACAAAATTTACTGTGAATGAAAATAATGCAGGCCGGGGAGATCCCTTTGGATGACAGGGGATTCCAAATTGATTTGCGATGCGAATGAAGAACTGCTTACACAGAGTGAAAAATAAAGGTCTGTTTCACATGATAGGAAGAGTTCACACATTCGGAAATATGAATATGCAAGCATGTCAGGTGAAAAATTATGAAATGCGTGAACCAGTATGTGCTAGCTTAAAATGAAATGAGAAAAAACAAACAAAGACTGAACACGCAAAGAAACATGAATATGATTTTGAATCAGTTAGTTATAATCTGTCCAAGATGACGCAATAGGTGGTTAAAGTTTTTTCTCGGAATTGCATACATTGATACTGTCCTTAGAATAACATCCGCTTATGGGGAAAACTTCAGAAAGAATGTGAAAGATGATCAGTTGGAAAGGGTCTATTTTCATGGGAAATGGCTGCCATTCATTGTTCTTCTTTATTCCTATTAAGTGCACATTCTTCAATTTCACCGCAAATTAGACTGCATAACGTCATATGGCTTTTAGGCGTATTCGCATCTGTCACAGTGAAAAGGTCTTCTATTGAAACTGTTTCCGTATTACCTCAGTAGCAATAACACTGCAAGGGAATCTTGTGATCAGCATTTAACTGTCAAATATCCTCATATTCCATATTCACTTCAATTCATCCACATGCATTAGTTAATACCACCTATGTTCCAATTCGCACTTGACCACTAATATCAGTAATATGAAGGAAAGGTGGGGAAGCTTCTGAAAATTTCATTAAATTAATTTCAATATTAAATTCCTGATCCAGTGAGAAATTTAGGCATCTAAATGCAAAAGCATGAATTACATGAATTCCTTTTATGTGAATTATCCAACGCATGTCAGCTCACCATTATATCCTGCACAATCGAAGAATTCTAATTTAATTATTCACCTGGTAGAAAATATCTCTTATTACATGAACTTAAAGTTATGTGTGAGATGTGATTTATTGTTGTGTATATATTACGAATTTGGATTTAATGAACATTGGTAATGAAAATTAGTCTGTATTCGAAAATATGTTCTCTTTTAACTATGGCGGAATTCTCTGAGTTGACCAGTATTTTTACTTAATTCAACGCATTATCGAGGTTTTCGCATGGTGTGACGTGTACTGCTGACGCATATCTGCAGTATATTATTAGTCACCAGCCCAGTTGGTTACTTTCAGAATATGGCCTAAGGCGAACATAAATCCGACATTAACATAATCAGTTAGAAACGGAAAAAATTATGGAAAAATACACTTCATCCATGATGGATGAAATTTATTTCGATAAAGTCTCAAAGCGTTATACAGTGTTATTTACTGATGACATTTCGAACGCAATATACTCCTAATAATCATATCATCAGTAAATATTACTGTATATCACTGTGAGACTTTATCGAAAAAAATTTTTTCCACAATGGAATAATACTCAACCACAGTGCCTAAGGTCTTTCCCTATGGTATATACACTTCTTCTTACTCGGGTGGTCTTCTGTAAAGAAAAGTTTTAAAATATTTAACACGGTGTTCATATATATTTACAAGTGTTTTGAAATTATAAACTTAATACTTTAGTGTTACAGCCTCAGAACTGTCATCAAACAAGATGAGCATGAAACATCCTTAGGGACGTGTGCATTATGAATTATTTTCGAGTGAATTACACTGATACAGAAAAGTAGAATGCAGTTTCCCGACAACCATCGTCAGTGGTGACCTGCTGATGCTGCAAACATCAGTCAGAAATCTCGCTTTCATGAATGTTTGGCAGTGCAAAAACCAACTGCATTTCCACAAATGTGGTCTTCGGCATCTTCAGTGTTTGTTATAAAATTTGATGAGTCCACTTTCATGAGATTTATTCAGTCAGTAGATTAACAAAATAATCATCCACAAAACTATAAGACGCCAACTGCCTTTCATTCTTAGACAGTAATTCTTAGACGAATATCAGATAGAATCAATAGGAATATTTGTGCGACGATTAAAGACATGTAAAATAGAAGTTGGTGTATTAAAGTAAGCGCCTCAACAAAATCCTTCTCAATATATATGTTAAGCTTTCAAAAGTGGTTTCCAGTGACGCAAGCCACAGATAAAATCCAAACTCGTTAGACAGAATCGAGATTATTCGGAATAGGCAGATAAATTGACAAGCCAAGGGTACATCGCATCTTTGTCCATTTTGACGAGACCAAAGAAAGTAAAGATGACAATGGATGCTGGATTTTCCTTCCTTATTATTACAGAGTGACGTTCAGAAAACGAACGAGCAACGTAAATATTCAGCGATGCTCGGGAAGATCCCAGATTAAATCACATATATCCCATCTAACGTGCACCTATGAAGCATGCCCTCAACAAAATTTCTATCTCACGAAATATTCACTCTGCTAATGAAGTATCTGCTAGTGAAAGAGTACCATTCGCGGATTCTGCAATAGTACTAGTGAAAATCATGCTGACATGCTCTCAATGATTTCATCCATTCATTGATCCCACATGACAAACTGAGTTACAATTGACAAGACTACGAATGAAAATGGTAGGTCATTCAATGATTATCCTGAATTATGCTTACAGAACTCTTTACTACCCAATGTTGTTTGATGTATCCCAACCGAATTTTCATTGCATCTCTTAAAATCGCTCATCAACGCATATTGCACTGTTGTTTTATTAATCGCTGGAATGCACCGAAAATAGGATATGCGTCTTCATGAATAGATCAGCCTTTCAGAACGATGATGACACCTTTGCTTTCTGGTGTTATAATACTGGATGAATCTGTGAATGGTTCTGATTGATGGAAACCCATTAGTCAGAAAACCAATTTACGATTAATTCGGGGATTGAATGTGCACATTTAGACTCACCTGTACAAGCTGGTGTGACATTATAGTATATAATGAATTTTGAGTATTAAGCTTCATAAAAAGCCAATTTAGATACTTATATGTGTAAAATGATGTTTATGTTGTGGACCGATCAGCAGAAAACATCCATTCATGATAAGATCGCTGTCCGAAACAACAAGATATCGAAAATTTACCAACCTTATGAAATATTTTGTACTCACAAAAACTGACTGATTTGACGTGGAATTTCATATCAAATTATGCATTCAAAGTCTTTGTATTTAATTTCATGCAGATAATTATTTCCATCCAATAACAAGTATAGAACGGGAGCAGAGGGAATAGTAAACTGCCCTGCTCTATACGTACTCTCGAATTAGGCACATACATGAATAGCACTCAACAATAACATTCAGTCTAAAAATCTCGAATTTTTATTTAAATATATCACAACAGCGACAATCAGACCCCTAGCATGACACTGTGTCGCAATTCTACTTGCATGATGAACATATTTCTTTCCAGGAAATGTTAGTATTCTTTCAGCTTCTATGTTCAATCGCCCATGTGTCATAATCAAGTTTCATGAAACCTTCGAGACTCAACTCACTCAGATGAAGATGTAAGCAGTATGAATATTTACATACCATTCGACTATATTCATTCAGTCGCACTTGAACAGAGAGAATTCGATGTGTCATTCTGATCAGAGATTCTCAGGTTCACTTTAGCTTCCTTGCCATTTACATCATGAAGAGTACTGTAGCGTTTCTCAACGGTCAAGTCTTTTCATTATACATTCATTTGACTCAAGATTTCTTGATAAATCCACTTCCCATCATCTCTGAAATCAATCGGTATTGGTGCACCTAATAGTAGGTGTGTGTCTACCCTCCTATCATCTGAAGTATAAATTTATTTTCATGCGGTTCGAAGACACCGATGAGTTTTGACAAGACAGCTAGGATGTTTGATTCAAGAGTATGAAATATCCCATTGTCATGAATCGAAATTCATTCTGCCAAAGGGATATTTCTTTCAACAGATAATCTTCAAATTGGTTGGACTTAAGTCATGAAATTTTTGATATTATTAAAACGGCAAAGAGTTATGACTGAGATACATTATGAAGTGTCATTTGACAATGGAAATAAAATAAGTTTGGTTTCAAGTGGTGAGTTGTTGGGGAAAGTAGTCTTTCGCCAGACTGACAAATGCCTGACATACAATTCACTCCTAACACAATGACTTGGAAGCACACATTTTTTCAAAGGAAGATAAGTAAACAGGAAGCCAATAAACTCTTCTCGAAAGCTGTTTCCATGTCAAACTAATGAACGCCATCGCTGATGTGCATCGCACTCAACGATGGCGTTAGTAAGCCATTGGTCGAAAGATAAATGGGCATTGTTAGTTTATGTCAATAATAGTAAACCGACTAAAAATTTACTGCTCAGCAATTATGCAGGAGAAAATAGAAATGAATCGAACATGCACTGAGGAGATCACTACGTTAGTTCAGAAACTTCAAAGGATATCCTTTTCAGACACTCGTGGAAGGAATCCTATGATTAGAATACTATTTCGTGGCATCCTCTCTTCTACTCAAAAGTAAGTGAAAAATGCTAGTTGACTGCAACTTTCGCCGTCACGTGCACGGTTTACATGATTCAAGAGGTTAATTCTATCCAGTCGATATGTCACACTCTATGATCAACTCACATTATGATTAAGTCGTTAGCATATCTCCCACATAATAGAAACTATTCAATCAAATAACTGGAAAGATAATCTATGCGTGTCATACACATATCATACAAGAATATTCCCAATAGCATATCCAAAACAACTGCATGCACTTGTCGAAGTGGGCGCCACCAAAACTTTATTTTTTTTGCCTCATCATTCCTATTCAGACAATTTGGATGCCAGTTATTCAGAAAAGCTTCTGATATTAGACGTGGTTTTCCACATCTGGAATTTTTCTTAATGAAATCAGAATTCTCAGAGTCAAATCTGTGGTCTGATTCTGAAGTGCGTAGACATTTCGCTAATGACATTTCAAACTTGCTTCTTCAAGCTTGATTTCTCGGTGAGAAATGCAGTCGTAACTGGACTGTCCGGAATATTTTACACGAACATATCGCGTCATTTATTAACCTTACAGCAATTGTTATCGCTTGCTTGAGCAATACTATGGTTTTAATATAAGTATAAAACTTGGGCACTGTGGTAGAGTATAGAGTATTATGGAACTATGGTTTTAATATATGTGTTAATCTTGGGCACTGTGGTAGTAAGTAATTCCATATTAGTTTGTTTAGTGGATGTATCACATAGTGAAACAGTATTATTTACTGGATGACGTTTCGAACAAACTTTATTGTTCATAATCGCATCAATTATACTCATACGACTTCGAAAGTTGAGTTTTATAGTTTTCTAGAGAACTAGAAGCAGAATAGAAAATATACAAAAATTATGCCTGAAAGAAGAGATCCACCGAATCGTTAAAAAGTGGCAACATATCAGATGTGAAATTGAGCAATTAATACAAAAGTCAAAGGGAATAGTTACTAACGTAGATTGTTATCGTATTACACAGTCCTCCAGCAATGCAAAATCAGAAACTCTCAAAAAGTCAAAAAATAGTCAAATAAAAAAGTTCAACAAATTATTAGAGGAGAAATCTTCATCTCAGAATGATGAAGTCAACAATCCAAAGTCAATGGCGATCGATAAAACAAAGTGGGTTATCAATCTCTCCACACATATATTAGGTCCTACAGAAATCTGTGCATTCGAAAAGGGACTAAATTTCAATGTAGCGGAGGATAAGCTGAAACCTGAGGATGTCATCTCTAAAATAGAAATAGCACTTAGTAGGATAGACAAAACAACGGCTGATAAAGTAAGGGCACAATGTGCACTGACATTAAACGACAAAAACGTGGAAAGCCCAACCTCACAAAACCAGAGATAGAAGCCCTGAAACACCTTAAGAATAACAAGGATATAGTAATCACAAAGTCAGACCAAGGAAATGGAGCAGCAGTATTAGACAAATCAAACTAACTGTACAAAGTAAACACTCACATACAAACACGACCATATGAGGAAATTAATAAACCAATAGACACAGTTATAAATAAAGTTAAGAAATCTATAGCGGACCGTACACGCTGAATGAAGCTATTTCTAGGTGAGTCTAAGTGGTTTAATTTAATGCCCAAAACTAATAACCCCAGTAGGATATATGGTATTGTTAAAGTTCATAAGTCAGGATACCCTATTAGACCTATAGTTGATATTAGAGATTCACCTACTCATGAGTTATCTAAATGTTTAGCCATGGTATTAAATCCCCTAAAAATCCACTCGAAATCTAGACTAACTAATTCTTATGAATTAAAACATAGATTAGATAATTTAAAATTAGATAATGAAGAAAAAATGGCTAGTTTTAACATTCTCAGATTATGCACACGTATATCAATAAATATGGGTATAGAGGCAGAAAGAAACGAACTCATTTCTGTTCAAGAACGCGAACATAGGACGAAAGTGCCACTTGAGGACATAATGCTGTGAGTGCAGCTATGCCTGACTTCCACAGTATTGAAATTCCAAGGGAAAACATACAAACAAACTGAGGGAGTTGCCAAGGGATCACTAATATTCCCGGTTGTAGCAGATATATTCATGGATAGGTGGGAAAAAAAGCGATTGAAACGTTCAACCCCAACCCAAAAGTATGGTGGAGGTATGTATATGACATATTCACTGTACTTAGAACACAGGATAAAGATAGATTTCTCAAACACATTAACTTAAACGTGGAGGCAATTCAATTCACTTTTGAATTAGAAAGTCAGGGAGAGGAGCTTCTAATGTTAGATTCCAGCGTGAAAAGAAAAGAAGATGGGAAGTTAAACACTCATGTTCACAGGAAACCCACACATGCAAACAGATATTTGGACTTCCGATCATCCCATCTTATGTCTGTAAAAGTAGAATTGGTGAAATTTTTAAAAAATAGAGCACAAAACTAAGTATTACCAAGGAAAATCTAAGACAGAAAGTAGTACATATAAGAGAAGCCTTGAAACGTAATAACTACCAGATAAATTGGTAAGGAAATAGGTAGGGAAATGTAAAAATAAAATAAATAATAATAGTAGCGATAGTAACCTCGCCTAGATTACTAGGTCACTAGTATTCTAGCCGGTCCCAAGCCCGGATAAAGAGGGAGGGTTGGGGCGTGGTGCTAGCAACTCCACCCCAGAAACTTAACCAAATTGCTACGAAAACTTCAACGCACAAATATATTAAAAATTCTAAAAATACAAACAATGACCTTATTTTTCGCTGGAATCGGGGAAGTGAAATGACGCAGGCTGGTGAAAGCCTTCGGGAAGCCAGTCAGCCGATGTGCACTCTTTCGATGGAAGCAAAAATAGGGATGGGGACGTGGAATATTCGTACAATGTACGAAGCTGGGAAGGCTGCTCAGGTAGCCGCAGAAATGAGGAGATATAAAATAGAAGTGTTGGGAATCTGCGAGAGCAGATGGAACGGATGTGGAAGGAGCCAACTATCAACTGGAGAGACAATGATCTACTCCGGTCACCCAGAGGACGATCACGAGCACACCGAGGGAGTAGCCATCATGATGTCACCGACAGCGGCTAAAGCTCTCATGCAGTGGGAACCAATCTCCTCCAGGATAATGACAGCCAGGTTCAACTCAAAAGGAAGGAAGGTTACAATCATTCAATGCTACGCGCCTACAAACGTTTCAGAACAAGAGAAAAAGGAGGATTTCTACAGTCAACTACAAACAGTAATGGACAACGTCCCAAAGAGTGATATCAAAATCCTGATGGGTGACATGAATGCGAAACTGGGAGGAGACAATACAGGAAGAGAACTCACCATGGGTCGTGAGGCCCTCGGTGAAATGAACGAAAATGGCGAACTCTTCTCAGACTTCTGCGCCTTCAATGATTTGGTGATTGATGGCAGTGTGTTCAAACACAGGGATATACACAAGGCAACATGGATTTCGCCAGATAGACACACCAAAAACCAGATAGACTTCATTTCAATCTCAAGGAAGTGGAGATGGAGCCTACTGGACACAAGATCGAGGAGAGGAGCAGATGTGGGTTCAGACCACTATCCAGTACAAGGGACTTTCAAGGTGAAGCTGAAAGCCTCGAGGATACCTGAGGATAGGCCACAATGCAAGTTCAACACGCAAAAACTGAAGGACAACCACAAGGGACATTTTCACTGCAACTGTCAGAGCAAAGCAAGAAAGACTACGTGGCACCACTGAGGAATCATCCGTGGAAGACCATTGGAACTCTCTGAAGGTAATTTTCAATGAAACGTGTTCAACGGTTTTAGGAAGAAAGAAGAAACAAGAAAAGGAATGGCCCTCAACGGACACCTGGAAGCTAATAGAGGAGAGGAGAAAGGTGAAAAAGAAAATGATCCAATGCAAAGATGGACAAGAGAAGGAGACGCTGAGCTTAACTTACACAGCACTGGACAAAGAAGTGAAGAAAAGTGCCAGGAAGGACAAACGACAATTCTACGACAACCTGGCAGGCAAAAGGGACCTGAGGACACTATATCAGATAACCAAGTCTCTATCTGGGAAGAGATCAACACAAGTGAAACCTATAAAAGACAGCCAAGGGAACCCAATTACCAAAGAAGAAAGACAGATTAAACAATGGGCGAACTACTTCAAAAAACTCTTGAACCGACCACCACCTGCAGCTCGTCCAGTAATACCAACAACAGCACGTACACAACTGCAAGTTGACACCAATCCTCCAACGAAAACTGAAGTCATGAATGCAATCAAGCTTCTGAAAGCTGGAAAAGCAGCTGGACCAGATGGAATACCCCCGGAAGCACTGAAAGCGGACTCAGAAACGACGGCAGATATGCTGACTCCATTATTGCAAAAGATCTGGAAAGAGGGAAAGGTGCCTACTGACTGGAGGAAAGGTTACCTCGTGAAACTACCAAAGAAGGGCAACCTGGGACTCTGCAAGAACTGGCGAGGAATCATGCTCCTGTCAACGCCAAGTAAAATCCTGAGTCGCATCATCCTGGAGAGAATAAAGGACGCACTGGATACAGAACTCCGATCAGAACAAGCTGGATTCAGGAAAGGCAAATCATGTTCTGACCGAATTGCAACTCTACGCATTATCATCGAACAAAGCATGGAATGGCAATCAAACCTCTACCTCAACTTCATAGACTTTGAGAAGGCCTTCGACAGCGTTGACCGCGAAGTAATTTGGAAACTGTTCGAGTACTACGGCGTACCCCAAATATTCATCAACCTTATTCAACAGCTGTATGACAACGGTACATGTCAAGTGATCCACAATGGAAAACTCAGCAAAGCGTTTGGAGTAAACACAGGAGTCAGACAAGGGTGCTTATTATCACCAATGATATTCCTAATTGTGGTGGACTGGATTATGCGTCAGACAGTGGGAAACGAGAAGACAGGGATATCCTGGACCGACGGGAAGAACCTAGAAGACCTGGATTTCGCGCGTGGATGATTTATGTTTGATGTCACACAAAATCGAAGACTTACAAGCAAAAACCGACAAACTGGTCGAAGAAGCAGCAAAGACAGGACTCCAGGTGAACATAGACAAGACGGAGGTTATAAAAATGACCAACCAACAACAACAAAAACAGCAGCAACATCCAGTGCCAATCACCATCAACGGGAGGGATTTGAAAGAGGTTACTTCTTTAACTTATTTAGGGAGCATTGTCTCAACCACAGGAGGAACGGACGAGGATGTGAAATCGAGAATCGTGAAGGCGAGAAACACATTCATCAACCTGAAACCAATTTGGAAATCTTCGTCACTCAGCAACAACAGCAAAATTCGGATTTTCAATACAAACGTCAAGTCAGTTTTGCTTTACGGATCAGAAACTTGGCGGGTCACCAAGAATATTTTCAACAGGCTGCAGACCTTTATCAACAACTGTCTTCGCTCCATACTGAAGATTAGATGGCCGGAAAGAATCACAAACAAGAAGCTATGGAAACAAACAAAACAAGAACCAATCGCTCAACAAATATGCAGGAGAAAGTGGAGATGGATTGGACACTCGCTGAGGAGGTCGCTGGGTGACATCGCGCGTCAGGCCAGTGCTCGAGTGGAATCCGAAAGGGAAGCGGCGAATTGGACGTCGAAGGGTGACATGGAGGAGATCGTGTGAAGAGGAATTGAAACAGTATGCAGTAACATGGATGCAAGTGAAAAGTACAGCAGAAGACAGAAGCAAGTGGAGGCGTGCAGTTGAAGCCCTATGTTCCACTAGGAACCCAAGGGAACAATAATAATAAATAATAGTGATAGTGATAATAATAATGGCAGCATCCATGTTAAATACGCGCAAGACAATACCAACAATAAGGAAACTTAATCATCTGTAGTAGTTCCATACAAGCAAGGAACCTCGGAAACCTTACGCAGAATTCCTAACAGTGCAGGAATAAAAGTGGCTTTCATTCAACCTCAAAGAAATACTAAAATAAAAACGAGCTTTGTCGGTTTAAGGATCCTGTGGAGCCGTTAAAACAAAACAATTTAGTCTGTAATACCCTGTCTGCAATGAATATCAGGTCAAATACATAGGTCAAAGTAGTAGAACAGGGGCAGTCAGTGAAACTAGCAGAGCATGAAATCCTAGTAAAATCTAGATTAGTTGAGCGGAGTAAGATAATAAATCGAGAGATGAGTTCAGCTATACCACTCACTACATGTAATTACACACACATTGATAAAAGAGGATGGGATAAGATGGAAGTTTTCAAATCTAATGTAACAGCAGGTTGGAAAAAGGGATTGATAACAGAAGCTTCGTGTATCGAATTAACCGCAAGTACATGTAATAAGAATCATTCGACACCTGCCCTCGCGGATATCTGGAAACTTTACAAACCCAACGACGACAAATTGGAGAGGACTAAGAAAACTATAGAATTCAAGTTTCGAAGTAATGTGAATATAATTGATATGATTATGAACAATAAATTTTGTTCGAAACGTCATCCAGTAAAAAGCGATTTCAGGATAATCATTTTTCGAGGTGTGACTGTGTTCTCAGTGTTCTGCATCCTAACTTTACAAATCGGTCTTACATGCAGCGTCTTTTATAAAGCGAACAAATACACATGGTAAGGGGATTAGTATTTGAATACTGACATCTGACACCACATTCCATTTGATATCATTTGATCCAACATTTGAAAGCAGCATATGGCAGACTAATAAGTCACACTGAATTTTTCTATATCAGTGAACGAGAAAGTGGTAATGTGTATTTGAGTTTGGATGGTTATTTTGATAAGTCAATTCAAACTGTTTATATGATACTCAATTCTCTGCATACAGATATATTAATAATAGCAAAAGCGTCATTATACACAATAATTTAACATTCTGTGCAAAATTCTCAGCCTACTTAATTTCATAATATTTATTCTTCAACCAAGAGTTTCAAATAAAGCAGCTATCTCCAGTACATCATATGACGCAGTGATGTTAGATCTGAAGAATAAAATAATCGTCTTCGGTATTTTTCTTTGGTTGCACAGAGATGCTCAACGATAGGGAAATAATTGAATGATTATAACGACAAGAATAAAAGAATATTAAATGCATTCATTGTCTCGAATGGAAACTCTGGTAGTTCAGAGATTTAAGCAGGCATCCAAAATCTAATACGTACAAATTAACTGAGATAGAGCTTCAAACACACGACTCACTGTCTCCTGTAAGATAAAACACATAAATTTTATTTCGAAAACATGCATATTTCACATATGATAACTAGGGAAATATCACCTTTCATGTTTGCCTGCATTTGCATGTTCACAACTGACCTCGATATGTGATTGAAACATTCAAGTGCAATTCGATGACACGATTTAATCATTGATCTAAGGTAATACTGCAAGTTACAACCTAATCAGAAAACAGGTTGTCAATTTTTCATTTCCTTGACAGAAATATTACTCTTAGTGAAATTCTGGTGCTCTTCTAGTTCTGGAGTGTAGTCTACGATGCCTTGTTGTCAAACCTGCCGAACTTTTCAACATATTCATTATCTAAATAATGAATAAGTCGATATGAGTATCATTGATATTATTGAATATTAATGAACATAATACTGCCATTACTAGGAAATGAGATTTATTAATAGGAAGTTTATTCTGTAATGGCTCACACATCAGTAGACTATGCACCTTATTATTGTTCTACAACTTATAATCTGATGTGTGAATAATTTGCTATGTCATCTGAATATACCGACGTGTGTTCAACAAGATGAGAATCAAAACACAAAATTAACACAAGGTGTTTATTCGATGACAAATGAAATATTCATTATAAGCTTGGTTCGTCGAAGAATAAAAATGAAACGTACTACTTGAGGCTAAGAAGTGAATAAAAAACATAAGTTAAACTCAGACGGAAAATCCACTGAATACGTTTCTAAAAGACACGTTTCCAGGTAACTGATGTTTGATGATATTTTTAAATGTATACCATTTTTCCTTTTCACGAAAGCAGCATCGATTTATGCATCAGAATTTTTTTCACAGAAACAGTGTCTCTGTCCATCTTAAAACCATAGCTTTAGGTGGTGCATCAAAGTAGCACAACACTGAGAGTATCAGCTTACATAAAAACAGTCGTAGATTTAGAAGTCACGCAAATATCCATTCAAAGTGAAATGTGCCTTCAGTGAATTTTGTATGGATTCACACGTCAAAATCCAAGCATCACACAGAAGCAGCACTATTCACCCTCTTCATCATTAGGTATTGGTGGCAATAACTAGCATGAGAAAACTTTTCGAAAGGCTTTGCTCATCTTACCAGTAGCAATAAAAATAACACTGATCTTCAAAAATGGTACTAATTGTTTTTAAATTTTTTTATTTCTTTTTATTTATTCACCTTCCCAGTGAAACATAGGGATTCAAGCTTAAGGGTTGAAGATTCGGTAGCTGTGGTGTCTGTTTTTAAAGGATGGGTTTGCTAGCCTATTAACCAAGCTTCACTCTTCACCAGTCTTATCAGTCGTTTAGCGAGGTAAAGGAGTGCATCGGTCAGGGATCGAACCCCAGACCACATGTGTGGTCGGCGAGCATTTTACTTCTGTGCCACCGACGCAAACTGATCTCCAGAAATTGTACTAAATAGCGTTATAATTTTCTCTCATACGTGAAACACAAAATGCATATTTCACATCTACTTTGTTTCATGAGTTATAGTGAAAAGAAATTCATTTAAATAGTGACTGTATCGCTCAGTTTACCCCTGAAAAATTTTGATGCAGAAGGAGATTGATTTTTTTTCATAGATTCTATAGGTGTGCTTGATATGTCGCGACACACATAAACTAAAATTACCACCCATTTCCCTTTAACATATATTCTACTGAAATCAAATATCGCTACACTTTGAACAGAAGTTGACATTAGGAACTTAATTCACATTTGCATTCCCAATTGTTTCTGTCCACTTACTGCTGTGTTAGTCACAAAAGGTTTGCGATTGGTTTCACGAACATTAAGAATAACAAAATCTTGTATGTGAAAATCAGTGCTAAAATTATTCTACGTGCTAATGCATTTAATCATTGAAATTAATGTTAGTCTTAGGGTTACATTTTCTAATTTAAAATATGTATTCAATCAGATGACAATTTTATAAGAATCAACACTTACATTTTTGGTTTGCAGTGTAAACCATCATTGTGAAAAAGACGATAAGAGTGAGCAAAGATATTTTCATGTTTGTATAATCCAAATGAATAAATGTGAGCCCAAGATATTTTACGACTATTTATACTCAGTCTTAAATCATCTATTGAGGCGTTTGAATTGGCCATTCATGTTACAGAAATGAAGGTTCTTTTAGTGCTAGACACGTACTCTGGTTGAAATCTGCAAAACAGACTGACTTTATCATACATGTACAGTTTCAATTTGAAGAAAGATATTTGGAGCGATTGTGGGTTAGACATACTGTTTCTATGAATGTCTCCTTCTTTTAACAAATAAGGTAAATCAGGATTGCGTTTCTAACTAAAAAGGAAATGTCCTCTTTATCACTGTAAGCTCTTGGCGGACTGACACATTTCTAGTGAGTATATGGAGATCTGGGATAAGAGAAGAAACTAAGCACTGTGGTTAGCAGTAATTCCAACTGAAACAGAATAATTTCAAATGATGTGACAGTTTAACCATATCATTGTGTTATACAAATATTAAAAGTGAGAATTACACTGAGTTTGTTCAACGTGACACCACAGTATTGTCCCTTATTTTCTGTAAAAATAAGTAAAAATAAACTCGTGAAACCTGAAAACGGGATGAAATGTGTACGCCTGGCTTCAACAAGAAGAAACTCAAAGGCTCAAGATTAATGCATCTATTCTGTAATGGATTCTTGCTGAAACAAATTAAACATGTTTCATCAGTTTTCCATTACTTGAAAGTTCAATCGTTGTAAGTGTGGTATATGTAACTAAGCAAAAATAGCGATTGAGTCATGAAGTAAATAAAAGGTAAATTCAGAAGAGACAATTTTCTTTATCGACGAGATCATTTTCAGAGTCTGTACAGTCGTATTTATATTTACTAAAATGTACAGTAGTCTATTATTGAGTAATAGGGGGTGACATGATTGATATAATTACTCAGAAATGGCTTCAGAAGTAAAAAATAAATATTCACCATCATCACTCTCATATGTTACTTTTGTACATTTTCACATCCTCTTCACACTTGTTAAATTGACACTCAACTACCTTTATTCTCACTCAATGGCAATTTTAATTTTATCAAATTCGAAACCATTTCTTTCTTTGTGCCGTTGAGTACTGCGTAATTTACAAGTTTTATTTTTACTTCTAAAGTCACTTCCGAGTAATTATACCAATAATGTCACATCTTAATATTCAATAAAAGACTACCGTACATTTTTGGTAAATATACATGCGACTACACAGCCTGTGAAAGTGATTTTTTTGATAAAGAAAATTTGTCTTCGCTGAAGCTATTTTTTATGCATAACTTAGTTTAATGATACGGAGATTGTTTTGGGCAATTACAAATCTGCCTCTTATATTCCTCAAATTTTGAAATCACTTTCGACACTGCAATTCATTCACAGTTTCTTTGGATGCAGTGAAGCATAAGGGTCTACAAGAATCAGGTATGGAGAATAGCCTTACTGTTACACATAACAAGTTGAGTGAATGTGTTGCTGTTTTAATTTGAAGAGCACATTTCTCTAATTAAACAAAGCGAGAATGAGTGGAATACAATCAACCCTTCATGTCTCGTTTGACCGTCATGAATTGTGTGAAAGTTGAAACTATCGCACCTGGATATGTTCCAACTTGAGTAAGAGTTCATTGCACGTAACGGTGATTGGACAAACCAATCAACAATGAAAAGTCCATAATCACGGATGGGCATATTTCAAATTGTTGTATACATAAGCCGACTGTTTTTCGTTCTTTCTCTTTCTACGAATTTAGTGGAAGCGACCAGGCTTTGGTGTCAGTGGTATTAAGTTTTATTTGACGAGAGAGAGAATTTGATATTTTTCAATAGATATTAGCTTCCACCGTACTGAAATATATGAATGTTTCTTCGCTATCTGATTTATGTCAAGTTGTCATGGATACAGATGCAGTACAGTGGCTTTACTGCAGTGATGTCAATGCGTCGAAGCGTCCCTGCAGTAAAAATAGATGCCATCTCTATACTGTAATAATCTTGGTGCATTTATTGTTTAAAATGCAAGTACAACATTAAAAATTGGATTACACATATCAGTATTATATGTCTATACATCTGGCTTTCTTATGACATACTCAGCTTTACTCATCATCATGAACTGCGCCTCATATAGGATGAAGAAATTATCATTCGGATGGGAGTTAACAGTTCCAAGATTAAAAGATCCTTTCCACATGTACTCTATTGCCTTGACTAAATGTTGGTTAACTGTGGACATCTATAACCTTTTAGTATGTGCTTCCATTATTTGACAAAGGTAATCATATGATATCACCTGTCTTGCTTCATACTAAACTGTAGGTCGGTAGTTTCGTTTATTCTCTTTACGCTGTTTGATGTCACTGCTACAAGGGGCTCAAATAAGGTTTAAAATGACTTGAGACGTGTGAACCTACCTTTATTCACCACGCAAAATCATTGAATTAGTTGACTGAGGATTGATAATCACCTAAATTAATGTCCGTGTGTTTTCAAGGTGCCCTCTCACGCAGTGATTTAAAGGAAAATGCTGATCATTTAGTCGATTCTGTCACCTCAAGGCGATTTGAGATTCTCGGGGATTATTCTGACTTTCTTCTTTTTCTCACTTGTACAGCTGTCGACGTTGACTTTCGAATTCCCTTGAGGACATTCTAAAAAATTGAAAATATTACAGACAGTGTCCACGTCAGTATGTTCTGTTTAGAGAAACCTACTTTATGAAGAAAACCATATCTGTGAAGTTCTAGATTCTTTGTAACATCATCATGAACCGCTATAAATGAATGCTTTCGAACGTAGCATGTTTCCATTTTAGCTGCTCGTTTCTGCGATGCCTAATTCTTCAGAATAAATAAATAATTTTGCTACACGTTCGCAGTAAAATTCGTTTATTGTTTTGTGTTTTTTTCTTCATATGAAGCAAATAGCTCATCTTTTCATTGTCAGTCAAATGTATTTATTGGTAATCCTAAGAATATCGAGACAGTAAATGTAACATTACTGAGTTTATCTTTCTGTCTGATTTACAATAGAGTTTTTATCTTACAGTGGAATGACGTCAGACGACATAAAACATATTTGACAATCCCCCTGCCTTGTCATCTTTCTAAAACTGAAGAAGAAATAAACGACTCTGTGCGAGATAAAATTTCTTAGCATAAAATAGAAAGTCTCAAAATCGATTTGATGAAAACAGAAAAAGTAACGGTTTTGCAGATTTACTTACTACCTTTCTTATATCGTTCAATATTTGTGCCATATCTTCGATGCATATATCAAATCTTTTTTTTTCATTTCAGTGATTCGCTTTTGTATCATAAAATTTTTTGTTCTAGTTTTTCGTTTTCCTAACGTTCCAGTTCTTAACGTTCTTCTCATCTTCATTATGATTTCACTGAACTCTAAATTGAACTATGTGCTGAATATGTTGTCATTTAGGTAAATGTAAGCCTCGTCAATAAAGTATCTAACACAATGTTAGCAACTACACTGAGATCATCCTCCAGATGAAAACTTCTTCTTCATCAGGTCTCAATATGATACAACGTAAAGCTTATCATTACCAGAGATAAACTGTGAAATATCTTACATTTCGTGAAGAAGCGTCTCACCCTCAAATGTCAGAAAAACAAGTGATTTACGCATATTCGTGAAGGTACCACAGCGATGAATACCATTTTCTACACGCTCTCTACAACACTCCTCATGTTTAGTTTATGAAAGGGATTGTAATGATTCTCTTAAACGATTCAAATGCAAGTGAACACACAGAGTTACCCCAACAAGAATACGTGCTACAACATCCAGATGACGGTTAAATCTCCTATTTGAATTCTTCTTGTAACTTGAATACTGTAAATTAGGTATTTAAATCCAGCTTATTGTCAACTTTCTTTACGAAGTTAGTGCGATAAATACAACGCTTCATACTTGATTCACAAAATTTACATGACAAATCTCATCTTAATATTCCGTTATTCAGTGAGGTATTTACAAGTGAACCTCATGTGCATCCATGTATACTTCGGTGAGCGATATTTGCTTCGTTAATGTGAGTGAACGAAAATGCACCAGAATGTGATCATGATTACACGGAATTTTTAATAATCCACTTGTTAATACAATAGACATCACTGATTGGGTCAGTCACGTAATACGCAACATACTGAAGCTACAATGTCAATGGAACAAATATATGTCAGTAAGAAATGAATATATTCATCGTTTGTGCAGACTGTAAAAGGATAGTGGGGCAATAGTAGATATTGTAGTGGATTCATATCAGCCTTTCATGTCGGATAAACAGTAGAATTCAAATACATTTGTGTGACATGTGTTTGCTGTGAGGTAATCCATGAATACTTACTAATTGCTCAGCACTCAACCTACATAAACGAACCTATAACATTGCAGTTCAACTTTATTGCGGAAACATGATTTCCTGATATGCCACAAGCACTCCATTTCACATGAGCATTTCAATTTTCAAGCTCATGTCAGAATAATGTTTGTGTAGAACTTAGGCACTTTGGTAGAAGGCAATTACAGATTATGTATGTATATTTATATATATCACACAGCAAAGAAGTATTGACAACTGGATGAAGTTTCGAGAATAAACTATCGCCCCTCATAATCCTATCAATTTTATTCACATGGCTTCACGATGTGTTAAATACATATTTTTTATTTATCCTGGCCCTACAACTTCCCTTTTTGTTTGTTTGCCGTTTCCCTTATCTCGGGTATAAGCGTTGCATCATTCTCACTGCACATGTGCGGTGTGAAATTGATAAACAAAACTTCAGTGATCAACCTCACTCTTTCTCCCCATCTAACTGTGTTTCTTTTGAATGTTGTAACCCTGTCCCACCCCACCTTATTTGTGATTACATGCAAGGGAATCCAGTGCAATGGCTGAGCTCTTCTATAGGTTATATAACTTAGCTGTGTCAGCTGTTTTAGGCAAAGCCCAATTTATAGGTTCTCATAATCAAGTTGACGCCGATTTACTAGTTTTATCGATGTAGTTGAAGCCCGATGTTACACTTTGAACGCAAGGGAATAATAATGAAAGTCATAATCTATGTAGGTGACCTCACAGTCAAGACATCGCATTTGGTAAATTATTTTTCTCAAGTGGAACTGCTGGGTCTTTTAGCCAACAAAATTTATCGCTAAGAGAGTTGATTAGTTTAAGTGCCCTCCTAATTCCAGCCTCATTGGAAATCCTGCGTAAGGCCCCTGAGATTACTTCCTTATGCGACAATACTACGGATGATTTGAATTCCTTATTATTTTCATCACTATTATTGCTGATCCTGGTTTTTTATGATTCTTCAGATATTTTTGAATAGATTCTGATCGGTAGTTATTCATTAGTAATCCCTTCTTTATTCGTTTGATTTCATTGTTTAAATCGTCTGGCTTTCTATTTAGGCTCATGGCCTCAGTACGCAGAAACTTAACAGAACCTATGTTTACGAATTCTGGATTAGATGAATTAAAGTATGTTTATTTAAAAGAATGTGCCAGTTCCACATGAATACTGATTTCTAACCACGCACCACCTTGTTTTCGTTTTATTCTACAGATTGTATTCCATAGACTACTGAAGGATATATTCAGATTTCAACACAGTGAATGTGTCATCCCCATATCTTCACAATAAAGAAAAAGCAGGATTTCAGATTTTAAGAGCCTTATGTTCCCAACTATCCATGAATGTGTCTGCCACTGTTGGGGATTTTAATGAACCCATTGCCATCCCATTCGCTTGCTAATATATTTTATTTTGAAATTCGAATACACTGGAGATTAGAAATAACTGAATGCTTAATATTGTTTCATCGACCGAGAACTCAGTCTTACTTCTGGGTTCACCGTCAATGTTCAGTTCATTTTTAACTGGCTCGAGAGCTGTATTATTGTGAATATGAGTGTACAAACTGCATATGTCAAAACTTATCATTCTTTCATTTTTTTCTAATGAGTTTTCTCTAGATTCGGTTTCATTACATACCAATTAGTCAGCCAAGAATTTGACCTATCCATCGTGTCTGAGACATTCAATTTTTGTAATCTCCAGGTGAGATGTATATGGCTATCAAGCATCTTTTCATTGTATCTGATTTGTTTACACAAACAATAAAATGTCATTTACATATCTTAGATATAATTCCTTTCGTTGTAAAGGCTGTTGCGATGTACCAGTTCCTTATCCGGACAGGTTGTGACTTTCCAAAACTGGTCCGTAGGGGCCTCTTATTGCGAAAATATAACTTGACGGAATACACACCCACAGATTTGAAATTGGATATATCTGACACATCACGTTATGTACATATTCAGCTGGAGAGTTTTCTCAAAATGAGGTGAGTTCACTTAATCCACATGTTTAAGCTGTCTCTCTAATTTTTAAATGTGTATTGGGAAATAAATCGTTACAACAGTATTCGAGTTCGCAATTGAAGATACAGGCTCATAATCCGGACAGGAAGATATCTTCAAAAAATGGTCTGTAGAGGCATCCCATTGTAGTAAATATCACTTGAAAGAATACACACCCATGGATTTGAAATTAGATATTTTTGGTACTTTCTTGTATGTTTTAAAATTCAGCGGAAGAGTTCTACCGAAATTCTGTGAGTTCATTTAATCCACATTTTTAACCTGTTTCTGTAATCTTTTAAATTCGTACGCTAAATTAACCACTGAAATACCGTTCCATTCCAGTTGAAAAAGGAGTGTTGGTGCAGCAGATGTTCTTAAAATTGTTCCCACGATAAAATTCACCAGTTGTAGCATGAATTCTGTTTAGTCTTCAGACTTTCTAATAGATGAGGGAATCTCACTTACCTAACTTGTTAGCCGCGATAAACACAATTCTTGTAAATCATATGAGTCGTTGGAATTATTTATGAGAGGCAATACACGATTTGATGAGATATCGTCTTAACTCTCAAATATAAGCAATTTTCAAAACATCTTTATCCCCATACAAATTAAAAAATGCGTGAAATCTTTATATAACTCAAAGCCTAACGAATTCATAGATTTTGGGTAAAACGTTTTACCTGAATACTCCACCTCCTAATAAAAAATATCTTATTTAACTTTGACGGGTGTCTATTGCACCAGGTTAATATGACGAGTATTAGCAGATTTATCCTTTTTCAGGCCTAGAAGCCTGCATTTTTCCACAACATATACAACATACGTAATTATATGTAAGTTATGTGGACGATATCTTAGTTGTCTGTGGAAGCGAATGTAAATCTGAAAACTTGTTGGTAAAATTCAAGTCATACCATCCGAAGCTTCATGTCACCATAGAATGCGAGGAAACTTATATTGTTGGATTCCCAGATGTTTATCTAATGAAAAGCAATGATGGCACAATCGAAAGATATATGCTTGGAAAGTCTTCATGCACGGGAAAGCACGTACATTTTAAAAGCTTTTCCTTCAACTCAAAATCAAAATGACTTTGTCAGAACATTGGTAAGTGGATCACTGAGAAAATGTTTCTCACATAACATATGAATATGAGATAAGCACTCTGAAGGCAATATCCTAATAGCATGGATATCCCGATAGTTTCATTAATAATTATTTCAAAGGAAGACGTCCCAGCAAAACTATCCAAACAGTTTCGAAGAAAGCCGTATATATCTATTTTCCATTTAAAGAATGTGATGTGCAAGAAGTGATCAAACGAATACTTCATAAAAACATCGGGAGAACTTACTATGCTGTAAAACTCTTGCTCCTTTACACCACTAATCGAGTGCTTCAACCGTCTGACAAAGACCAGTCGTCAAATTGCGTTATCCAATTTCGATTGTACGCTGGACGTTGAAATAAACTTTATTGTTCGCATTATTCTACTAACTCTAAGTGAGTAGCTCAACTGTTTGCAGATTAAACTTTGGTTAAGTATGTATGTATGTATGAATGTCAGTGTATCTAACCGATTCGACTTATTTTTCCATTAGTTGTATTTGGTACTCCTTGCTTTTTTCAGCACTTCTGTGAAGAATCCCCTCACGGAGTGTAGACGTTTCCTAAATCGCTTCAATTTTATTATTGGAACTATTATGAGTCCGCAAATGTTAGAGAGAACATTCAGCTTCCCTTCTGCTCTGTTACTCATCATAAAAAGTAGTATCGAATGCTTTCAGTGGTTAGAAAACACCTGAATGTCATACAATCGTGTCATTCAAATATGCAGATAAGAAGAACGTTGTGATGAAATAGAATCTCTTTATTCAATGATAATACTAATAATAGTCAATAGACACATGTTTGATATAAAATGATTATAGATTAAGAATGAATAAACGTTCTTTGCAATATTCATGTGTTTCTGGTAGCTACCATGGAAATTAGTATTACTATTCATTACATACACTGAGCGTCATATCTCCATTGAACTAGGTTCTCTTCCGCCACATTTAAATGCCTGTACGACTGCCAACAGGTTAACACTTCCCCTTCGTATTCTCTCATTCCCAAAATATTCAAATGGCTAAATTAGTTACAGTCAGTTTCTATTTCGGCTTGTAAACCATCACGTATCTAAGGTATAACCAAACAATAAATTTTAATCATAGATTCAATCCGGTATATGACCATGTAATTGTTAGGCGTTCTTGTTCTCTATGGAATTATTAAAAATAATACAAACATTCATACTTAATTCAACGTGTTAGATCTCCGGATTTCCAAGCATCTTGGGGACAATTTCCCCACTGTTTTTCTCCATACAGTTGAAATCTAAGGTGATTTTTATCAGTATATTACCTGTCAGCCAGTATGCTAGTAATTGTCTGCAGAAAGTATATCCTCATCATGCACTCTACTCTACTCATAAGTACGTTGTTGGTTATTATCAATAATCTGATGGACTTATTAGTATTGAAATTACAGGCTAATGGTAGCTTGTGATGTCTGTGCAAAATTATCAGGTTTGAAATTTTATCACAAAACTCAATCTACAATCAAACATTTGACCATTAGGTGGTTGGAGAGCCGGCAGTTTTTCGTGATAGTGAGTAGGGGAGTAAAATTTAGTTTCTTACTATTGGACTACTTAAGTTTAGTCATTTGAATCCCTGTGTATATGATAACATATATTGATAGACATTTTCTGCTCTACAAAAATAGGTTAATTGGATACATGATGTGTCAGTGATTGCAGTGGGTCGCATTACCACCTGATGCTATTAAGTACCTACCAAAAATACACATCTAATAATTTTGAAGAAAATTGGGTATTTGGCAGTATGTGCTATGATTTTCATAAATGTGATTGGTAACGAAATAGTTTCGTCGATGTCCTTCATTAGAAAACGGAAATTATCAATAATAAGGACACTCATGTCTTGTCTATTTCATTTAGCCTTTCAGTTTTTCCATTTTCATGTAAACAGTATCGATACGTGAATGTGTGATCAGATAACTCTCAGTGTGATGCACACTTTATCATCGCTATCTCAACTCTATTAAGCACCTAGAAGGTCATATGTAAGATGGTTTTTGAATTCGCTAAGTGTTGGTATACTTCGTTCATGTTTTCGTAACCTGATCATATGGAAGGATTTGAAACCTATAGAGTATGAATTTGCAAATAGTGCTGTTCATTGGAGTGACCTCACTAGTTACTTGAAAAGAACTCATAATTCTTCCGTTATTCGAATGAGAAATGATTGCTGACGAAGTGAGAGGGAAGTTAATATACTTAGGAATAAATATCGGTTTCTGAAATATACTGATAAAAAGTTCAGTTTGTAAACATTAACCTACTTACTAACAGTGAGTATAATAATGCGACAAATAGAAATTTGTTTCACCATTCTCTGTGTTACAAAAATTGTATGTTTGAGACTGCAGATGATGAGTCAGTAATTTCTGTATTTTCCCTCACAAATATGGTTTCATAGCATATGAAATCTTCTGAAGAGTTTGTTACGGTTTTAATGACGCCAGTTTGCACGGCAGGAATGAATATGGAGCTGCAGAGATTCAGTGAGGAGTGTCCTCTTGGTATTTTCTTAAACTACTTTTAAGTACAATGAAATATTTGTTTGTTGTTGCCAGAATATATTTCTCAGATCAACATTCTTCCAGTCAGTTTCCTTGTGCTCGTGAAGAGAACTGTCATGCATGTTCAGTATCGTAAATTCAGAAAATAAAACAAAACATGCTTTGTTGAAATATCTCCTTGGGGTGCATTTGTTAACGAAATTTAAAAATGTCGTCAGCACTAAACATACACAGCCCAGGGTAAAACCGATGATTTCACGATGCTCATGAAACTAAGGTAAAATCTAGATGCCAGCTGTGGTCTACAAGTCATGGGCGAAGATAAATACGCGCTTGCCAGGAGATTCATACCTCTTCCGATAACAATTTTCAGTGATTATTAAGTTCCAATTTATCGTTATCCTTCATAGAATATTCGTGAAAAGGATTGTGTTGCTTCAACTTGCTGCAATCGAATGACTTTGAATAACACTCTGAATCGATTTGACAGTGCAAAGCCATCCAATAATGAGCGTCATGTTATCAATCTACGAATCCTATGTAGTTCAATTTTCAAAGACTGAAAGAGTGGCTAAATACAAATTCATTTTAGTTAAGTATGCAAACATCATATTTTATCTTAGTTCTCCACTAATGTGTTCGAGGCAAATTAATTCTCTATTTTCCCTATGAAATAATTTGCTCTGGGATTGACAGGAACTGAGAAAGCATAAAAACCAAAGGACTACTAGTTATTATTGAAAATGTAATACACAACTATATTGGTTGCATTCCCAAACTGCAAATCAACCGATGTCGCTAACCTTTATCCACGCCAACCGAGGGTTTCATACAAAATTCTGTCTTCGATACTGAATATTGCCGTACATCCACAAAAGGTAAAAATATCCTCATCATCACAATTAATTGAGATAAGTGATATCGGCAAGCCATCGGTGAAGATCACATGCTCCCAGTGCTTAAAATAGGAAATTATTGAGAATCATTTTCTGTTCTTTGATCTGAAATGTATATTCTGAGGGAACAGATTTAGCTGAAGAATAATTTGAATTCTCATTTAATATTATTATTGATATTCCCTTGGGTTCTGAGTGGAACGTGGGGCTTCAATGACAACACCCCACGTGTTCATGTTTTCTGCCATCCTCTTCAGGTAGGTCCGTAAATGCTGGGAATCTGGTAAATAATAAAAGCGTAAACAAATGCACGTACTCCTAACTGTTTAAGGAAGTTGTTGAGTCTAAATTCTCAGTATATAGTTACACTACTCACAAGTAGTTTCGTGGTTGTTCAGTATTTAAATGAGATTGCTAGGCATATATTGTTGAAATTGTGGAAACTTAGAGCTTCTAGAGTGCCTAGTGAAGTATTTGAGTAAGCAAAATAATGCTTTGTTCAAATAAACTATTGAATATTACGTATCAAAGCAACCATTCTTTCCTTAGATATATTCTTATGTTTGATAATCTCCCTACTCCTGATCTGCTGCTTTGACTTATGTAGTTGACGTCACATTCATTGCAAAAGTATGGTGCAGATATGTGGATGACGCTTTCACTCACAGTGTTAAAAACAGAACATATATCTAGACTCTTGACGCAAGAAACTCACTAGAAAAGAGAATAAAATTCACATTTGAATCGGAAAGTGAATGAACAAGGAGAGTTAGCTATGTTGCTGAATTGTGTAATAATTCTAACAGAAGGAGAATCAGGTTGACTGCACTTCACACTAACGCTTCTAAAATGCCGACGCATTCTCCTAATGGGAGTTTGGACTTTAATTCATCTCCTACGTTTTCTGCCTATAAGGACAGGCTTATTTAAGTTTCCAACAAACCAAGCAGTAGCACTAAATACTACAAGAAGAGACCTAATTGATGAAATGAAACGGAGGGGACATCTGAGACCCTACGTAGGATTCTCAGTGAAACCGGAATAAGAGTGGTGTCATTTAAACCGAAAATCTCACTCAGGGACTATCTCAGTATTTTACAAGACTCGGCTGACCTAAATAGTTAGAATAACATAAGTTGAAAATACCTTGGATTTACCCGGGAATTAGGTTGACTATATAGGTCAAACTAGGAGATCAGGAGTAGGGAGAATTTCAAAGCATATGAAGAGAGCCAAGAAAGAATGGTTGTTCCCGCAGAGATAAGCAATTTAGAAAAAGGCTCAGACATTGCACTGCATGCATTAAAACACAACCACACAATATGATGAGAGAGGGTTAAAAGTTTAAGAATGAATACATGTAGGTTGTAAGAAAGGTGGATCACTGAATTTCGTTCATCGAGTCGTCACCCAACACGTGCAATAGGGATGACTAACCACTTATGCTGGAAATATGGAAAATACTATTGCCAATCAAGTGAAGCAATGAAAAATAATGGAATTATATGAACAAAGTGACAAAGTTGTTTCAGTACCTTGATATGATTATGAGGAGCAATAAATTGTGATCGTAACGTCATCAGTAAATATTACTATATAACACTGTGAGACACTGTCAAAATACACTTTACGCTTAGTGGAATTATGCTCTACCAGAATGCAAAATTTCTATTATTTTAATAATGCGGACATACTGTGTCGCTTACTTTGCTTTTGATTCATTCGAAAGCATATGCATCGGCTGGCTGTCTGTCAAAGCTCTTTGACTAATCCCTCACGCATTGTACAGTCCTCCAGTTTAGAACGCAGAATGCGGTTATCTTTTCTCTGCCATGATTTTTCAGTAACGGAAGTGTAAATGAGATAAATTGTGTTGAGATATCTACACATTTACACCGGATATGCAATCAAGCATAGTTTTGACATAACTGCACAACGACTGAGATTGGTCACGCATCATTCAACGTGTCGTGGGACAGTTGCATCCACTGACCTTAGTCTGTCAATAATACTAATCTCTCTAATAGCTTCATGTATAAATAAAAACTACAGGTAAGCAGTGTTATATGACACCACAATGCATTAAGAATTCCCAAATCATTTGTAACCGATCTTTGCTGAAGGTGCGAAACCAATTCCAAATACATAAATTCCTCTCTAGTACTCTTAAAACGCCCTTCTAAAATTCTTCAGAATATCTTGGAATGAAACACTTGACAGACAACTGAACAACTCAGAATATACTGAGCACATCGTTTTAGCGTTTAAATATATGCGTTTTAAATCAAAGTTAAGACCCGTTTTGCGCAGTAAGCTTCATCGATTACTTTCTATTAAATAGTTGTAATGAAATTCTATATAAAAGTAACTGCTATTGAACATCATTTACCTCTGTGATATTTTCGCAGTTTACGCTACATTACCCACTAATTTCATCTGAAGCACAATGCTCTTCCGTTAATGGGCGAATCTCAGTTACACTGCATAATATCATTCGTGACATAACTTACAAAGCATCTTAATTGCATTGTCTGTAAATCATAAGAGTCTTTGCAATTAATAATGAGGTGAAATACACAAACTGCTGTTATATGCTTTACATTTGCTAGCGAAAATGATTTAAAAGCATTTCTTGTCCGATACGAATTTTAATTATGCAAAATGGTTTATAAAGCAGGATCTAAAGAATTCATGAAATTTTGGTTGAACTATCCAGCTGATTACTATACATGCAGCTAAGTATTGAAAATATCCAATTTCATTTCGACGGGCACCTATTCTGTCAAGTCATTGATGCTGCAAGGAAAAACCCTTCGAGACCACTGTTTCCGGACTTATTCTTATCAGGCCTAGACACCGAAAATCTTCTTGTTAAAATTTAACTCATATCGTCCTAATGTTAACTTCAAAATAGAATGCGAGTAAGTCCAAAGTACTACATTCCCAGATAATTCTCCTTAGAAAGGACTAGTGTCACAATGGAATGATTCATTTTTAAGAAGACTTCATGTATGAGACAGTAGATAAATTTGGTAAATTTTGTTCCAATCCAAAATAAAACATTTTTCAACAGACTACGCCATAAGTCGTTCCGAGTGGAAAAGTGAATGTTAAATGACGACTCCGAAGTATTTCGTTTTATCTTAGAATGGATATTATGAGTGGTTCACGAACAAATACTCCAAAGAAACTATTCAGATAGTTTTGAATAAGACCCAATGTACCAGGTTCACATTAAAGGTGATAGTGTTAAAAAGGCAGTCAAATGAAGACTTGATATAGCTATCAGGAAAACTTATTATGCTAGGAATCTTGTGTTCTTAACAGCATCAAGTTAGCTTCAATAATCTAGGAAAGATTAATTGATAAATAATGAATATTCGTTTCGAGAACTTCATCATCAGGTTATATAGTTTTATATCCATCAATAATAATGAAAGAATGATTGTTTTTTACAATATCAGTAGTTTTCAAAGTGCAACATTGAATCACTCACCTCAGAATTTCAAAATTTATTTGCCAATGCATTGTAATTAGACATAAGCGCAAAATATACGTATTTGGTAACATGTAATTCCATGCAAGATAGGTTTATTTTAAATATCACCCTTTGATTAAGTATTATCAATTGGTGGACTTTTGGAGTCATTTCTGAAAAACGTTTTCTTACACACTGAAACACATACGACGCAATTTGTTTACTCTTCCCCCGTCCTTGGCATGATCATTCATCCACTTGACGTTAATGATCAATATAAATAGAATTTAATATGAACATTTTTCATCAGATTTCATTACTTTACATTCGTTTCCATTCCTAATCAGTTACTTCTACTTCATTTGACCTATTCCTCATTACTCAAACATTTACTCACATTAATATCAACCTACTCGTCAGTAGCAGAAACACTCGAAGATAATTTATAAGGCTGCGCCATCTGCGGACAGTATCATTGCACTCGATTAGATTTTCATCGTGATCAAGTTGAACCTAACGAAAAATTGCTTTAACATAGAAAATCAACTGATGTTTTAAAGTTAGACGAGTTACAAAATGCACGTTTTGATGGAGAATATATTACATAATTCACATCACATTAAAGCACAGATAGTAGATCAAGTTGGTAATGAAATGATATATTACTCAGTGTGAATAAAATATTATAATGCACACCTAATACATTTAAATAAGGAAGGTAGTCCCCAAAAGAAGGCAAATACAGAATGGCTTTACACTAGAGGAAGTAAAGGATCTCATAGAAATGCTAGCAAAGCTATGCACGACATGCCACGCAAGATACTAACAAAACTTTGCGTCGCATTTTGCCGATAAGTTGCTTGTATTGCTGGAATTAATTAGTAATTCATTAAATATTACCCATTTGGAATCAGCTATAGAAATCACCGTCGAAGAAAAGGAGAACTTGTGCATAAATAATACCACATAACCCAATGATCCGAAAATGTTCCCTCTGACATCTCTTGCTAATAATAATATACAGCTCTTAGTCACCTGATAAAGTGAAATTACATCATGGTCGTTAAAGAAGATGAGGGAGAATCAACCTGTTTAATGAACACAAGTGATTACGGAATAGACCTGTGTGGACATTTACCTGATTGATCTTAACTTCTTGCTGAATAACATAAGTCTGCTGCAGAAAATAATGTGAAATTCTCTACCGATAAACATTTTCAACAGAGCAAATACAAAATCTGATTAGGATTTTCTAGGGTCAACAAATTATACTAAGCAAGGTGTAGTGAAAGATTTACTGAATCTCTTCTTATATACAATGACCGAAGTATTAACTTCATTTGAAAATATTATTCTCTATGTGACAACAAGTGCATCGGATGTCATTCAATTGGTCGTGTTCTTCTGTTGTTTATTTGAATTTAATGAATCGGAGAGTGGAATGCTCTGACAAGTGAAAAACATTTTCAAGGATCTCACTTCTCAAGAAGATAATTAATCCACATTCGATGAGGAATTATTAGAAATCCAGAAGATTGTAGTCTTGAGGAAACGTCATTCAATCACTCAAAGCTGACAAAGTAAACGGAATAAAGAGAAATAATGTAAGTTTCGACATACATTAAAGTAAGCAAAAGACAGAAGATATTTTGTGATGGAATTCATTAGAAAGTCGGATGCAGGTAATAATCGCATGGATGCACACATTCATTTCCTAAATATATCGTATTTGTGAATAAAATATAAATGTACCCAAATCACTGAAGAAAACAATTACTTACACTGAATGCCTATGTCGTTGTATCGTTATCGTGCTATCAGTGAACTGATGCGTCACCTCAAAAATGCGAGAGACAATATATTTGGTAGGGCATAGATGAAAATATAAATATCTGTATAATGTGATAAGTATACGTTAATGTTAGTCATATTGAAAGCACACTCATATTGCCATGATAGGTTGTTCAATTAAAACCAAATCCTCATCACTCCAACACTGAAATTTCGCAAATTCCACGACGGAAAGAAAGGACGAGAAGTGGGTGTTGCACACAAATGTGTTGTAGATAGTAAAATAACTCGTCCGATTATATTCTTACTTCACATGCATTGTGGAGACAATTGTGCTCACAAAAAGCTTAATATGGTATTATTAAAAGACAGAATTTGTTTGGAGCAAATGAAAATCCTTGCATGTATTTCAAGCGCTGTGATCACACATCTGTTGTTGATTCATTTGTAATAAGATGAAAAATTGAAACGTCAAGCACTGTAATCAAGATAACCGGGTATTTATGAATATGAAAGATAATAACTAACAAAAGTCCAATTGATGAAATAGAGAAAAGACTTTAAATTTAGATTAGTTATAGAAGAAAGTGTCTTTGCACACAAAATGAGGCCCAATGGTTATAGCCTGAGAATATTTCAGTATATGCCCTTCTGTAATTGTGAATGTTTTGTGAATGATTATCATATTAGAGCGGATTATCACAGATGCCTAACTAGCCTATTTATTTTTCAATCAGTTCTAACTTCTTTATCGCACATGATTGCATAACCTGTTTCTTTTATGTGTGTTACCCGTCAGTTACTGATCTACTCTTCCAAAACTTCTTAAATCATCTTCCAAGTTAGTGTTGAATAACTACTCTCCTTTTCTTGTAATTTGTAAGTGAGATTTTATATATATCAAGGTACTCACACAATTTTCCAACTTCGTTTGTACAAGTGCATAATTTTTCATCGCTTGAGTTGATTGGTAGTGGTATTTTCCATATTTCCGGCATGAGTGAGTCATTTCTTTTGCACGTGTTGGGTGTAGACTCGATGAAAAAATTGAGTTATCCACCTCTCTCTCAACCTACCTTTATTGCTTCTTAAAATTGTAACCATCTTTTTGGTGTGGTTGTGTTCTCTGAGCTGGATGGTTTGGTTGCGAAGCTTTCATTGCTCTACTGAGCAACATCTTCAGCGCATACTTCGATGTGAAGTGAGCTTTTAGAATTCTCTATGAGTTTATTAGTCATCTCTTCTAGTAACCTTGAACGTGATTGGTTGTTTTCGTGTGACATTTCATCCCCTAGTTTGCTTGTCTTGGTGCTGGCTGCTACTTTGGTCTGAATGTCGTTAGTCATTCCTTCTGCTAACCTTGAACGTGATTGGTTGTTTTTGTGTGACTTCTCACTTTCTAGTTCACTTGTTTTGGTGTTGACTGTTTCCTTGACCTGAAGTTTGACTTGGTTTTGTGTGAATTTCTTCGTATGGATTGGTATATTTTGTCAATCTCTATGTGTCTATTGATTGCTGATTCATTTGAATACCAGGCCTCTAGGAATTCTCTGGCATTTTTGCAGTTCCCTTTGTCTAAGATTTGAACATTGTCCCAGTCGAATTGGTGCCCGTGGTTGTCTGCATGTAGTGATATGAGGGAGTGTATGTCGTGTCTTTTGACAGCTAGTTTGTGTTCGTGAATGCGAAGACGAAGAGGGCGTCCACTTTGACCAATGTAATGTTTGTCGCAGTCGTTGCAATTTATCTTGTAGACGACGTTAGTTTTGTCTTCTACACTGGTGCTGGCGAAATTTGCAAATTTTCACATGAATTTCACGCCAGATAGATATTTCAACAAGATATATTTTGCTGTGTTTTAGATGTTGAACATGACTTACAGTTCTCCTCTCAGGTACACGGAAACTAACTAGTTGAATGTTGATCTGACCAATGAAGTCAGGCGATGACAGACAAACACTTCATTTGGAACAAGTAACAAAGCAGGTTAATAAAGCAGGATTTGGTGAATTCATCAAATTTCAGTAGAACTCGTCAATTGAATACTTGACATACACGGATATATATGGATATACTTTTGAAATTACACTGAGACTGATAATTAAATAAACTACATTGAACTATTGATGCAGAAAGTCAGATGCAAATGTTTTCCAGGTCATGTTCAAACAGATAAGGGTAGAGAGAGTATGATAGATCAAAATTAAGATAAAATTCATTACGCTTCAATAACATCAATTACATCACTTAGATAAACAATTAGTCATTAGAGAATACATCAAGAATTGCATGCAGAGTAATACCAGTAGTAAAAGTTATAATAACAATAACAATAAAAATGTTGAAAACAGTTAAGATAATGCTACTGATAAAGGATAATTTTAAGTGACTCAAGAATTATAATAATAATAAGAGGTAGAATAATAAGTAAAATCTACCATGGTAATACGTTTTACTTATTATTCTGATACACGGTCAGCCGAGTGGGCTTGTTTCGATGAAAGCATAGGTAAGGTCAGTGATACATAATATTCACACTGTTTCTGACGCAGATAGGGCTGCTAAATTTCATGCTCTCCAAAAGAATAAATAATTTCATATCTACAGGGTCAGAAGAAATCATTTGCCAACTACCGATGCTTTTCACTAAAAATAACCTAACTAAAATAAATTTCCTGCAGCTTCTTGTCATCCACAGGTTTCAGCTTGTTAATTGTTATCTGATTTCTAGAAAGTTCATACGTTTGATCGATTGCTGGTATCCTTCTTTGTTTAGCTTACTCAGTTATACCTATGTTGCTTCTCTGCGAAATCGTCAAACAAGTATATTTTAATCAAAAACTACAGTTGGTAAAATTGACTTTCTCCTTTCTAATGAGATTTTTCTAGCTTTTTGTTGTGGTTAGTAACCCACCTGGGTTAGCATGAATAAGATGGTTACTTGGTCACTGGTTCATACACCTATGTAGCTTTCAGGTGTCTTCTATCGCATATTGAACTTTTCGATGAAATCGCTTACTTAGTGCTTTCGTAACCTTTCTAGAAGATTATATTTCCTTACAATTTCAATAATAAATGTCTAGAAATTCCGTGCAAATAATAAAAGATCATAGAACTACTCATGAGTAGTATAAATGTGCACTGTGAAATCAGACTGTTTAGTATACATAAGCATTGTGGAATGTGTGGGATGTCTTACCTTTTTCATTTTATTCATCAACAAATAGATCAAAGTGCCTCACGAGCATCACATTTATTTGGGAGAATAACTGGCATTTGCGAAGACTTCAGTAAAGCAATTACGACGGGAAGACATATGTATATTTCATAATTAGGCGCTCAGTTTATTCATGCAAATTATTATTATTATTCCAAAGCCTTATCAGAACTGTATCAAGTGAAGCCATTATATTTAGTACCATCACCATGAAGCTCTAACACTCGCCTACGGGGAACCTTATCCAATGTGATTTAATTATTGAGGTGCAAAATGTATTAAATTTCACTATCATTTAATTCGTTTAAAAGAATCACTATATTCCCTTCATTAATAAACCATAGGGAGTGTTGTGAATAACGTGGAGATAATGGTGGAGCATCTTCACGATTATGACAAAGGTACTTGTTTTTCTGAAATTTGAGAGTGACACGCTGTTTCATGGAATATGAGTAATGTCGCAGTTTACATCTGGTAATGATTAGCTTGCCGAATTCTTGACAAATTTAATGCTGAAGTGTCTTCTGTCTCACTTTATACGGTGAAATTTCTTGAAAATTTAATTAATTCGCTTTCCATGGTTTAATCTGGCCACTGCAAGATATTCAAGCAAGTTAGCATACTGACAGAGACGTGTGGATTTCCGCAAATCTTTACAATTGGATGACTTAATTATTTTGTTGGAAAGTGGAAATTACGAAAATGAATTTCACAAAACTTTACATTTTCAGTCGGAGCTCATTTGACGATAATTCTGAAGAAGTTTATAGAATAAATATGAAATGACCAGAAACGTCTTTTTCTCCGACACACCTTAGAGTTTTTATCTTACAATAAAGTTACGTCATACAACTGGCTATTTATATTTAACAGCTCCCGCTGACCGTTCCGTGATACAAAGAAGAAAAGTCAAAATAAAGAAAAACGATTTGTTTAATGCATTTAAGACAAAACGCGACAAATCTGTAGTGATGGAAGGCTGGTTAACACATCTAAAAATTCCTCAATTTTTTTTGTTTTTATCCAGTCGATTTCAGCCTTTATATTTTATGTCAAGAAATTTTTATATTTCATACAATGGTTTAGTTCTTCTTCTGTTATAGAAAGATGACCAGGCAGTTTGCTTGTGACTATTCTTCAAGATTCCAGCAACTACTTCTGGTTTCCAGTAACTTATGATTGGGAGATTCATCCTCTAGTGTTGGTTGGTGGACAATTGATTGATTTTAATGTGATGTTCATCACAAAGCATGGGCAATCGGAGAAGCGGAATGAAACAGGAGGTGATCAATATCCACCCATATCCAATTCATGATTGATTAGGAGAACTCACTAATCAAACGTTTGAGAAATGGACTAGTAAAATCCTCGATATTACTACGCGGATATATTTCTGTATGCTGAAGTCCAAGAATTCTAACTTCACTGATTGTGGTCATATATCACTAGTTGACGGAATCGAGAATTAATGGGGGCAGTGGATTGTTCATGTATCTGACTACTGAACAAATACAGCACAACCTCCAAGGGATCAGGTAAAGTTCATGTTGTGCATGTTTTGTGATGATTCGATTGCTGCACAATTTCCATTTGATTGCAATACTGACAATTTCTTTTTTCCATCTAATTATTTCAGCCTACAAATTGCATAAAATGAAACTAGTTCTTCATCGAAGGTTTGTGGGAGTGTTTGAGAAATCTTGATAGTTTGTTGACAACAGATGACTAGTTGACCATCAATATCCATGCAAGCCAGATTGTCTGATTACAATTAGCAATTACAAATGAAGTGAAATTGATTAGAATAATTTAGGTATCAGTGGTTTTTCGATATTACAATATCATTTCATTGCATACGTCACATTCGATACCTTCTGACAATTTACATGTGTGAACTTGTATACATAGGATGAACGTAACCGCGGTTTACACATGACAGCGATTTAACAACGAATTCAGCTTCAAAACCTCCACAAACAAAAGTGCGTGTATGCTGAAATCTTTCCTGAAACCGTAAGAATGAGGCCTCGTTTTCTGTCCAGCAATAACGCGTTCCTATGCTTATCCTGTATTTATTGACTGAATTTCGGCAAAACTCTCCAGCGGAGTATTTCCATAACAGGATATATCAGATATATCAAATTTCAAATCCATATGTGTGTGTATTCCGTCAAGTGAATTCTGTTGCAATGAGGATCCCCTTTGGACCATCTTTCGAAGGTCAGTTACTGTCCATATTAGGGGCCGGTATTTCGCAACAGCCTATACAACGAAAGAAATTCTATCTAAGATATGAGGATGATACCTTTATTGTCTATGAAAACACATCAGCTACAGTGACAAAGTGCTTGATACCGATATGTATGTCACCTAGAGATTACAAAATTGAATGTTTCAGTTGATTATTCAGACACGATGGATAGGTCGAATCCTAGGCTAACAAATTCGTATGAAATGAAACAGAATCTGGAGAAAATTCAATTAGTAAAAGATACAGAATGGTATGTTTTGACATATCCGGTATGCACAGTCATATTCACTTTATTGCAGCTCGCGAGACATTTAAAAATGAACTGGACATTGACGGCAAACCGAGAAGTAGGATTGAGTTCTCGGTTGATGAAACAATATTAGGCATTCAGTTATTTCTAATCTCCAGTGTTCTGGAATTTAAAAATAAATTATATGAACAAGAGAACGGGATGACAATGGGATTATCAAAATCTTCAACAGTGGCAGAAACATTCATGGATAGTTGAGAACATAAGGCTATTAAGATCTGAAATCATGCTCCTTGGTTATTGTGCAGATATCTGGATGATGCATTCACTGTGTTGAAATCTGAATATATTATTCAGTATCCAATGAAATCCAATTCGCTTCTGAGTTAGAAAAAGAACAGTTTGAGTTGTCCGTGTTTGACTGTGGAATGAAACAAAAAAAGGTGGTGAATGGTTAGAAATCAGTATTTATGTGCAACTGGCATAATGTAATTAATAAACTGACGCTGATTCATCCCCTCCAGAATTGTTGAAGATATGTTTAGTTAAATGTCTGTTCACTTAAGCCAACAGCCTAACTACAAAGATAGACGATTTAAACAATGAAATAAAACAAATAATGGAAGTATTATTCATGCATAACTACTCACCAGGATTTGGAAAACCAGACAGAAAATAAGATCAGCAATGAAAGTAAAAAAAAATGGTATAGAAGTCAAAAACGTTTGCAGAAAAATAAAAAAGGAGATTAAACTGCAATTCAGATACTTTAGCAAGCATTCTTGTCGGGGGAACTCAGTGGAACTCGACGAATATACTATGAAGGGGAACAATAGTGTAGTCACAGAGGCAATTTTGTCTCCGCGATTCCATAAACGTCTTTTAAGTGTTATAAAATATTTGTCCGTTGATGCCAGACTTCAATGTTCAAATTCTCATTCATCCAGTATAGTTTTATATTCCTGCGAGGAGAAGTATCACGCCTGTTTGAATTCTGAAATGCAGAAGGTGAAACGTAATATGCTTCATGGAAATTTCTCTTTGTGGTGTTCATTCGTTGTCGATAGTTTCTATGATCTTCATCAAATGGACAACTAATCATGCGTCGCTAAGGTAAAATGAATAATTTGACGATGTCAAAAACAATGTTTAGTCAAGACGCCAGCGGCGGTCCAAAATCCATGACTTATGTGAAGATAATTCTGCTCCTGCCAGGAAATACACCCGCTTCTAATAATACAGTCAAGTGACGTTTCAGACTTATTCTGCAACTACTCATGTGATAGGTTATATTTCACTACCATATTGCAACTGAGTAACACTGAACTAAATTGTGATTTATTGTGACTAAGTGAAACCATCGAATACTTAGTGTCATGCATAGAATCGAGAGTTCCTTTGGAGCTTATTTTCGAAGGCCTGAAAGCATGGCTAGATAGAGGTTTATTGTTTTTATGTAAATATAAACTATATTGAGATTTAATTATCTTATAATGTATTCGATGCAAAGTAATCCCCCATTATTCTAGTTACAGATTTTACCCCAACAATGACGGCAAACGTACATATGGAAAACTGCCGACACATTGTATGTTTCATTGAAAGCACATGAAGGAAGCACGTTGGCTGCATTCAGAAGCTGCAAATCAAGCGATTTCACCAACAAACGTGGACGCCATACACAGATTTCAAGCACAATCCATCCTCAATAGAAAATACTAACTGATATTCACAAATGTACAACTATTCTCATCATCACAAATAATTCAGGTGAGTGATGGCGAAAAATCAAAGGAAAATATCACATGGTATAAAGGTTGAAGTAAAAATTTTCTAATATTCACCAAGATTTTACTGATCCGAACTGTTTATTCAGGGAGAATAGGTCATGTTGAGGATTAAATCGAATCCTCATATGTTCTTTCATTTTGTCACCAAAAGAGAAGTCTCAAAAATAGGTGAGGCGTAGTTAATTGGAAATAAACCTAAGCTCATTTATTTTATTATTATTATTGTTTCCTTTAGTTCCTACAAGAACGTATGGCTTCAGTCGAAAGTCTCCATTGCGTTCGTTTTCCTTGAAACGTTTTCACCTGGCTTCACGTTTGCACAGGGAGAGGGCTCTCGACTGGTTGCGCCACAGGATGATCCTGCATGCCGCTCTCGTCTCGCAAGAGGCAGGGATGGGTGTGTTTGGTTCTCCTGAAAACCAATACCCAGTCAATGGGTGTTTCACTGTGTGAATAAACTGGTTGATCTTGCCAGTAGTCATATGCTTGTCTCAGAGATTTAGCCATGCATGTCTAAGTGCATACCTTAAAACGGTGAAACCTCGAATGGCTCATTAAATCAGCTATGGTTCCTTAGATCATATATGCTACATGGATAACTGTAGTATTTCTGGAGCTAATACATGCAATTATTCCCTGACGCGCAAGGAAACGCGTGCATTTATTAGAACAGAACCAATCCGTCTGCACCGAAGATAGGACTAGACGCATTACACTAGTTACTGACTAGTGTGCAATCAAAAATATCCAATACAGTCCTACAGGAGGTCAGTCGCGAGCCTGAATAGCTCAGTGGTAACGTCTATGACTGCAGCACTGGGTGACGCGGGTTCGAATCTCAGAAGGGACATCAGTTCCTTCAAGGTTGCAGATACGCCTTGCTGATGAGTGCCAACTAGCACGAAACCTAGGTCCAAGGCTTCCTGCCGATTGCCTCCAACCAAATAATACCAAGAATTCACAGTGCACCGTAATGGCGAGCCACCTAGGATGGTGGCCACATTGCAAACATGACTGATAGAATTCAGTCTGCACCGAAGATAGGACTAGACGCATTACACTAGTTACTGACTAGTGTGCAATCAAAAGAAACAATCCGTTTTTCTGGCATTCGTTTTCCTTGAAACGTTTTCACCTGGCTTCACGTCTGCACACATGCTTTCATCTCATCTTCGCATGGACTACTCCATGTCACTCTCGCACTGACGACCGATTCACCGCTCTCCGTTCGTGTTCCACTCGAGGGCCTGTCTTGTAATATCACTTGATGGTTTCTTCAGAGTATGGCCAATCCACCTGCATTTCTTTCTGTAGATTTAATGCGCAGTCGGTTCCTGCTCGATTGATTCGCTCTCAGAGATCCCTCACTATTACTGGCCATCTGATCTTGAGTACTGACCGAAGACACTTTTTGATGAAGGTCTGTAGTTTGTCTAATGTGCTCTTCTTCACATTGGAGTTGAAAATCCGAGTCTCATTTTTCATGCTGAGTGCTACTGACCTTCACACAGATTTGAGAGAAATGAAAGCTTGCCTCCCTTTACCGATCCTTGCCTTGATATCCTCATCAGTTCCATCTGCCTGTAGTTGAAATGATGCATCCGAGTTAGGTAGATAAAAGAAACTTTTCCTTTCCGATTTCTCCCATTCATGCTGATTGTTGTTGTTGCTGTTGGCCAGTAACATGCATGACATCTGTTTTCTCTATGTTCACCTGAAGGCCTTTTTTTAAAGAAACTAGTGGAGAATACACATTCGAAGGATAATGGAAATTATCGAGTCTTATTTTATGAATGTAATAAACGTTTTATGAAAGTTTGGTTGGAATGCGCGAAGAGAATGAACGAAGATTATTTTAAGGCGTTCAATCAGATTCACTTGGTATTTGGAGACATTTGAAAACAACGAATCTATTGATTTTTATTTTAACCCTTACAAACCAACTATAGAGAATGTATTGATTGTGCCAAATTAATTGAATGTTATGCTAAGACGTATTAATAAATAGAATTATCGGAACAATAACACGATTATTCTAGGAATAATTACAGGGTAAATGTGAAATCATTGGAAGTGTTTTTGTGCATTAGAATTTTCATCTTAAAATGAAGTTACGTCAGGTGATATCAAACACATATATAGCATCCCACAGTGCTCGCTTTTCTTTCAAAGTATAACTGCAGCTGTGCTAAATCAATGTATTTCGTTGTCACAATGGTTACGACGCTCGCCGACCATGCACATAGTCGGCGGTTCGATTACCGGCCTATGCACTTTTTTAACTCGCTAAGCCAGAAATAAAACTTGTAAGTAGAAGAGGTTGGGCATTAGGCTAGCAACCTCGTCCTGTGAAAATAAATACTACTACAAAAAAATTGAAGTCTCTGTCTCGTACCTCTATGTTCCGATGGGAGCGTGAAGGAATAAAAAAAGCTAAAGCAAAACGTTTTGTGATACAAGATAAAACCACTGAAATGAACAAAAACGATTTGATGAATGCATCGGAGACTTAGCACATATATTGAACGATATTAGAATGGCGTTAGAAAATCTGCAAACCTCTAAATTTTCTGTTTTTATAAAATCGATTTCAAACTTTCTATTTTGTATTGAAAAATTTTTATCTTGCACAGAATCGTTTATTTCTTCTTCAGTTTTTGAAAGATGACAAGGCAGGGGGGATTGTACAATATTTTTTATTTTGTCTGATGTCACCCTTCTGTTAGAAAAAAATTCTAAAGTAAATCAGAGAGAAAGATGGATTCACTAATCTCAAATTTACTCTCTCGATATTCTTAAGATTACCATAAAATCCGTTTGAATGACAATGAAGAAATGAGATATTTGCTTTGTATGAAGAATAAAACATAAAACAATAAACAAATTTCACTGCGAACGTGTGGCAAAAAATACTGTACGAATAACTTGTATGCTTCGGAGTATATGTGAATTGCTTTGCAGATAGTAGATTTATTCTATAGATTGGGTTGTACTTATGCTTTTACGAGTTGATCATGGATTAATATCAGTTAGAGAACCATTGACAACCAGAGAGTACTGGACAGCTGCTGTTTCTTCCTAGTTTGTCATTTTCATTTCGTACCACAATTTTGAGTTAAACTGCAGACTCATTATGCGGACTTAATGTCTTCAGAGATGAAAAAAGAAACATGAGTCAACGTCATGAAACACCATCAGCGAGTATCAGTTATCATCATCTCGCACCATTGATCAACTGTTTTCGGCTGGACTCCAGCGAATTCCTGTGGTTTTCAGAAAACTGTGAGTATCAGATTTGTTCTCCAGTGTTCATTGGTGGTTAGGTTTCCTCAGAGTATGGCCAATCCATCTCCATTTCTTCCTGCCTATTTGTTTCACGATCGGTTCCTGGTTGGCTCGTTCCCAAAGATCCCTGTTGCTGATCTTTTCTGGCCATCTGATCTTGAGTATTGAGCGAAGACAACTGTTGATGAAGGTCTGTAGTTTGCTTGAGGTGCTCTTTATGACGCGGTGCCAAGTCTCTGGTCCGTATAGTAGCACTGACTTCACATTTGAGTTGAAAATCCGGATCTTATTTTTGATGCTGAGTGTTGTTGACCTCCACACAGACTTGAGAGTAATGAAAGCTTGTCTTGCTTTTCCGATTCTTGCTTTGATATCCTCTTCAGTTCCGCCTGTAATTGAAACGATGCTTCCCAGGTAGGTAAAAATGGTTGTTTCTTTCAGGTTCCTCCCATTTATGCTGGCTGATTGTTGTCTGTTGTTGTTGTTGCTGTTGGTGGTGTTGCCCAGGAATCTTCATCACCTCTGTTTTATCTATGTTCACCTGAAGTCCTATCTTTGATGCTTCTTCTACCAATTTGTTGCTTCTTGCTTGCATATCTTCCAGTTTGTGGGAAATCAGACATATATCATCGGCGAAGTCCAGATCCTCCAAGTATTTTGTGTGAGTCCATTTTATTCCTGTTTCCTCATCGCTTACTGTTTGTCGCATTATCCAGTCTACTGCAATCAAGAACATCATTGGCGATAGTAGGCAGCCTTGTCTCACTCCTGTCCTCACTTCGAAGGATTATGAAAGTTTCCTGTTGTGGATTACTTGGCATGCAGCATTGTCGTGCAGCTGTTGGATGAGATGTATTATTGTCGGTGGCACCCCGTAGTAGCGAAGTAGTTTCGAAATCACCACTCGTTCGACGCTGTCAAAGGCCTTTTCAATGTCGATGAAGTTGAAATAGAGAGGTGACTGCCACTCTAAGCTTTGCTCAATGATGATCCGTAATGTGGCGATCTGGTCAATGCATGACTTGTTCCTCCTGAATCCAGCCGGTCGAAGTTTTTCATCCAGGGCATGTTTGATTCTCTCCAGGATGATGCGGCTTAGTATTTTGCTTGGGATGGACAGGGGCATAATTCCGCGCCAGTTCTTGCATTGACTTAGGTCTCATTTCTTTGGTATTTTGAACAAGTATCCTTTCTTCCAATCCTCGGGTACTTTGCCTTCTTTCCACACCTTCTCCAGTAGTGGCGTCATCAAGTCCGCTGTTGTCTCTGGGTGCGTTTTCAATGCTTCTGCTGGGATTCCATCTGGTCCTGCTGCTTTTCCAGATTTTTGCATCTTGATTGCCTTCAGGACTTCTGATTTCGTCGGGGGGTTGGTGTTCACTGGTAGCTCTGTCTCCGTCGTTGGTATTGTTGGGCGCGTTGTAGGTGGTGGTCGATTTAGGAGTCTTTTGAAGTGTTCAGCCCAGTGTTTCCTTTGCTCCACTTCTTTGGTGAGTGACTTTCCATTGTCATCCTTCACCGGCTTAATCTGTGTCAAACTTTTTCCCGATAGGTTCCCAGTTGTTTGGTAGAGTGTAGCAAGATCTCCTTTGCCTGCAGCTTGTTCTGCTTCACTTGCCATGGTTTCATAATACTTTCTTTTGTCTTCTCTGGCACTCGTCTTTACTCTTTTGTTCAGTGTCTTGTAGTTTGCATTCAAATCCTGTTTTTGTTGCTCATTGGTGCACTGGAGAATCTTTTGTTTCACCATCCCTCTCTCTTCTATCAGTCTCCAAGTGTCCGTAGTGAGCCATTGTTTGTCCTGTCTCTTCTTTCTGCCTAGAACCTCCATGCAGGTTTGACTCCACACTGTTTTCAAGTTGTTCCAGTGCTTTTCAACACTGACCTCTTCGCCAGTGTTGATTTGTGTCTCGGCTTTGTCTTTTATGCTTGCAGCGAAGATATCCTTTGTGTCCTGGTCCTTCAGTTTCTGAGTGTTTAATTTGGCTTGTGGTCTATCTGCAGCTCCTGATTCTCTGAAAGCTTTTAATTTGATTTGGATTGTCCCTTGTACGAGATAGTGGTCTGAGCCAATGTCTGCTCCTCTTCTTAATTTTTTGTGTCCAGCAGGCTTCGCCTCCACTTCCTTGAGATTGAGATGAAGTCGATTTGGTTTTTGGTTCGCCCATCTGGTGACACCCATGTAGCCTTGTGGATATCCTTGTGTTTGTATTCGCTGTCACCAATCACTAGTTCATTGAAGGCGCAGAAGGTGGCGAAGAGTTCTCCATTTTCATTCATTTCTCCGAGAGCTCCTCTACCCATGATGAGTTCTCTTACTGTGATGTCTCGTACCAGTTTGGCGCTCATATCTGCCATTAGTATTTTGATGTCACCAGCTGGAGTATTGTTCATTGTTGTCTGCAGTTGTCTGTAGAATTATTCTTTCGTTTCGAGGTCTGCGTTGTTGGTCGGTGCATAGCATTGTATAATTGACACTTTCCTTCCTTTGGAGTTGAATCTGGCGGTTATTATCCTGGGTGAGATCGCCTCCCATTGCATCAGGGCCTTCGTTGCAGTTGGTGGAATCAAATGATAGTGAAATTTAATACATTTTGCACCTCAATGATTAAATCACATTGGATAAGGTTCCCCGTAGGCGAGTGTTAGAGCTTCATGGTGATGGTACTAAATATAATGGCTTCACTTGATACAGTTCTGATAAGGCTTTGGAATAATAATAATGATTTGCATGAATAAACTGAGCGCCTAATTATGAAATATACAAATATCTTCCCGTCGTAATTGCTTTACTGAAGTCTTCGCGAATTCCTGTTATTCTCCCAAATAAATGTGATGCTCGTGAGGCACTTTGATCTATTTGTTGATGAATAAAATGAAAAAGGTAAGACATCCCACACATTCCACAATGCTTATGTATACTAAACAGTCTGATTTCACAGTGCACATTTATACTACTCATGAGTAGTTCTATGATCTTTTATTATTTGCACGGAATTTCTAGACATTTATTATTGAAATTGTAAGGAAATATAATCTTCTAGAAAGGTTACGAAAGCACTAAGTAAGCGATTTCATCGAAAAGTTCAATATGCGATAGAAGACACCTGAAAGCTACATAGGTGTATGAACCAGTGACCAAGTAACCATCTTATTCATGCTAACCCAGGTGGGTTACTAACCACAACAAAAAGCTAGAAAAATCTCATTAGAAAGGAGAAAGTCAATTTTACCAACTGTAGTTTTTGATTAAAATATACTTGTTTGACGATTTCGCAGAGAAGCAACATAGGTATAACTGAGTAAGCTAAACAAAGAAGGATACCAGCAATCGATCAAACGTATGAACTTTCTAGAAATCAGATAACAATTAACAAGCTGAAACCTGTGGATGACAAGAAGCTGCAGGAAATTTATTTTAGTTAGGTTATTTTTAGTGAAAAGCATCGGTAGTTGGCAAATGATTTCTTCTGACCCTGTAGATATGAAATTATTTATTCTTTTGGAGAGCATGAAATTTAGCAGCCCTATCTGCGTCAGAAACAGTGTGAATATTATGTATCACTGACCTTACCTATGCTTTCATCGAAACAAGCCCACTCGGCTGACCGTGTATCAGAATAATAAGTAAAACGTATTACCATGGTAGATTTTACTTATTATTCTACCTCTTATTATTATTATAATTCTTGAGTCATTTAAAATTATCCTTTATCAGTAGCATTATCTTAACTGTTTTCAACATTTTTATTGTTATTGTTATTATAACTTTTACTACTGGTATTACTCTGCATGCAATTCTTGATGTATTCTCTAATGACTAATTGTTTATCTAAGTGATGTAATTGATGTTATTGAAGCGTAATGAATTTTATCTTAATTTTGATCTATCATACTCTCTCTACCCTTATCTGTTTGAACATGACCTGGAAAACATTTGCATCTGACTTTCTGCATGAATAGTTCAATGTAGTTTATTTAATTATCAGTCTCAGTGTAATTTCAAAAGTATATCCATATATATCCGTGTATGTCAAGTATTCAATTGACGAGTTCTACTGAAATTTGATGAATTCACCAAATCCTGCTTTATTAACCTGCTTTGTTGCTTGTTCTAAATGAAGTGTTTGTCTGTCATCGCCTGACTTCATTGGTCAGATCAACATTCAACTAGTGAGTTTCCATGTATCTAAGCGGAGAACTGTCAGTCATGTTCAGCATCTAAAATTCAGAAAACAAAACACATTATACCTTGTTGAAATGTCTCCCTGGCGTGCAGTTATTGTGGAAATTTGAAAATTTCATCAGCACTAGACATACACAGGCTGGCGTAAAATCGATGATTTCATGATGTTCACATAACTGAGGTTGAATCTAGAGGCTAGATATGGTCTAGATGTCATGGTTGAAGATGAATCCGCTCTTGCTGTCGAATTCACATCTCTCAATAGCAATTTTAAGTGATGCTTCATTTTAGTGTGCAGCTATTCTGCATACAACCTTCGTGGTTGTATAGATTGTGTTGCTTCAACTTGTTGCAATCGAACAAACGTTGAACTAGACTCTGATATGATTTTACGGCATAAAGCTATCGAATTATGTTCAGTATTCATTTATAATACTTACAAGTGGTTTTGTGGCGTTTCAGTATTTAATTGAGGTAGTTAGATATGTGTCAAATCGTCGAAAAATGTTATCTTCTAGAATGGTTAGTAAACTACTAATAATTAGGCGGTTTCATAGGAAAATTGGATATACAGGATGAGACACTTGGCAGATACATTACCAGAAAACAGATTAGTATGCTTATTATTTAATATTATTTCATCTTGTCAGGTATCTGAGTAAGCAAACTAACGCTTTGTTCTAGTTAAGCCTTGAATGTTACCAATCGAAACCTAATGCGACGAAATCACATTCAAGATGTGAGAAGCAATTTTACAATAGTGCTTCTGAAAAAACAATACAATTATGAAATCATTTTTCAAAGAAGATAAATGTGCTCCAAATCTATAGGGAAAGAATGGTTGATAACGAGAAGATAATTAATTTAGAAAAAAGTTCAGAAACTGCACTGCATGCATTAACACACAACCACACAATAGGGTTGGACAGGGTTACAATTTTAAGAAGCAATATAGGTAGGTTGAGAGAGAGGTGGATAACTCAATTTTTTCATCGAGTCTACACCCAACACGTGCAAAAGGAATCACTCACTCATGCAGGAAATATAGAAAATACTACTACCAATCAACTCAAGCTATGAAAAATAAAGCAATTGTACTAAGGAATTTGGAAAGTTGTGTGAGTACCTTGATATATATAAAATCTCACCTATAAATTGCAGGAAAAGAGAGTAGTTATTCACCACTAACTTGGAAGATGATTTATGAAGTTTTGGAAGATGATCAAGAGTAGATCAGTAACTGATGGGTAACACACATAAAGAAAAAGGTTATGTAATCATGTACGATAAAGAATTTAGAATTGGTTGAAGGATAAACTGGGCGAGTTAAGCATATGTGATAATCCGCTCTAATATGTCCTATCATTTCATACATCATGTGTGGACACGCATTCGTATGGTGGAGTGATTGCTCTTTGCATTTAATGGTGATTAAGCAAACAAATCATTCACAATTACAGAAGGGCGTATACTGAAATATTCTCAGGCTATAACCATTGGGCCTCATTTTGTGTGTGAAGACAATTTCTTGCTATAACTAATCTAAATTACAAGTCCTTTTTCTATTTCATCAATAGGACTATTGTTAGTTATTATCTTTCATGTTCATAAATGCCCAGTTATCTCAATGACAATGTTTGACGTTTCAATTTTACATCTTGTTACAAATGAATCAACAACAGATGTGTGATCACAGCGCTTGAAGTACATGCAAGGGATTTTCATTTGCTCCAAACAAATTCTGTCTTTTAATAATACCATATTAACCTTTTTGTGAGCACAATTGTCTCCACAATGCATGTGAAGTAAGAATATAATCGGACGAGTTATTTTACTATCTACAACACATTTGTGTGCAACACCCACTTCTCGTTCTTTCTTTCCGTCGTAGAATTTGCAAAATTTCAGTGTTGGAGTGATGAGGATTTGGTTTTAATTGAACAACCTATAATGGCAATGTGAGTGTGCTTTGAATATGACTCACATTAATGTATACTTATCACATTCCACAGATATTTATGTTTTCATCTATGCCCTTCCAAATATATTGACGAAAGAATTTTCGAGGCGACTCATCTGTTCACTGATATCACGATAATGATAAGACGACATATGCATTCAGTGTAAGTAACTATTTTCTTCAGTGATTTGGGTACATTTATATTTTATTCACAAATACTATATGTTTAGAAAATGAATGTGTGCTTCCGCGCTTATAATTATCTGCATCCATTATTCTTAAGAATTCCATCACAAAATATCTGTCTTGTGCTTACCTTAATATATCTCGAAACTTACATTATTTCTCTTTATTCCGTTTACTTTGTCAGCTTTGAGTGACTTAATTACGTTTTCTCATGACTGTAATCTTCTGGATCTTTATTCATGTATTATCGAATGCGAATTAATTGTCTTCTTGAGAAGTGAAAGTCATGCTAATGTTTTCCACTTGTCAGACCATTCCACGCTCAGTGCAATAAATTCAAAGCAATAAAAGAAGAACACGACCAATTGAATGACATCCCATGCACTTGTTTTCAAATTGAAGAAAATACTTTCAAGTAAAATTAATAATTTGGTGAGTGTATATAAAAAGAAATTCGGTAAATGTTGCACTGAAGCTTGCCTAATATAATTTGTTGACCCTAGAAAATCCTACTCAGATTTTGTATTTCTTCTGGTGAAAATGTTTATCGGTGTAGAATTTCACATTATTTTCTTAAGAAGACTTATATTATTTAGTAAGAAGGTAAGAACAATCAGGTAAATGTCCACACAGGTCCTTTTCGTAATCAGTTGTGTTTATTAGAAGTGTTGCTTCTCATTCATCTTCTTCAATGACTATGATGTAATTTCATTTGATCAAACCACTAAGAGCTGCATATTATTAGCAAGTGATGTCAGAGCACACATTTTTGGATCATTGGGTTATGTGGTATTATTTATGCACAAGTTCTCCTTTCCTTCGACGGTGATTTCTATAGCTGATTCCAAATGGGTAATATTTAATGAATTACGAATTAATTCCAGCAATATTAGCCAATTATCGACAAAATGCGATGCAAATTTTCCTTAGTATCTTGCGTGGCATTACGTGTATAGCTTTTCTAGCATTTCTATGAGATCCTTTACTTCCTCTAGTGTCAAGCCATTCGGTATTTGCCTTCTTTTGGGGACTACCTTCCTTATTTACATTTATTGAGTGTGCATTATTTATTTTTTATTTTTTTGATGTGATGTGAATTATGTAAAAATCGACATAGATTCTTTTCCATCAAAATGCGCATCCTTGAGACTCGTCTAACTTTATAAACATCAGTTGATTTTCTATGTTGAACCAGTTGTGGTTAGGTTCAACTCGATCACCATGAAAATCTAAGCGAGTGTAATGGTACAGTCCGCAGAATGTTCAGCCTTATAAATTATCTTCGAGCGTTTTTACTACTCACGAGTAGGTTGACATTTTTTATTTTATTTTGATTACAGCTTGATTCCACACCGTATTTTCAGTACAAGTATGGAATTTTCAGCATGGATATCAGTAGCCCAAATTTACAGGCCGACCATAGATATCGGATGTGCGCCGGCAGGGGATCGAACCCCGGACCATGTGCATGGTCGGCGAGAGTCCTAACCACTGTGCCACCGACGCAGTCAAACGTTTGCGTACTGAGGAATAGATCAAATGAAGTAGATGTAGCTGATTAGGAGTGGCAACGAATGTACAGTAATGAAATCTGATGAAAAATGTTCGTATGTGTTTCAGTGTGTAAGTAAACGTAGTTGTCAATTTACACACTGTCACACACATACAACGCATGTATCCTTCTACCCCGAACTATTGTGAGCATTTTTGAGCAATGACTCCAAAAGTCCACTAATTGATAATACTTAATCACAGGGTGATACTTAAAATAAACCTATCTCGTATGAAATTACATGTTACCAAATACGTATATTTTGCGCTTATGTCTAATTACAATGCATTGGCAAATAAATTTTGAAATTCTGAGGTGAGTGATTCAATGTTGCACTTTGAAGACTACTGATGTTGTCAAAAACAATCATTCTTTCATTATTATTGATGGATATATAACTGTAGAACCTGATGATGAAGTTCTCGAAACGAATATTCATTATTTATCAATCAATCTTTCCTAGATTATTGAAGCTAACTTGATGCTGTTAATAACTCAGGATTCCTAGCACAATAAGTTTTCCTGATAGCTATATCAAGTCTTCATTTGAATGCTTTTTTTACACTATCACCTTTAATGTGGACCTGGTACATTGGGTCTTATTCAAAACTGTCTGAATAGTTTCACTTACGATGTATTCTTTGGAGTATTTGTTCGTGAACGACTCACAATATCCATTCTAAGATAAACCAAAATACTTCGCAGTCGTCATTTAATATTCACTTGTCCACTCGGAACGACTTCTGGCGTAGTTTGTTGAAAAATGTTTTATTTCGGATTGGAACAAAATTTACAAAATTTATCTACTGTCCCAGACATAAAGTCTTCTTAAACGTGAATCATTCCATTGTGACACCAGTCCTTTCTAAAGAGAAACATCCGGGAATGCAGTACTTTGAACTTACTCGCGTTCTATCTTGAAGTTAACATTAGGACTATATAAGTTAAATTTTAACAAGAAGATTTTTGGTGTCTAGGCCTGATGCAATGGGAGGCGATCTCGCCCAGGATAATGACCGCCAGATTCAACTCCAAAGGAAGGAAATTGTCAGTTATACAATGCTATGCACTGACAAACAACGTAGACCTCGAAACGGAGGAAGAATTCTACAGACAACTACAGGCAACAATGGACAATACACCAGCTGGTGACATAAATATACTAATGGGAGACATGAACGCCTAACTGGGACCAGACAACACATGAGGATAACTGATCATGGGTAGAGAAGCTATTGGGAAATTGAATGAAAACGGAGAACTCTTCGCCGACTTCTGCGCCTTCAATGAACTAGTGATTGGTGACAGCGTATACAAACACAAGGATATCCACAAGGCTACATGGGTGTCACCAGATGGGCGAACCAAAAACCAAATCGACTTCATCTCAATCTCAAGGAAGTGGAGGCGCAGCCTGCTGGACACAAAAAATTAAGAAGAGGAGCAGACGTTGGCTCAGACCACTATCTTGTACAAGGGACAATCCAAATCAAATTAAAAGCTTTCAGAGAATCAGGAGCTGCAGATAGACCACAAGCCAAATTAAACACTCAGAAACTGAAGGACCAGTACACAAAGGACATCTTCACTGCAAGCATAAAAGACAAAGCCGAGACACAAATCAACACTGGCGAAGAGGTCAGTGTTGAAAAGCACTGGAACAACTTGAAAACAGTGTGGAGTCAAACCTGCATGGAAGTTCTAGGCAGAAAGAAGAGACAGGACAAACAGTGGCTCACTACGGACACTTGGAGACTGATAGAAGAGAGAGGGATGGTGAAACAAAAGATTCTCCAGTGCACCAATGAGCAACAAAAACAGGATTTGAATGCAAACTACAAGACACTGAACAAAAGAGTAAAGACGAGTGCCAGAGAAGACAAAAGAAAGTATTATGAAACCATGGCAAGTGAAGCAGAACAAGCTGCAGGCAAAGGAGACCTCGCAACACTCTACCAAACTACTAGGTACCTATCGGGCAAACGTTTGACACAAATCAAGCCGGTGAAAGATGAAAACGGAAAGTTACTCACCAAAGAAGTGGAGCAAAGGAAACACTGGGCTGAACACTTCAAAAGACTCCTAAATCGACCACCACCTACAACGCACCCAACAATACCAACGACGGAGACAGAGCTACCAGTGAACACCAACCCTTCGACGAAATCAGAAGTCCTGAAGGCAATCAAGATGCTAAAAGCTGGAAAAGCAGCAGGACAACATGGAATCCCAGCAGAAGCATTGAAAACGGACCCAGAGACAACAGCGGACTTGTTGACGCCACTACTGGAGAAGGTGTGGAAAGAAGGCAAAGTACCTGAGGATTGGAAGAAAGGATACTTATTCAAACTACCAAAGTCAATGCAAGAACTGGCGCGGAATTATGCTCCTGTCCATCCCAAGCAAAATATTAAGTCGCATCATCCTGGAGAGAATCAAACATGCCATGGATGAAAAACTTCGACCGGAACAGGCTGGATTCAGGAGAAACAAGTCATGCATTGATCAGATCGCCACATTACGGATCATCATTGAAGAAAGCCTGGAATGGCAGTCAGCTCTCTATTTCAACTTCATCGACTTTGAAAAGGCCTTTGACAGCGTCGATCGAGAGGTGATTTGGAAACTACTTCGCTACTACGGGGTGCCACCGACAATTATACATCTCATCCAACAGCTGTACGACAATGCTGCATGCCAAGTAATCCACAATGGGAAACTTACGGAACCCTTCGAAGTGAGGACAGAACTAAGACAAGGCTGCCTACTATCGTCAATGATTTTCTTGATTGCAGTAGACTGGATAATGCGACAAACAGTGGGCAATGAGGAAACAGGCATAAAATGGACACACATAAAATACTTGGAGGATCTGGACTTCGCCGATGATATATGTCTGATTTCCCACAAACTGGAAGACATGCAAGCGAAAAGCAACAAGTTGGCAGAAGAAGCATCAAAGATAGGACTTCAGGTGAACATAAATAAAACAGAGGTGATGAAGATTCCTGGGCAACACCACCAACAGCAACAACAACAACAGACAACAATCAGCCAGCATAAATGGGAGGAACCTGAAAGAAACAACCTCCTTTACCTACCTGGGAAGCATCGTTTCAACTACAGGCGGAACTGACGAGGATATCAAAGCAAGAATCGGAAAAGCAAGACAAGCTTTCACTACTCTCAAGTCTGTGTGGAGGTCAACAACACTCAGGATCAAAAATAAGATCCGGATTTTCAACTCCAATGTGAAATCAGTGCTACTATACGGATCATAGACTTGCACTGCGCGTCATAAATACCATCTCAAACAAACTACAGACCTTCATTAACAGTTGTCTTCGCTCAATAATCAAGATCAGATGGACACAAAAGATCAGCAATCGAGATCTCTGGGAGTGAACCAATCAGGAACCGATTGTGAAACAAATAGGCAGGAAGAAATGGAGATGGATTGGCCATACTCTGAGGAAACCATCAAGTGATATCACTAGACAAGCCATTGTTCGAGTGGAACCCGGAAGGGAAGCGGCGAGTTGGTCGTTAGTGCAAGTGTGACTTGGAGGAGGTCATGTGAAGAGGAGATGAAAACGTGTGGGCAGACATGGATCCAGGTGAAGACTCTAGCAGAGAACCGAACGCAATGGAGACGCATGCCTGAAGCCCTATGTTCCTCTAGGAATTAAAGGATACAATAATAATAATATTTATAAAATCAATCCTGTCTGCCACCATGTAATTGCTAGGCACTTTTGTTTTGTATTAAATTTCGCTATGAGACTGTACATTCAATACTCCAGCAGACACTCTAGAAGCTTTCAAGTTGCTGCAATTCAAATGCGAGTTACTAAGAAAATCTATTGAATTTTTTGGAATGAACGCTGAACTACTCATCAGTAGTATACTCAAGTCAGGAAATATAAACTAGATGATGGGATTTTAAATCATTTTTATATGATGCAATACATACATGCACTTCTGTGTGTTGATGGGAACAAATTATGAAAATTTATTTGAGTAGCACGACAGGATACATATTTTGAGCGTTATGACTAATGGTGACAATTCACAAAACTTAGGTATATGTCACGGCAATGATTTTAAAGCATTTGAATAGTCGACTTCACACAAATAATCAAAACAATTCGAGATATAATTACCCAATAAATGACAAAATCTGTGTTTCTTCACGTGTTGAGCGTCTGACATTGACTTAATTGAAGAGAATATGAAAGCGCATGAGAAGTTGTGGGGCCATTTACAATTGATTCAGAGAACGAAATAAATTTGAGATATGCTGCTTCCAGTCAGCCATGGACTAGACCAGGTTCACGATGCATCCATGGTTTTCTAATGCATAGATTATGCTGCGATTTCCGCCTTAGTACATCCAGTTGATGTGGGGAATTATTTATTGGAAATCACGTATAAATATGACACGATCCGCCGTTTAGCACTGTTGTCATGTGAAGATCCTGCACAAGAAGTAAATAGGTATTTTGCTGCATAAGATAGCTGAGAATTTTGTTCCATGTGATGACATGTTGTTCAGAATCAAATCATATTTTTTTGTTCATTACAAAGAATTTTACCATAACTGGTTACTTAGAAAACGCTTATCATGAAATTTTGTCAACTCGATGTGATTTTATTTGCTGATGTGGAGGTTCCCAAAATTTGGTTCATATGTTCACGACCAAATCACGAAAATCATTCGAAAGAGGTTGAAGAATACTTCGCAATAGTTGTTATTTATCGGTGCAGCGTCTTTACATATATGCCAAAAAAGTTATTTCTTTTCTAACATTCAAGAGTGAGAAGCATGTTGACGAAATGAGAGACATTTCGAATTATATCTCTGAAAGTGATTACCTTTACACTTTAATATAGAGAGGCGCTGCATGGTCACCTAGTCTCATTTTAATGACATAATAATGTAAGCAAAAGAAACTGATCGACGAATTGAGGTAGCTTATTCAAGTTGTCTCACTAACAATTTTATCCACTGTCCGGTGTCAAAGTAAATAATGAAAGACAATCTACCAATGTTTAAGATTTAGCGTTTTTATTCCGCTTTTTCATATTTGCATTCTACTCTGACTGATACTTCTGAAGCACGATAATTTTCATGGATAAGTGCGACTCAGGTCATCTGAAAACATTGTGTAGTGTGGCAGAAGTCATTGTCTTGATTTTGGATGAACTTTTCTTCGCTACCTACTCATAATCCGTCTACTGATTCATGGTTCTTTTTGTTCAGACAAGGTAACAAATTAGGACACGTGATATGTTATTCATATGCGCAGTGTACGTTTTCAGAGAGAATAATTACAATAAACAGACTTAAATTCTATAGAAGAATATTTCGACTGGTGAAAAGGAAATTCACTTAGCAAGAATTTGTTGAGCACACAGTGAAATATGATGATAATAAGGAGCCAACGTGATGTGAATAGATTGCTGGATATGATTAGCTTTACGTTTCTCTGTGTAAAGGCATAATGCAAGAGATTTTTAGTTGCATTCTAGATAAAATTTTAAATTGATAAATCACACAGTGTTATACAGTACCATTAACTGATGACGTTTCGAGCACAAATTATTGCAGTCCTAGTCATGTCAAGTGAGTGACTTGATGTGATTATGAGCAGTAATTTGTGCTCAAAAGGTGGTCATCAATAAATGAATGACCAATACTTACTAATCCCATAATTTGATTACAGTAATTATTTCTGAAGTGATAGAACACTAACAGATAAGTCCAGAAATGTTCCACTGTGAACAAAAGAAAGCAATTGAGCTGGTAGGCAGTAGTTTATCCCGTATATGCTGACGTATTCATTCGATGAAACAAAAAAAATACGAGCCATTCCTCAGCGAATAAATAATGAGTAAGTAATAACGAAAGGTCAGTCCAGAAACAAGATAATGACTAGTGTAACACTACACAATAATTACAGATTACTGATGTATACACCGATGACAGAGCAGTCTCCATTAGTCTCAGCTGAATAAAATATTGATAACAAACAAAAGTTGAAGAAAGCGTTTGTGAAATCATCATACTACTATCAATAAACTAGTAGCTCAAATGTCAGGTGCAGTCACCATCGTTACTATTCATTCCATGTTATAGTCAACCTCATTATTTCTGTTAGAAGTCAAAGGTTAGCATAATCTATTCGAAATGTGTCTTATAAGATTTATAGAACAAATGATGTTTCAAATGGGAGCTTTGAAAAAATGTTTGTCCTAACAATATCAACCTTAATGCAATCCGAAAACTAAAAACACTTTGAGATAATCTATGTGAGCTAAAAATCTCCCGCATGATGCCTCGACATAGTAAAACGTAAAGCCAATTATATGCAGGAATATACTCATAAATGTCTGTTATTTCGTCAGCTGGTGTCTGTCTCTCAAATTTCAGAAAAATCATAACTTTTTTACATACTTACGAAAGATGATGCACCGATGAATCTCTAAAAAGATCTATCCACCGGAAACGTACTTGGAACGGACAACTAACTAATTTTTACAGTTGGGTGCCTATCTCCAGGAAAAGGAACTTAATTCATTCGCTCTGCTCTAGGATAAGGAAAATTTGTAGTTCTGATTCCGTTGACTCGGAACTTGACTTCTTAAAAGCCACTCTGGCAGAAAACGGTTACCCTAACCGATTTATTGACAGCAACATGAAAGATAAGCAGTCTAAACTGGTAACCGACACAGTTCCAAAGAAAACCTTATTCATGAACTTGGAATTCAAAGGTGATCAAGCCTCAGATATGCTCAAAAATCGTCTCTCTAAAGCAGTCAGTAAGACGTTCTATGCAGCGAAATTACATATGGCGTTCACTAGCCGCAAGTTGTTCTCTACCTCTGTAAAAGATAAGCTCCCCCATCTGGCCGCCTCCATGTGCATCTATCAGTTCACCTGCTCTTGTGGAGCAAGGTACATTGGCAGTAGTCAGAGGACGCCTTCCACACGGATACGAGAACACATTCCAGCATGGTTTTACAAGGGAGAAAGGAAGTCTGTGCGAAGGTCTATTTTGGATCACCTGATCGACTTCTGTCACTCTGTCAACCCTGACCATGATTTTAAGATCATATATAGAATTCATGCTAACTTCCCGCGTTTTCTTCATTACAGACTTCTAAAGACAGCTGAGGCCTTGGCAATTCATGACTTTAAGCCAGACCTTTGTGTACAAAAGAAGTATGTACAATCCCTACTTCTGCCTTGGCCGTAGAGGGATAGACATTCATTTATTTTGTTTATTTAGTTGTTCTATGTACTTTTCCCTTATAACTACGATTAATACTATCATTATTATTATTACTATGCTCATTCTGAATCTTTTCCACTTGACCCACTTGTCATTCTAAACCCAAAATTATTGATTTATATATTTTTTTTAAATATTGAATTCTATCTTATCAAATTTCACACCATGTTATGTAACATTTTATATTCGTCTACTAATCTTATAATTATGTACCCCTTTCCAAAATTCTATACACCTTATGTATTATTCTATATACGACATTAATTATTTCGCCACTTGACACTAATATATGATTATAATCACAAATATTTAAATTACATTTCATACTATTATTATTATTTCATGTATTCACACCTTTGACCTAATTCCCTCACCTGTTATAATTTTTATAAAAAACCGTATATATATACGATTGTACAGCTTGATAATAAATTCGTTGAAAAGAGTCTCTTCACTTACTATTTTGTACCTTATGCTACAATGGGAATTATTAAATTACTAAAATATTTGTATATAAATGCGATCGTACAACTATGTGAATGAGTCTGCCGAAAGGAGTCTCTTCTCTTAACGTCTTCTCTTTTTCATTTGAGCTATTTTCATGTGCATGTTGGTGCATGAAATCAAAATAACGTTGAACAATGCACTCATTCCAAAATGTGTATATAGAGTCTGAATCCTCAGTGCATTTCATACTACTCATAAGTAGTTTGCTAGTCATTAAATTTTTAATCGCATTACTAGGTGTATATTATTGAATGGTTAGAAAGAACAGTGGCCTCCAGAGGGTCAAGGAGAGCATTAGATGTGGATTTTCACCTCAAAATTCGGTACAGACAAAGGCGTAACTGAGAACTCCATGGTGAGGGAAGAGATTGCATTTTCTTAGGAATATTGTTATACTTGGTTGGATATGAAAGTCAAATGCGACAAAAACCTAGTGGATAAAGTGAAAAGCTATTTGACAATAATACTTTTGACCAGACAATGCAATTGTGAGGCTATTATATAGGAGAACTAATTCTGTACCACTAAGTGAAGGGCAGCAGATGCTATATAAACGCTGTTATGGAGAAGTTGAAAGAGAATGATTCGAAGGAATCAGCAATTGATTGAATGTATGGAGTTTCTAGAAATTGCGCAATAAATAACTAGTTTAACACTGTGAAATATCAGAATACACTGTGAATGATATATTGTGGGAAAAAAATCTTCATTTAGATATTTAGAATTAGATTCTCATCTCTGGCTCCACTCTGATATATAAATATATATACATATGCCAACGTGTCAAGATGATGATAATTAACAAAGAGAATTATTACACACAATGAAAGGATAGAAACAGTTACAACAAGTGGATTGCATAATGTATTCTAATGGATAAAATGAAGAGTAGCTGAAGTGTAAACGAGTTATCAATTTGATAACGTAACAGATTATTACAGAAAAATAAAATGGTTAAGACAATTGTAATTTCTAATTAAAGATGCAGTAATCAGGAAAATAATTTGGACAATTATAAATTTTAAAAAGGTATAGGATAAGGCGTACGAAGTAGTCTGGTTTATACATTCATGCAACGATAGCCAAGTTAAGCGAAGTGGTTGTACGAATTTCTTCTAAGCGAACATGTTCGACGTTTTCAGGTGCATTCCTATGACTTCAACTAAATGTTGAAGATGGATTCTTTTTTAAAGCAAAAAAAGATTAGTAGGATTGCTGTTTTACCATAAACTTTATTTTCAATATCTAGGTGTGTTTAAACAGGGCTACGAATGGATCTTGTCTGTCCCTTGCTTAACCATGTTCAATTATATTCGGAAATATGGTGATGAACTTGCCTAATTGTTTGCTCAATGTAGCTGCCTCCGTAGCAGCAGTCAAACTGGTAAATACACATACAGGAGGCGAAATTAGGTGATATTTTGGTCTTATTTATCGAACACAGAATAGAGGTCTATTTTTCTTTTGCAGTAACGAAACATCGTTTACAAAATATAACTGTGGATATTGATTTGCAAGGCAATAGTGAAAGTGCTGATAAAAATGTGAACTGCTGTAAAGAGTAATGAGAAAGATACGTGTGTGTGTGTGACACATTTTGACAGAATTGAAACTGTGTTTTTCTTGCTACTGAATCTTGAAAAACGTTTATCAAGGGCACTATAAAAGCTTGGGCGTTGATAAAACTTTGAATATCATGACAGAAAGACAGTTTATGAATGAGACATGACAAATTCGGTTTTGTTTTTGTGCTGTTTTAGATTTTCATCTTTTAACTTTTTTGTCTTTTTTACTTATCTAAAGTATTGAACTGCTATAAGATTTAACTTTAATTCAGAATTTCTTTATTTTGGTTATCTTATAGGTTGACTCACTCCGATTGCTCTAGGTAGTGGTCGACTGAAACTTTACCAGGTTTTTATGAAATGCGTTGCTTTTCTCAGTAAAACTTACTGGTAAATATTCTACTACACTGGATACGCTCTAGTGACCGAATGAATAGAGCAGAAAGTTTTTTCTCCATACTGTTGTCACTTTTTACGAAAGCTCCGTTTCGCTTATATTTTATCCTCGTTAACATATAAGACTCCAAATAAATCAATGTATAGTATTCCTGCTTCCAACTACACCTGGATTATTTTGAACAGAGGAGAAACAAGAAACTGAGGAAGGTAATGTACACCATTTCATTATGTTGGTCATTTTCAGCTGAGATACAACCAAGAATGATTTCAATATCAATATTACTAAATATTCATACACATTTGATGTTGATGAAGAACGTGAGGCCTCTTAATACATGGTATAGTATAAGGTATAAAAAGCTTTTGGCAGGTTTGTTGGTACATGCAGGAATAATTGTAAGAATGTTATAGAAACACCGATTATGAATTCGAAGTCACATATAGTGGAGCAGAAACCAGTCTTCCTAAAGCTGGTGCCTACTGAAACAATTCAAGCTTTAAAAAGGTGCGTTTTATATTACTTCTAAATGTAACCATCGAATTACGTGCACATGCGTCCTCTAGCACGGCAGACGCAAAGAAAGGAGGATATCTGAATGTCTATTTTATCAAATGTGTCAAGGAACTTAACTTTAAGTTCCTGTTATTTGCGAACACACTTCAAATCGACCATTACTATGAAAGATTATCAACTTTAACTCCAAAACACAAGGACTTGTAATAAGTTGTATTGCTCGAAAATTAAAATCGATATCGGAACAAAGTCTATAAACAAATGTTTTACAAGGAATTATTCGTATTCTTTCGTCTTCTTCCAACTTGTACACAATTGAATCATTCGCGCCTTCGAGTTGTCCGCCAATGGTGACCAAGGCCAATGAACCAACGTTCAATGTTCACATTCATTTACAACATGCCCATGAACTTGTGAGTGAACGGCGCGAAAGTGTTCAGCGGTGTGACTGGTTGACACCTGAAATATAGTGGTCAATAAAGAGATGTCTCAAAATTATTTGATTTGAATGAAGTTCAAGGTGATTCCTGTTTCCTGCATACCACTGCAGCTGCAGTCATTAGACGGTTAAAACAATTACTGTCCCTTTCCAGCATGCTGTTCAGTCACATGGTATTAATCACTAACTCCACAAACATTAAGCTTAAAATGTGAATATTTCAATCTACTGATGGGTGTTTCGATAGGAAGCATTTCATTGTCGCAGTAAATGCTAAGGAAATAGAAATATATTTAGCAATATTTCGTAGTTGAGAATTGAAGGAAATTCGATCCATGTTATTGTTATGACATTTTGATATCTGTTAAATTTCAAGTTTGTCTAACCTTTTGTGGCAGACGGAAGGAGAAACCAATGAGACATCCACGTATGCAATGAAATGTTCATGTTATTTTTTCTACAATTTGCGGCATCTCGTTTTCAGTTGGCTATTAGTGAACGTTTTTTAATTCCTCGTCTAGATGCTGAACTTTGATAGGTATCAACCAACCAACCATCCTACCAGATGACACGAAATTTAAATGACAATATTGAAGTTGTGAACCAACCGCATCGGTTCGTTACAAGACACCCACAAAAGAAATGAGAAAATTACTGATAAATAAAGTAAAATTGCAAAAGCTTACATAAATGCAAATTAACTTAGCAAGGATGTGTTGAGCACACTGTGAAATATGATGATAACAGGGAACTCACGTGTACTTTAAATTATTTATGCTCGGTTGTTCACCATCACATGTTTCTAGTAATATTTCATGGCAGTTCTCATTCAGTTGTTGATAATTAAGATACTGCATCTTGGTGTTTTTACAATTTAACCTCAAAACCATTTCAACAAATTAATCAGGCTCATTCGGGGGTGTGAAAATGCAAACTGTAAACACAGTTTAAGAAGCAATTGGGATTTCAGGTGTTCCTTCATTAAATAAAGAGTAAATGACAGAATATTGCATCTCAGGATATCCTCAAAATCTCTCGAACACTGTGGCATTCACAATATTCAACCATATACTGCTTGTTATTAGTATTTTATGGAGTGAACATGCACAGATTAGACGATTGCAAAGAGATAGACAATTACCCCCTATTTGTATTTTCAATAATTTAGAAATTAAAGTTCAAAAGCTGTAACTCTACAACAGCACATCCAAGAGGTTTTCAGGTAACTGATGAATGAAATAGATTTTTCCGAACAGTTTGCTCCGAGTAATGAAAGAGTCACTTTGTTGAACAAAATAAGATTACCATTCAATGTAGCTTTTATGATGTCTCGATAACTGCCTTAGAGGAATTGATTCGGACTATGGACAACTGACACGCCTCCTCTTATGCCCAGACGTACTTTGAATGGATCCTTAAATTCTCTCAACTTTATTCCGATTGAATGTATCAGTCTGATTTATCCAAGCTTCACGTTTGAAAAACTTGGTGTCTCATACATCTATTCATTTGAACTGGCAACAGCGAAGTTAAGAGCTTCCATGGATAAGGCTGTAAGTGGAACACTAGGCGGTCCGATTCTTACTAGTGATTACGAGTAAAAGAAAAGATCTGTGACTTCTAATCTAGTAGGTATAACTACTAAAGTCAACCGGAGTGATAATTATTCGTTGCTGACTACTTATGGTAATAAGTATTATAAGTTTCGCCATATTTGACTCACTGCATCCTCTTCTCATTCTCACTTAGGCATGATTACTCCTGATACGCTGACGAATGAGAATTGAAAAGAGTATATCAGAGGCAGAAGTGTAAATTGTTAAGGGACCAATACATCTTCTGTGGTGTAACATAGTATCTGCAAGTGATAGAGTATTACTTGTGAGTTAAACTCGAAGTAGATTAAATCACTGACCGACTGCAGAGACTGGATCTTTTAAATGTTTCATACAGTTAGTTCGGGCATGCTTTGAATATACTGAATATATATTCAGCATGATTCGCAGTGAGTGTATTTACATGACAACTTCTGGTCGAATGAATCGGGATAACTACACTATCTGAATTATGAAGTGAAGTGCCAGGTTGTTCCTTGGAATCAACTTGGTAGACATATGAAGATATGAAGCGCGCTTCGTTGTTATCTGTTTTGAAGAGTACTGCAATGAATGTCAATGTGATAGAAGTTAATACTTCATGCTAAATACGTCATAAATCTTGTTATTTTCTTTACAAACAGATCCTTCAAATAGTTTGAACAAGTTGCGAACAAGGAAATATTTGCACGATTACAAGACCTCATGTCTTTCAAACACAGATAATCTATTGAAGACAATCATAATTAACTGAACATTTAAGCCATCTTATCAACCAACACCATTTTCCCTGGACTGAATTTCTGCTCTTCACTTAGTCTTTATTTTCTTTGAATAATTTTATAACTTCTATTGGTTGTTGTGTGATGGTAATAAAAATATGTAGACTGAGATTTTGTTCAAGTAAAGGCTGGTTGCGCGGTGTCTTAGTCTTGAAATATCGGCGTTTAACATATCTGCCTTGTCTGATTCCCGTGGAAAGACGTTTGATCCACCACGAGCAAGAGTATTCTTATTGATTGATGGAAACGAATAAACTGTGGATCTATTGCTGAATAAGATGCCGAAGAAACTGGACATGGATGAGAAACACACTGAAGAGACCAGTGAGCAATTTCTCACCCAATAAAATTGTCTCCGTGAATTCCTTCGTGTAGAAAAGTGAGAAAACGGTTATTCCATGCGTAATGATAAACTCAAAATAATTAATTCGTTGTATGGTAGAATCCTACTTTATCGAATCAATTTCACTTATTTCGTCCCAGCAATTATCGTCAATCCATATCACTTCTCAGTGTCACTGGTTTAGTTCTAACCATTGACAAATTCCATTAAGAATTGTAAATGACGTTTATTTTACTTAGGCATAATTAAAACAAACAAAATTTATTCTTTAAATTAAAAATTAAAATGTTTGCAGAAGCTGAGTGAACAACCGTTATTGGACATGAAATTCGGAAGTCAGTATTTAAGATAAACATTTAAAAATATAATGACGACGAATCACAAATATAGTCAAAAAAGATTATTAATTCTTTTTGTAGTCTCAACAGAATTCGATGTAAGTATCCATCCCCGCCACCTGGTAAACACAAGGGAATATTTGGGAAAGTAAGAGGATATACGTGATATACATGACTGGGTTGATAATTATATAGAAATGAATGTCACAATTCATAAAATCAGACAAACTTGTTAAATAAAGATTATTCTACTGGGAACGTTTCCCCGTAGCATAGGAATTAGGTGAGTGAGGCTTATATCAGTGGAGAAAACGACCTTGGGAATACTTGTATTTTTTCTAGGTGATTGTTGATATCCTTTCAGATGACTAGTGAAGTCAACGCTGAAACTTCCTCCCACCGTGTTACTAAGATGCTCAGGATTGCACACCAAGTGTCAGAAAGAGGCAAGCACAGTTAACGATAATATTCAGCAAAATATTTCTTTTGTTTGGCGAATGAACTGCCTGAAGCTTGAGGTGTATCTTGTTAATGAGCGGTAACAAGCATGAAACCAAATTCATTAATACATTTTTACTCATAAGCTAAACATCATATCTAATATAATTATAATATAGGCAGATGAGAAGCTATGCAGTGATTCCTAACTGTGAAATTCATTGCCATCATGGACAACCTGAAAGTTGATGCCTATTGATATTTGTCAAAGCTACTTTTGTCATATCATATATAAAACTGATAATATATTCAGGTCGTCACATAATTAAGGAAGTACGGATGCAAATTGGATAATGACGGAGGAAATCAGTGATCAAATTGACGCTTAGCTCATCTAGTGGTGAATACAATTGGACCAGGTTTTTCATTTGGATTGTTTACATTGGAGAAATTACGATTCAGTTACATCATTTGCAAACAGATTCGTTCCAATTTCAGACTTCTTCTTTTACTTAATTTTAACCTAGTTCTCTGAATTTCATCTAAAAGTTGTGACAAATAGACGGAGAAAACAGTGAGGGAACTTAGAAGTTTCATACTCTGTATTCCACAATGATTGTCACCGATTGTGTGGCCAGCCGACAAGTACTCAAAGTTATTCTCTTCCTCCTACACGTGTCAAACCAACAAATGCTGACTAATGTACCTGCTAGGTATACCTGGTAAGACTCATATGACTACAATGAATCTAACGCTGTTAACTTGATAATCAACCTACCATATCAGTCTCCATTGAGTCCAACGCGACAAATTAGATCTGGAAATGAAGGAGACTATGGCTCAGTACGTGAAAACTATATGCAAGAATATATGACTTGATGAAGCTGGCACTGATTCAACACTGCAAACCAATGGCATTTGAGGCACTCTATTTAAAGTAAATCTGTTAATAATTACATGACTGTGGGTGTATTTCTCTGTGTCACTATGCCTGTGTCCGTCTGATGTTATCACTCAGATGGAAACTGACACCATAGAAAGCAATGTATGTATGTCTAATTTTTGAAGAAAAATTTCGAGTCATTCTCTATATTGAAATTTTTATAATAGGATACCTAAACAATAAAAGTGAGGTGTATCCTTGATGTCGTCATTTAACTAGTAAGTGAACTAATAATCATGCTAAAAATTTGAACATCTCAAACACTCCTTGAATTATAATTCTGGGTCGAATTTCTTTAGGATAACACAATCCATCTAGCCTAATTTCACCGAGTCATTAACCAGGAGATTGGAGTTCACCCATTCAAATAATCCTTTTAGTGTCTTGCAGAAACGAAGTTTAAAATGCAAGACATCGAGCGCTGATATTATCAACCCTTATGTCGACTTCTTTTCTTGAGATGTGAATCAGAAACTGTCTATACCTGTTTTGAATAAACTAGACATTTAACACAAGTTAGCTGAGAAGCACTGCAGTAGAAGTATTGAAATTTTTCATTTTATGTATAATTTTGAGACCGTAAATGGTAGTTGACATAAGACAAAGGGAGCTTAGATATCAGTATACAAAAGGAATCATTTCATTCTTATGGAGTTTCAGCTACAGTTTCTTCATTTGATGATACAGAAAGGTAGGCACATCTGGAAAATGTGGCCAAAACCCTCAAAATGAATTTGGTATTACATGCGGAGGTAAAAGGTGTAATCACAAGATTTTTGGTCTAATTTCTATGCGAAATGCCTATTTGATATGTTCACCAACATATGGGCTTGGGAGTTATTCGCGTAATTCTCGTCTAAATATTCCTTTAGCTTAAACCGCCTGCAGTTAACCAATTACACGTGTTACCTGATTCCAGACTGTCGGTATTATCTACTGTGTGATTAATTCAGGATAAACCCCAATTGTTATGACATCAGAACCTGATGCAGTTTCGAAGCAGCGAACATTTTAAAATCACATAGACACACCTACTTGCCATACTGAAATGTGCTTACATTAACGAAGGTGTTCACATGGAAAAAGTTATGTTCATTTCACTTCATAAGAGATGTAGAACAAACATATTTTGAGAAAGAACTTACCATCCCAGCCATCAACTTGTAGGGTAACTACATATTTGTAAAGGGAGAATATTTGTTGAATAAACTGAATGCATTCTCTGATTGTATTTCTGAAAAGTGGATTTCCTAGGGAAAAATGTGATGTCTGTCTAATGTACTTGGGCACATTAACCACACGAAGGTAAGGCCAAATAAATGAACTAAAATTAAGATTGATGGAAGCATTTGAATTGATTACATTAGTCCCTTATTATTATATATACGGAAGACAAAATATTTCAACATCTGCCCACTGTGAACTGCTTCGCCAATTACAACATGATTGGATGTTACTAATTACTCTCATTTGATACATCAAATCTGATGTCGTCTGTCACTTGAACATTGGTGAAATGCATGAATAGAGGACAATGAATATTCCCAGCAAAACCCAAAGACTGGCTGATATTTTGTAGGTGAAGAATGGTGCAAAGTGTTGTGACTGAAACGCCTACATGCAAGAAGCAATGAGTACTGATGAATCAATTAATAATTGGGTGTAATGCGAGAATTGTTAGCGAAAGAACCTTTCCACATACTACATACAGTTTTACTACTTTCTTAGTATTATTCCTTAGACTTCAGCCATCGAGATGTATGAAGGTGACTGAAGAAAAGGCAGCCTGATTCAATGGATTCCAATAATGTATAAATCCATAAAACCCATTGCTAAACATCGAGAAAATTGATGAGTATTTCAAATGAGTTTGTGAGATGGTTCCGGGTATAATTATTATTTGGTATATTAACTCATATGGTGATATTTATGTTTAAATATATGTATAGATAAATACATATTCACTGCAAAGCTGTTTTTAAATGTGCAGTCAAATCCGTGAATTTGTTTTGTGAATTTTCTTCCTAATGTATAACAAACGAATCAGTATACATTTCTCAGAATCTCTCACTGTATTTCACAAGTTGAAGTGAGGAGATTTCTCAGATATTTGTGTGACGCATTACACTGAATTATTTACATTCTAATGAAACTAGAAAAAACCTCTAAACACAAAGCACAGAGGTTAATTGTATTCTCAGTTTGTTATCAATGTAAACATCATCACATTTTGAAAGACACTAACTCAAATGTCGAGTATTCAAAACATTCTCCTATTTGTTTGAAGACGTCTTTCCCCCTCCAGATGCTCAAAGTAACTTTGTTGACGTTAAGAAAGGAAACAGACAATCGTAATGATTTGTGTCATCGTTTTCAAATGTTGGAGTAAATCTCAAAGTTTATTCATATGCCAATAGAATGTATGACTTTGAATTTCTAATCCCTGCCAAGTATTTTGTTTGAAATGCTAAATATAATAATTCGATGTTTCTGAGCTTCGACATCTACTTACTGACAATTCAATGTCAAGGCTGATGACATCTATTCTAGTTCAGCGACTTCGTAACAGATATTGAGGAATTCAACCCTTCTGCACACTACTGTGAGCATCAAAATATATCTGAGTACATTCTAGTGATATTGAAAGAAGGAAGTGTCGTTAATACATCGTGTATTTCAGTGCTGTTTACATGGCGGGAATAATAGGACCGATTGGTGAATTTTATTGTCCCTAGGACAATGTTAATCCTAATAATTTTGCTCCCACTGGAGATTACTAAACAAATAATTTTTAAAGAAATATTTAATAGGAATCAGAGAGATTAGAGCTGGTTTCTCGCATATCTGACTATTCTTCTCGAAGTATAATCAGCAAGGCAAGTGTTCCAAATACTCCGCTGAATGATTTGGTCCCTAAATTAGGATGGAATATCTCTTCTCCGGTACATACAACCGACACTACTTGAACAGTTCTACGTATGTGTCACAGTTTGATTCGAAACCAGTGAAATTTTCACGAAGTCAACAAATAAACGGAGCACTTCCACCTATTCTGAGAAAGATGGATTCCCTCATCTATTCAATTCAAAGTATAATTTTTGATTGTGCATGCAATGTAAACCAGAAATGAAATTGGGAACTCATTCTTCATCATAATTGACATGCAACTATTCTGAGTTGTTGTATTTCCACAATATTCTGTCTTTAAACAGTATCTTGTAAGTGTCTGATCATCATCAGTCAATTGTGGTTTAACTGGTACTGTAACAGCAGAAGGCAAGACACGGAAGCCAAGGTATATTTTCAAGTGACCAACCAGCTGTTTATATCTACACAGTTTGTATTCTTTAGGCGAACACTGAGCGTTTGATTTGGATTTACATTAAATGACATGAAATAGGATGTTCAAATACACATATTATTCTGTTGCTAATGCACCATTGAACTGTTGGAATAGTATGACCAGACGTTGACATCAACAAATACAATGATTCTCACCGTGAGAACAATATTCCGTTGGAACCCATTTTCTGTATTACTCCACCACAGCACTAGTATTTATTGAAATATTCAATCTTTTAATTTGAATGAGTTGGTGTGATGGCTTATCTAGCTACGAATAAGACGTTAAAACGACAAATATCAGCCTGCCTGTCACATATCAGTGTTAGTTGCATTACATTTTATTACGTTCACTTTTTTTATGATTATGATTATCCTTTAATTGTCACGAAGAATCCGTAAGCACTAGGTAATATGATGCCACTTGTTTCAACCCTCGACGGGTGAAAATTTTGTGTAGATGAAACGTTAACACTTTAAAAGAAATAATTACTTCACACCTCACTCACCCGTTTTTGGAAGTTCATTCCTCACTGTAATATGATGTTTTATTATTAATAATGTGTTTGAAATACGTTAAATAATACTCTATTATAGAATTCATTTTAATTTTCCCGCACATATTCAAGCTTTAAATGAGTATTTATTGTATCTCAGCATAGTTACTAGAAATTCGTAGAAGGATGGGTGGAGAAGATCAATAGATGGCTGGACCCATAGAAAATTAACAGTAATTTATAGTGCTTATATAACTTTTTTGACCTGTGTGGATAGTGAATTCTTTGAATTTGCTTGTCACTGTGAATCTCACACTAGTTAAATGTAAGAATGCCGTGGCATTATTGCACATACTCCTATGAAATGACGACATGCAATATGCATCCAATGTGATTATAGACAAATACCAACCAAACATCGCGTCGGTGGCATAGCGGTTAGGACGCTCGCCGACCATGCACAGGGTCTGGGGTTCGATCCCCATCAGACACTATCCTTTACCTCGCTAAGCCAGGAATAATGCTGGTGAAGAGGAAAGGTCGGGCAAGAGGCTAGCAACCCCATCCTGTAAAATAAACACTGCTACAGAAACTTCAAGTCACTAGCTTGAAGCCCTATGTTCCAATGGGGAACGTGAACGATGAAAAACCAAACATCAATGAAATTGAATTATGTCACATGTAGTACACAACTGCATAACTTTTTACATTCTGCCGGCCGAAATTATTACGTCAGTTGACATTGTTAAGCACCTTAATTGGCCTTTATGTGAAGACTGAGGGATGCTCGGAATAGCAGTTAACGTATTTTACACTAACTTACATTTGTCAACTGAAATAATTCAGTGCATTAAAGAATGCGGTGAAAAAAGTCATTCATACAGATGCAGAAAGCAGCACTGCATAAATTTCATAGGAGATAAAAGCACGAATTCCTACACGAAAATGATATGAGTCACTCTCTACCACTATCACAATCATTTGTAATGATGAATATATGAATATCTTAAATATCACTCACTGGTAGTTGAACAGCAGATCAGTCGGTGTAACTAGTAAAATTATCTTTATCTTGTATGCAATATTGTTTCGAGAGTACATATTTACTCCTGAATTTATCTGCATCAGCGTATGTTCTATTCCTGAAAGATAACCACTTTTCTTGCATACCAGCTGTATAATTCTTCCACTGATTAGTGACCTTCCACAATCATTAGAATTACTCTTCTTGTCGACGAAAGACAAAATGTAATCAAGTGTCATCGTAGTCATTGAGGCAGTAGCCTCCAGTTGAGTAGTTTGGAACTATTTTATACTGAAAGTGTTTTATGATCTTATTCCAGGAAACATGCAACAGAATACAGAGTACTCTGCAGTCGAAATTATATTTGGTTTAAAATCTAGCATTTGAATAATGCAAAATAGATGCAACATACATTCATTTTCTGAGAAAAAAGAAGTGTTTTTAACAAGGTTTGAAGTCTATAGACAGTAATTAACACTTGACAAACTGTTCGAAATAGTGACATTTATCTTCCGATAGAGGTGGTAGTGAGAAGCTAAGAAGAAAAGTCATAATAAATGAACTGTTTGTCAAATAACAAACTTTACTTTCTTCCCTCGTTTTTTTCATATTCCGAATCTGTACGTTGTCTCCCAGTCTCTTATGTGTGCCATTGGTCTATACACAATTTAACCTGTATTGTGATAATTCTTGATCTCTTGCCTTCTATATAAACGAGTATGACAAGTACTTGTGTGGTCAGAATGTTCGAAATGTGTCACGCAATTACATTACAGGTTTCAGATAAGCTACGTCTTCTTATTGTTATGTCGAAATTTATAAAATGGAACAAATCGCTGGAAATAGCAAGTGTTCACTAAAAACGAAGAGAAAATTCATCTGTTTGGTGAAACGTATTATTAGGGGATTGATATCCAATTTCAGTTTATTACAGTGTGTAATTTATCAACTACATGTTTTGACGAACAAATGGTGAAATAGTGAAAGGAGAATGAATCAAAGATTAGGCGTTAATAATCCATGACTCCTTGCTAAAACACCCACTGAATTGTATACCAGGTGGATCGTGAGAAAGACTTTAGTTGCTGAATGAGACTGTTATATTAATTACACACTATTACAAATAATTAATGAAATATTTCAATATTAAAAAAAAAGGTGGAATCAGATGCATGGTGTGTCGAACGTGACAATCTGGACTGCCAGTTGAAGTAAACTGTGTTGTCAGAGTAATTTGACGTTTCTTCATTATCATCCTTGTGAGAGAATACTATGACTATCTTTTGCACAGTAAATCTAAATATGGATAAGACCAGTTATATTAGGAATACCATTTGGTAATGAGATCAATATTTTAATGATGCCTTTATTCCAAACAGTATTTGTGGTAAAAATATATTGCCATATTACACGCTGGAAATTCCACATTACATATTCAAATACCAGATTTCAAAATATTTACTTACTGACGAGATCTGAATTGGCACAAAATACGTGGAGTAGACAATATTAGATAGAGAGTAAAATGAGACAAAAAAAATCGAAGAAAACAAAACTACGAAGTTAAGAAGCTGTAAAGTCTGAGGGGTACAATTCAAGAAAAGTGACACGATTGCATCATGGATGAAATTGTATTTTCATAAAGCCACAGCGTTATACCTTAATATCTACTGTATATAAACGAAGCAAGAACGTTATGTGAGTACCATGCTGTTATTGTGAATAAAAAATTTTGATCGCAAGGCGATCAATCAGTAAATATTACAGCATAACACTGTATGACTTTATCAGAATAAAAATGTTACACACAATGAAGTTATAGTCCATCTCAGTCCTCAACTCTTATCCTTGCGTTGTCGAAAAAATGGCCGTTAATGGTATTCAACACGAAAAGGTTGAAAAAGTGTGGAGCGGTTACATAATAAGATGCGTAGCTTAATGAGTTAGTAGTGGTTAGGATGCACATAGAAACACAGGAAAATATGGAATTATTTGAGAGTTCAAAAATAACGAATGTCATAAGGAGTTGAAACAAACAAACGCACAACCATCCAGTCAACACATTTGTGACCATGATAGGAGAATTGGTTGGATGATTTTCTTTTTGTAGACATGACTCCAGCTGAGTGTGTAGGGAATCAGCGATACAAAGGAGACGAAAACGTTTTCCCTTTGATGGTTTATTATTCACTTTGTAGGTCACTTCGAAGGAGGTATTTGCTGAGATGGAATGAACAGTCTTGATCGGATGGGTGATTTTCAAACTAATTATACAGACAGTATGACCTTTTTGTAGCCAAACGTGAACCTTAATGGTCAGAATGTGCATCGAACGACCAATGTCCCCGGCTATTCAGCAGCAGGTGAAGTGGCTAGATACGGAAAGATCTTGCTGTTAAGGCTTTTGCGGACTGATGTACACTGGTCCTTCCATCTCAACAGACACCTCCTTCAAAGTGATCTGCAAGGTGAGTTATAACCTATCAAAGGTAATGATCTTTCGTCTCCATTATATCAATGGACTCTAACATAATTCCATATTTTCCTACGTTTCTATGTGTATTCTGGCCACAGCTCACTCATTAGGCCACTCATCTTACTATGCAACTGCATCAACCTTATTCAGCTTATTTATGAGGTGATTAAAATTATTAACTATGTTTCTGTACAACGCATTGCTGCGATTCTGTCTGTTTCGCTGAGTTGCTCTCAGATTTAAAGCCAAATCTGCATTAACGAGAATTCAACTCTATTTCCTTTGACTTTCATTGATTCCGTCGTTAAAAATAATTTGTTAGCCCGCCAAAGAACGACTGGGTCACACATTCTAGTCCTTAGCGGTTGAAGAGACTGGGAGATGGTTCATAGAAAGGATAGATCAACCAATCTGCAACCTCATAAGTACAGTACTGTATACTGCTTTCAAAAATTTGATGCCACAGCTCTGAACAGTGGTGGCTCAATTCATAACTCGACCTACTTTCTCTTGGGCTGTGAATTGTAGTGTTTCAAACTTCTCGTGAGACCAAGTCAGTCTACAATTCATTCAGGAAAATCCTAGTTATTCTCTTACGCTTAGTTGCCTGTATAAACAGTCGCTTGCATATCCTTCAAGCACATGACCAGCTCGCCGACTTGCAGCTCCGTTACTAGGATGTCACTTATAGTCAAGACAATATTTTTGTACTGATATGAAACAGGCTTAAATCATTCGCGAAGTTAGTGTGATAAATAATTCCAAAGATATAATCAACTACTAACCCATGATTTCTGGAAAATCCAAGATATTCGTAAATATATTAGAGTTTCAATTGAATTATTTCACTTTCTCAGTACAGATGTTAACATTTTTCCTATGTATCTCACATCATATAAACATTCTCCTGTGATACTGTCGTTGTGTTGAATTTTATGATATAGATATGACATTCACAGGTTTTTCATCTGAAAAGTACTTGTTTATCACAAAGATGCAACAGCAGCACAGACGATTATAGTCTTAATTTTCAGTCCATCATGATCCTCGCTTACTTATCTATTGATACTTGAGCCGTAAAACATGTGTCCATGTCATCTTGAATAGTTAGTCCACAGTGATGTACTTATTTGTCATACTGCTCCGCATATATTTCTCATTATGTATACCTACATCAATGAATTCAAAGTATATGGCTGCAGAGTTCCACAAAAATTATCTGAAATCCTTGAGTCCGTCGTCATTAAAACTTTGCTCCTTGCTTCATATGTGATCACATCAACGTCATCGTAAAAAAGCGTCTATTTCTCTAATCTTGCTTCATATGTATATTCCTTGAACTCAGGGAGCCGACTCATTACACACCAGATGAATTGTGACTGGTAACATGGCTGCGTATTCAATACAAAGTAAGTGATCTGTTTCAACACAAGCTGATAACAGCAATAAGGTGAGGACAATTCAGAACGGGTAAAGATGACTGTAAAATAAAGGCAGTGTGTGTATGTGTGTGTAGAAAATTGGACAGCATTCTCGATAAGGGTAACAATTATGAAAAGACAAAGTGCTGGATGAAACGCGCGCCTAAATGAAGAAATTCAGAGTGAGATAACTAAAGCAATCAGAATACGTCAATTGCTTATTTTCTAACTCGAATATGGGACTGGATTTCATCTGCATTCATCCACATACCTTCGCGGCAACGTGGGAGCAGAGTTCAACTTTCTAAGATCTATGTATCTCCAACTATCCATAGATATGTCCACTACTGTTGAGGAGAATGGCGAAACCATCGTCATCCCATTTCCCTTTTCTGTAAATTTAAATTTAAATTTGAATGTATTGGATTTAAGGCATAGTTGAGCATCCAATTATTATAACACAATCACATTCAGGTTACATGTCAAACATGTAATCGGGATCAATTAGATTATTGAACATAAATGTCTGAAAAGACCTAGAATAATTGACCATGCTATGTAAGATTAAGTAAGAATATCTCAACTGTTGCAGTGTGTTAAATATCTTGGATTCAAAATATAGGTTGGTGAAAGCATGTAAACGTAATATATTCAAGTGGATGGAGAGGTTGATTACTGAATCTTTGTTCACTGAATAGGTAGTGAATACGGGCAACCGAAATGACGCAGCGCATGTCCCGGAAATATGGAAAGTTTCAATAAATAAAAAGGTGGTAAAGAAAAAGATACATAGGCATATTAAGAATCCATGCAATTAGATTGGTATGCTTTTGAGCAATGAAATGCGCTCATAACATGAAGCAGTCAATAACACTGCACCACTTTGTGTTGAATCAAACAGAATTATGTAAAGTGGATTTATGCTTCATTAAAGTACCCGAATTCTACAATATAAAGCCAATATCCGGTTTCAATTAAATCTAAGCAGCCAATTGGTGAAATAAGGCGATCAGAACACTTCAGAAAATTAATCGTTATAATTCGTCATCCTAACTATGTTCCCAAAAACACTAATAACAGAAGTCGGGTGAAGACAATTCGGCATGGATGAAGACCACCTTATCAGAAAGCCGGTGTGCATGCGTGTGAAAAAAGTCATAAACATTATGAAGGTTAGACACATTACTGCACAAAAATCCTCTCAATGCATGAAAGTCTTCCACTCACTCTTTCCCCTTTTGTCTACACAATTTCAACGCAATACACTGTCAATATCCAACATGAGCATGCCAAATGAAGCTTTTAAAAATTTGAATCCAAATTTATTATTTTGGAAAAAGACTGAAATCAGAGACGCATTTTGGGTACAGTAATCAGACATAATTTAATTTCAGAATATACTTACATCCTGAAAGATTCAGTATAATGAAAACAGATTATATTATTAAAAGCGGGCGTCATTGATTTTAAAAAATCTAAATAACCTCTTGTAATCTAATGAAAAGTATGGTCATCTAGAGAAACACCGATTGTCGTCTGTTAACTGTGGGCACTGTGATAAATCCTCATTCAGTAATAATCAATTATCGTATGAGTTCGTGTGATGATGAACAATGAATTCCATTCGTAGCATCATCCAGCTAGCAGAACTCATTCAATGTGTGAGATTTTCAATAAACCAGTTTATGTGAATTATTTCCAGTATTCGAAGGTGTTACTCTTCTAGTCAGTGGAGTACATTTAGAAACATACACACCGTCAGTGATCGGTTCATACTGCACAATGAATAAAAACCTGAAGGTTGATGTGTGGTCTAATTTGTTAATCCATAAGTGGAGTTCACTTGATAAATGCAGAGTAGTTGAGAAACATCCTGTCATCTGACAGATAAACGACTGCGAGATGTAAATTTAGTTCTCAATAGCAGTGCTCAAAGTTTCACATGTCACTGTTGAGGAAAGCTAATCGGCTGTTGAAATCTGCAGGAAACACAACTATGGTTGAATATCTTCAATTGAGCCTTTCCGAGAAGTATGAAGTTCCACATTCTGCTCACCAGAAGGAAAAAAAGCAAGAGATATTTTATAAAAGGATGGATTAGGTGAAGATAAACCACAGAAGCCTGGTACCTTTGTATTTAAATGGAAATCACATACGTATTTCAGTGATCTGTGCATTTAGCATATATATATATATATATATATATATATAGAAATAAATATATAAATGACACCAATCACCTTTTTCTATGGAAAACAAAATGAAATGAGAAATAATCATAAGTCAAGTCAGTGACTTCTCATAGTATAATAAATAGCTCTCTGAGCTTGATAAATCACGTGAAACGTGCAAACATTCGAATTATCATATGTAAAGTTTAGACATTGTGGTAATAATAATAATAATTTGCCTTATTCCAAAACAGTACTCGTGATACAGAATGGGATTCTCAGCATTTCACTACAGTATTACAGTATTACTACAGTAATTAGTGAGTCCATAATAAACATTTTGTCATGCGAATGTTTTCAAGAATCAAGGAGCTTGAATTCGTATAAAATATGTCACCTGCTAGTTTACATGCCTTTCTCTATTTTCCGTACATTCGTTATCATGACAATGACTTCATTGTCACTGTAGGCCTTATCACCAGGAATATGCGGATATCCGTGTTCTTCAACTGGATTTACGGTTGTCCTCTAGGAATTACAATCAATTACTATGATATAAACTACCTGAAATCTTTTTTGAAATGATTGAATTAGTTGACTTTGTGCTCACATTTGTTAGACATCAACTTCTAAACTTGTTTAATCGGTCAGTTCCTCTTCGCTGAGGTGATCGTGTGTGCAAAAGCATTTTTTGGCTTGATAAAGGGGTCCATGTCTTCTCTTTCACTTGGTCCTGTCTTTTAAAGTCACGGTAGCATTATTGTACTGTCATTCCAAACTAGTTGGCAGATCTGTGAACCCATCATCTCTGTCTCTGTTTCATATCTCTATACAGTGATCAAGATGCACCTAACAAATTCGATCTGTCTATTATGAATAAAATAATAAAAGGTAAATATAAAAAAGCTGACTAAATGCCAAGTCTATAAATATCACTGAAACTTTGAGGACTGTAAGGCTAACAGAGAGTGTATGAGAATCACAGTGCTTCGATTACAAATCAAACTGTGTATCTAACTAGAAGATTTGAACTTAAAAAATAGTGAACCTTCTGGTCAGAATCATCAATTATTTGGTGATAATCCTTCATTCTCGTCTTTTCTTGCCTTCAACATATTTTCAATGCTTGACTTTGTCGCTTATCACAATACTCTTCCTCATCGTATTTTGAAGCCTGGCTGCAGATAGTCTTGTTATTATATCAACTTTGGTTTTGACGAATGAATTATGCAGCCCATGGTGAAATACATAACTCAGAAATAAAAGAAATATATGCCGGTCTCTTCATGCACAAATGTTCGTGAAGATGATAAGGCTCATTGCAACCTACGACATTTTCCGAAATCCCTAAATATGAGACCTGAGACACTAAAACTTGTCCCACCATTGACGTCCCTACCTCATATAAATGATTGATTTTTAATTTTTGAACGTGACTCACCTATGATAACTGACGCGATGTTTAAAAAAGTATTTGAAAGTGAACACTTGTGATGAAATGCACTTAATAGGTACAGTCATTATTATTTTCTAATCTTGAGTAGTTTCCCTGAAGATTTAATGTGCTAGTCACATTTTGATTGTTCCTTATGACTTAGTATGGAAACAGGCAATTTACAGGCAGCTATGCTCAGACATTTACACATTTTCCGGACATTGAGGTATTTTGTATTTTATTGCAATTCTGAGATACTCTGGCGAGTATTTTTTTTTTGTAAAATAAATTTTGTTCCTCTGAGTGAAGACTGTCTTCCTTAGTTATCCTATTCTCGTGTTTAGTGTACGTTGTCATTTCTCCTCTTTACTGCCTATGATATGAATTTTCCTCACAAAATTTGGAAGTCTCTTTGTAAACCATTCTGTATTTATGTCCGACTGAATATTTTTATATGGACGAGCGTATAGCATTTTGACAGACTCATTCGAAAGACATGTACATGTGGGTTGCTTGAAATACTTTCGCAAAGCCATAGAAACTACATATTCAGTGACAATTTACAAATGTGTCACACTGAACTGAGTACCTCTTGTGGAATATCAAATTACGTGATTCCACATTTAGGAATAAAAGCGTATCATATGAACTGAAATAATTCAAGAAATGTTGTCCGTCTGAGATAGTTTTCATTGCTGAACACTTTTTTAATCGTCATTTTTGATTAATATGTTACCACCACTTGGTAGTTTTTGGTATAGAAATTGCTCGATTAATTTTGAAATGCTGCTTACCTTTTTCAACTGAATGAGAGTATACACCAGTTGAGGTTCTATCATTACGCATGTAATAAGGTGAATGAAATTTTATCTGCAGTTTTAAATTTCGCTGTGATTATCTATCAGTTAGTGCTTTATTTCATGTCACGAAATGTTGTCCGTCTGAGATAATTATCAATGCTGAACACTTTTTTAATCATGATTCTTGAAATAAATGTTAGTACCACTTGGTAGTTTTTGGTATAGAAATTGATTAATTTAATTTTGAAATGCTGCTTACCTTTTTCAGCTGAATTGGAGTATACACATGTTAACGTTCTATCATCACACATGATATGGTTATTTTGTAATAAGGTGAAATAATTCTTATCTGTAGTTTTTAAATTCACTGTGATTATCTATCACTCAGTACTTCAATTCACGTCATCGATTGCCAGAATATTTTAATGAATGCAAGCTGTCGAAATCAAGTTCATTTTAATAAATAAGTAAAGGGCAATAGTTTGATACTCAGGTGTTTTTCTTCAATCTCAGTTTGATCTAGGTCTTTTTGAGTTTTCCTGTTAATCAGATTTTTTAAAAGCCATCTGTCTTGCAATTGAGTTTTGGGTATATCACCTGCGACACTTTAATGAACTAAGCGCTTTTTCAGCATATACTCTCTAAGACTCGACGTTTACCATGATTCATTATAGGAGATTGTAAGTGGCGCAAATAGCGACGAAATGCTAATTTCAATAATTATAATTATAATATCAGAAACCACATCGGTTAATTCAGATGATACTAGTATCTATAAGATGGCTAGAAGAAGCATTTTCATACTTTTTCGTCTTGCTTTACATACACTCAACGTGACGTGCAGCAGAGAAAAGCATCAGAAAGGTTGATTTCAAAGGACATCATTCTCTTACAAGTTATTCTGAATCGGAATAAAACTTGTCATTTGACAGATCCCTGACTGATGAAGAGGTCTGACAATTGCTTTTCCATATTTCTTTTTGAAGGAACTTACGTGCATTTCGGTTTCTGAAGCGGATCTGTCTAATTCACATGTTTAAAGTTTGGCGTATATGTTTGTTCATTATGCCTCTGCCTACTAAAGAGCACTAACACCTTACCACTACGTCCGACATCCATTCTATACGGTGTAATATTGCTCAGAGTCAATATTCACACCGGAAAGTGCTCCTTTTCAGTCTGTGACTTTTGGATCCTTCAGATAACATAATCTCGTATATATTTCGTGTTCGTCAGATATCTGTATAGAAATCTTTTCCTCAGTGAAGAACTCAGAATTTATTTTGCCACCATTCTAACGCACTTCGACAGCAGTGACATTCCCAAAAATCGTAAGGCAAGATATACTGATTTGACTGCATATTGTACATTCCGCTTTGAAACGATTAACAATTAAATGTTATTTCAATGTACTGAAGCCCGTCAAATAAATGAGTGACAGGTTTAGAAACGACTTACACATTTTGGCTGAAATGACAAGTGATATTACGAATAAAAGATATAAAATTTGAGTAAATGTAATTAAATAGAAGTAGATGATTCCTTCAAACAAATTGGGGTGTGTCATTATGAAGCTTTACACTTGTTTACTAAAACTAAACCAGTATTAGGAGAAGGAAATTCACAACGAAATGGAAGATGGAATAGCATGAATTCTATATTACTCTATAGTCTCAAATAAGATATTTGTACTTGATGGAGAATAAATGTTGTATTAATGATCATCTCAGCCTGATACCAGCGAAAGTTTATGTTTTTCGGAATAACTGCCATGTTTATGGTGGAATAAGTTATAAGTATTCTTCTCCATTTGAATTGACACCATTTCAGTAATCACTCAATTAACCCAACAACTGTGAGTGTCCCCTTTTGTAGCGCTGACCGGGACACTGACTTGAAAGAAATATACCTGTAGATTCACATTGTCCTTTGCCTTTATGTTTGATGTCATCCAGTGACAACATATAGGATAGATCTATATAAATGTTGTTAGTGATTCACTTCATAGCGATAACATTGACGGGAATATAAGTATGTGCCTTGCCGATGTAATGACAGCGTAAATTTCATCTTTCTTCCTAACACACATCGTGTGAACACTTGTCACTGTTAAAATTATGTAGAGAGTTGGCAGTCAGGTTTCTTTATTATTCCGGTTTTCAGAATAAAAGAACGTGCATTTATTCTCAAGAACTCCCTCCTTCAACATTCAGAGGGAACCTATGTAGGTATTTCAGCTGATATGACATTTCTACTTATGAATGCCACTGAGAATTGTTCACAACGTTGTAATTTTTTCCTGTTATTTTTCGTCGGTTTCCGAATTTATATAATTTCAAATGTTCCAACTCACTGAGGTTTTCTGAATAAATAAACAATGAAATTGTCCTGTTTTATGAGTTGTATGACAAATCTTCACAGAAATATATTTGAGAGTAGTATGTTGCAGCATCTATGAAAACAGAAAACCACTCGAAATTGTCTAAAGCTTTTTTTGTATACAATGCTGGGCCAGCATGTCCCTAATCAGATGAAGTCACAGGAGCAAAATATTTGTTAGAAATATGTTCCACCATAGAGCACAAATTCTACTAAAATATTTCAAAGCATCACTTAGTTAATAAGTAAAGTAAGAGGAAGAGTTGTATTATGAACATCTCTCCGGACTGGTGAATTAGAAGAGACAGATCCTCGAAAAATTAGGGTGAATCTTGTTTGGTGAGTAGTGTTCAAGAAAATGTGCGATGGAGTGTGCATTCATGTTTCAAAAATAGAATGCGAACTAGTTTTATTCTTCAGATGACTTGTCGAATCGGGTTTTGTCGTTCATGATCATTTCCATATGATCATAAATACAAAAAAAACAAGAATAACTTCTATTGCATAGTGTTATGTGTCCAACAAACAAATTAGTATAGAAAATACTCTGAAATCAAAAGTGAATTGCTGAAAACACGAATGAAATATCTCGTAAGGAATCCTTCGAATAATGTACTTTATAATGTTTGGTATATTTACTTCAACTCAATTCATGCTTAGTCTCTCTGCATTCGCATCATCCACATTAGGATTCATAATGTTCAGAATCAACAAATATGCTGGTAATCTAATGAACAAGGCAAGTATCAAAGTCAACTTTCCTTTTGTTGTGACAGTGATAAAGGATACTTGATAAGCAACCGGGGAAGCTACTTTGCATTGTGGATGTTTCTTTATGGTCACCGTTTTTCAGAATTCAATATGAAATCAGTACGTTTAGTGTTAAAGACAGAAAATTGTAAGACATTTAGAATACATTTTCATTATTACACTTGAGTGCAACCAGCGATCACCAAGTTCCAAATCTTTTAAAATGGTTATCATTTCAATCATCAAAAAGGATGTGAGACCATTTCATAGTCTGGTGGATATAGCCTTATCGGGTTTGATTAAGTATTAGTTAATGAGTTTTATCGAGTTTCCTGTTTCCATTTTGTCATTCACTAATAAAGACTTCTATCATTTTCATCAGTGAGTAACCTTAGAATAAACATAATGTAATTGCGAGTGAGAAACTACACCATTCAACATTATTAAATACTATACTATTAAACATAGAGACATTTGTTTATTCATCACATATCAAGAGTGACTTCAAATGGTACAATTTAAGACACTGGACTATTCTTCCTCACTCCCCTCCGACTGTGGTTTTTAAAACTCCAGATAGAATCTTCGGCCTTCACTGAGCATGTTCAGCTCATTACTAACTCTCCGTTAGTTCAGCTGGTCGATGATTCAAAGTACTGTTTCCGAATCATTTTGAAATCCGCATTGATTCCTACAGAGTCAGGCGATTTCATCTAAACTGTGAACTCACGTGGAACTTTCAAAAAGGAAATATTCATACACGACAAACCACAGGTAAATACTATTATGGATTGAAAATTTGAGGTAAATAACCAGTTACAAATTATGTTTTCCTTTTCCTACTTGCACACCCATGCATGAATGATTCTTCGAATATTGAGGGATTGCGATATCAACAAGGAAATATATGCGACTATTGCATACACTCTGACCACTAAATTTGACGACTTTGATAGAGACAGTTACTTCAGTAAAGTGGCTAGGTAAGCGCACCGTCTCCTTCTTGATCTTTGTCCAGTGTGGGTGATAGAAGTGTCTTAAGATCGATCAGTATTTTGATAATTGCACACCTGGTGAATCATTTGCGTGAATAATCTGATGTCATGTCAATTCTCAAGATTTGTACGCCTTTCGTTGTCCATCAAAGCTGAGGCAGTTGACATCAGAATTATTTAGACTGTTCTAGATGTGTTCGTATACTTTCGTCTGGTCAGTCCAATCTCCATGGCGTTTACTTCTAACTTAGAATACTTTATTGGAGAATCAAACATTCTTATAATAATCGCTACGCTAAAGTAGTTATTCTTCTCCTGTGTCCCTACAAATATGCACAAGTTACTTACGTTTTACTGACTTCTTGAGTTTACCCTTATTATTATGACCACGTTGATCATTATCCATTTAAAGCCACCTCAGGGAGCACCACTACACAAAATAGGATGTCTCTGGGAAAATAGCTGGAATAAATATTTCTTATTCAAAGAGAGAATCCTTCAGTTACTGAAATGAAAACAAACAACAAAACAACATATGACTTACAATATTTTACTGAAACGGTCGAAACGGTCAAATGTACATGTCAAAGAGATTAATCAACGGATTTCTCAACACACTGGTATATTTTGATGTTTATCGTAGGTCTAAGCGATCGAACTATCCCGAAGTACAAAAGTTAATAATTTAATTTAACGCGAAAATGGATACCTCATTAGACGCTTTTAGACGCTCCCACGTGAATGACATTCACTTAAAAATATTTTATCAAAGTGAAGGTTATAATATCTCCATCCACAATGCTGGTGTTCCTCATTTCTCTTCCACATCGTTATCGCTTTGTGGTCAGATGATGTTTGTTCATTTCCAGATTTGTGATTAGCTTCTCAATGAAATTTAATTTTACATATCATACGATAAAGTAAACCAAATTTTATAGTCACACTTCAATGCCTAATTCACAAACAAATCTAGTTTGAGTGATAGACAGAAGTCATCTGAAGGTGAAAATATAAAGTCTGAGTTCGCATAGTTGAGAACATTTGAAACAATGTTCTCCTTATATAAGATTCTTTTGCAATAAAAATAAATTACCAGTTAGAAGAATTGCATGGATTTTATTTCCAGTGACAAAAATTCCTCAAGCTTCTCGAGGATATAGTGAGTGGTTCTAATAGTCATTTGGCTCTGACCAAAAGCTTCACACGAATGATTCGTTTCACGTGTCTAGCATGAATAAATCTGAGAAAGTGTTTCACAAATCAAATATATTTTACTGATTCCGATCATGATCCTGACTGAATTTGTACCAAATTATCAAGCAAAATTGTCCTTACTCATTTTTTCTGGAAAAGAAGAACAAATACATTGAAAACAGAACAATTTTACAAAGAAATATGCTTTCCGTGTGGAAGTTGAATTCAAAAAGAAATACAAAATTTTTCATTGATTTTGTACAGAAATCATGAGTGTGAATCATCCAAGCTAACTGAAAATTTAAATGTGTATAGCCAACATTCAATTGGGTCCTGACACGAATTTTGTTGTTTCAAGCCAATCCACTTATCTGTTGATGAAGCATTATGTTCCCTTTGCCTCAAATCGAACTCGAAGTGACAAATAGCAAAATTTGTTATCACCTTTCCTTCGTTATGCTTCAACTTGCGTTTGAATACTCGTGGCTTGGGAATTTTTCCGGCAAATATGGTGTTCAGTCCACCCATCTGACTCAATCAGTGAAGTATTTTCGTCTGCAGTTACGTGCTGTCATCTGTTGTAATTGACGATATTTTACTTCATCAGTTGAAGACCTTTTTAAACAAATGACGCAGACACGGACAGTTATCCGTTGCCTCTATGGTCTACCAAAGTTGAACATACGTGATCTACGACATCGACGAATTTTAGATATGTCGTCGTCACTATGCCATCCGATTGTCAAATAGTCGTCCAAAATGTCAGGGTCTGTGAGGTCAAAACTGTGTAATTACTCTCTCTGAGATACTACTAAGCCTACTAAATGTATGCAGTATTTAAATATGTCCAATAGAAGATCACTTTCAACACTTCCAGAATATTTGACCATTGGATAAGTGATGTTCAGAATGATAAAGCTGTTTGTATTTCTAAATGAATGAGAAATGAAACGGTTTTGTTGTTTATACTGATGTTTCGATATTCATTGCTGATAAGTCTATGAAAGTATTAATTAACCAGAGTTTACAAAGTTTCAGCTTACAAACAGCAACTTAATCATCGTTCATCAGCATGGGGTATTTTTTATTACGTCAATTTGGACAACTGGTAATGATAAGAAAACGAAGTATGTATTGTTGGGTATGATGAGTGCATAAAATTATAAAAGCAGTATGCGTTTACACAGTGAAATTGCTTATCACATTCGTGTTTCTTCTGTCATTTCATAGTGGAGCTTGTAGCCGTAACCAGATCAAATTATGTTATAGTCAATCATTCTCACTCAGACAATTTGAATTCCATTTGATACGAAGTGCTTCTGGTATCAGACGTGCTTTGAGATTTGTGAAATCCTTCTGGCTTATTCCAATATTGCCAACACCAATTTTGTGACCTAACTGAATGTAAATGGCATAAGGGTGTTATTCCTGGATGTAGAATCTCTTCTTACCAAATTGCAGCTCACATAACCGAATTACTATCTTGTGCAAATATATGGAGGACATGGATCTGAGTATCGGAATACCAACCGGATATCTGATTAAGTTGATACTGAGATGCACATTTAATGTACAATTTAAATTCATTTAAACAGTAGGATTGGATTACTTAAGTCTCTCCAACTTGACCTAATTTTGGCAGACTGCTTTATAGTCAGTTTGGAAGACGGGATCCTAAAATCAACATTAGAAAAACTTATGCTGTATGAGAAACAAGTCGCTGACAATAGAATTGGAAAATGAGTCAAAGATTTTATTTATGGACGAGTAGCTGACAAGAAAAGATGATTGAACTCAGTAAAGATCCTTATACAGAAAACCATCATGGAATAGATATGTGGCAAACCTTTGTAGTGAGAAACCTATCAGTCAAAGAAGCATACTCATCATCTAACTGGCCCAAATTATCAAAAAAATGTGCAGCAGTGAATGGTTTTGAACTTTGAACGATGAGTCTGCTTACAATATTCATCTTTGTAATCAGTGGCGCAGCACCACGGACATATATTGTGTTTGTACGCATTATCGTACCCCTTGATGTCAGCGTGTTGAAGGCGAAGTCTGCTTCGGGCTATGCAGTGAATTAGAAGTCAATGGTACTGGATGCACTACATTTACTTAGGCTGCACTGTAGCCACCAGACTGGATCAAAGTGGTATCTCTAAGATGGTCGTTAAGTTGCTGATATTCTTCACCAATGTCTTTCAACGTCATTTGTTCGTCTTGTTCAAGTCTGATCAACATTTGAGTTCTTATGATGAATAACGTGGATGATTTCAGACCACAAATGAAGATAAGAACCTTGAACTACTTTTCTGTCAGCGACTTTGAATTGAATTGCTCACATTGGTGGTATAAAATGCCTAGCTGAGTGTGAATATCGTCGTTTTCATTCAGTTCACGTTTCATGAGGTGGTTGCGGATGTTTAAACAATGATCTGTGGTCACCAAACAAAGGGCTCCATATTTGTACAGTCTCATCGAATGTTCAATCACTGGGCTTCTATGGGGGAGAATCAGGTCCCAGAATTTGTCTAACTCCCTCAGTAATTGTCTAACTTTACAAGCATCGTCTTCTCTAGCAAAATCCACTTTAAATCAGTCTGCATATCTGTGGTCCCAAGTGGCAAATGTAGTACTTTCATCTGTGTCACAAATAAATTCAGAAATGCTGCTATCAGTATTGCCACTAGATGGAGATGGATCATCAGCGGATGATATCCGTAGACCAGCCGGCAACTTTGTACCTATCTGCAATTCTGATATGACTACTAGTATACTTGGTAGTTTGTGCCAACTAACTTTCTGCCTAGTCGATTTGCGAGCCTGCTGTTCTAATCATTCTTAGCAACAACAACGACACGCCACCTTACCACTAAGTCAGGAGAAGAGAGACCTCTGACGTAGAGGACTTCAACTGTCTCGAGTCAACAGTGGAAACAGTTGACGCTCACTGCCTTTATATATGCTTTAAATGGCCTTGAGGGACACTAGTTACATTGCTTAGATAGAACAGTCGACAGCAAATGCGTTCCAAGGTCATGAGTTGGAGAGAGGAAAAGAAACAGTACTGTAATTTGGTATTCTACAAACATTACGTCTATACAACAGCAAACAGAAATCTTCTAAATGCAGTGTGTTTCCGATTTCGTTGTAACGCAGAAGCCCTTGCCATCTATGGCAAAAATATGGAACTATTTGGTTGAAAGAAACTAGTCCAACCTCTAAATTCATTATGGATCTAAATCAGTTTTACTCCTTATGTATTCTCTTTCTTTCGTGGTTTTTTCACCCAGTATATTCTTTCCATTTCAGTAATAAATTGACACCATTTTAATTTGTCCCTCAATCATCCTTTTCACACTTGTATTTGTTAAAAACTGTTTTCTATTCCGGTGTAATTTTATTACTAATCCCATTGTAATCTAAATTCACTAATTCGAACTTTCATATGAAATTGAAAATAATTATCAGTGCTAATTTTCTTCGTTATTGTGTGGAAATAAGTGAAGAATAATTGCATTTATGAAACATTATGTAAATAAATGCCATTGTACAGCCACTTTTGTGTAGGAATTCGCCAAAAGGATATGTTTGGTGAACTCAGTGTTTTTTTCTCTCTAATGACCTCGTAGGTGATTTCCATGATGGACTATAACATAATCTGACCTGGTTACGGCTACAAGCTCCACTATAAAATGACAGAAGAAACACGATTGTGATAAGCAATTTCACTGTGTGAACGCATACTGCTTTTATAGTTTTATACACTCATCATTTCTCGAAATCCAATTGTAGAACATAGATAAATTTTCATCCCTAATCATTATTATTCTCAGAATAGATCTACATGTAATGCGAAAATGACTAAAACAAGGCGGGAATTCATAATAGGTGGTTATAGATATTATTGAAATTTTTCCCAGTACTACAGAATTTCTGATTTTAACGTGCATAATAACGAGACATACGTAAATCTTCTGAAGAAATAAAAATCACGGCATTTTCATGAAATCTGATATAAAATTAGAATAAAATGCAAATTATATGAAAATTGAAATTATTTGACGTTCTGTTTGATTCATGATTTGTAACAGAATAATGAAAGGAACTTCAGTGACATCCATATTCAGGGCTGTATTGCGGCTGTCAAATACATCACAGCAGAACGCGTCATAACGATATTTCCATGAGACATTTATATAGATGGAAAACAGAAGGTTACAAATAATTCGTTAATTGCAGAGAAAATCATGAAGGATTTTTGGCTTTACCATGGATTGGATAACTACGGATTTCAATTCAAATAGATTATCGAATTTCGGAAGGAATTCATTATTATTTGTGTTGGTTTAATTCACCATTAAACTCAAACTTTTGTTTCACACTGCGGAAACCAAGTTAAGGCGATCTATAATTTTAGCAGGGCACATTTTGCCAGTTTGGAAAAGAAATCCAATAGATGTTTTTGATTCATCAAGTGATAGAATGAAAACATTGATCTGATTCACTCAAGGAACTACAAAACATCGGGTTCATCCGCCACTAACCTGACTTGAATTCTCAGACATCTCTCACCTCCTTCGAATTTCTGTGATACAAAATTCTGAGAAAGCCAATTGAACGGATAATGGAGTGCTAAAACCAATGAATCAAGTACCACCCAGTCACAGTGTTGCACCAAGTAACCCAATGATAAATCCCCTGAAATTGTCAGCCAATCAGTAAATAAGTCATGTCATTCAGCCAACAGAACGGCTCATTGACTTGAGTGTTGGACATTCAGCCAGTTGATCACGGCGTTGAATGTGTACAAGCTACTTCAACCTGCGAAACAAAGCGGTATCTTCATGCTCTGTTTCCTTTTCAAATAAGTATGTATGACAAGTATGTGTGTGATCAGAATTTCCGACATTTGGTGCTCAATTATACTACAGGTTTAAGATAAATTAGATCATCTTATTGTTCTGTCAAAAGAATAAAAGATTTGAAGCCATATTTCTTGCATTAATCTAATGATTATCTTCGTATCACATTACACAATTCACATAAATAACTCATCCGTGTGCCATTCACCAGTTTTGGACTGGAGCTTGCTGCATACCTATCAAGAGGATGTATTGAAAATTATTTTGAACCCTTTTCATTGACTCTGAAGGATGTTCTGATGTATTATATCCAATTTTCAAGAACTTTTGTGCAACAAACAATAAGTTGAGTAGAGCTGTACCTTATTTCCTAGCTAATGAAGATAAGATGTATGTAATTGACACGGAAAGTGGTAAAACTGGAATTCAAATGAACGTCAACACACCCAATTTTCGGAGTCATAACTTTCTCTACAATTAATTCCTCAGTTCCCAAAGAAACGAATTGCAAGTGTCGTCTGTGTGGGCTGTTTTCATTGCAGTGCGATCTTTGATTAGCAGGGTCCATCACCTTACTATTCTTACTCTCTCCATTTCTCCAGCTGCACTTAAAATTCTGCCTAATACAGGAATAGATAAAACTGGACGAAAGCTCCTTTTATTGCGTGATTAAGGTTTGTATGATATTTCTCTTATTCTTCTGAGTATGTTAACTTACCTCTATCTCCTGATAAAGTCAAAAGATAACTCAATTTGTAAAACAAAAACTGAGATTTCCAAAAAAGTTACTTAAATAAAGCTAAACTGAATTTATTTTTTGTCAGGCTTCAGTAAAGTGTTACCCATTCTCAAATCCCATTAGTTTAACCGACTGATCATAGAGCGAAAAGTTGAGTTAACCGAAAGATGTTCAAAGGTTGCTGAAAGTTGACTTTAACTAGTTTACTGTTGCCAAACCTGAAGAGGAATGGATTTTTGGACTTGGGACTCAGGAACTTACTATGAGTCATGAACAGAACAGCTACAGAAACTTGAAAAATTAGAAGAAGTATGCGAAAAAACGTATTCTCTGGTGTAATTTGAGAATCGAAAAAACGTCTTCTGAATAAAGTAGGAATAAGCATGGGGATACGGAATGTGCGCACCTCCTCTAATGTTTGAACAGGTGCTCAAACTGAAAAATAAGTGATGCATAGAAAATGTATATAAGTGGCAGGACTTATGCCAGGAGATGGAATGGATGTTGACTACCAGAGCGAATAAATGCCAAGTCAGCATTCAATTCTGGTCTTACAACCTGTAATCTCGAATACCGTGATGAAGGGGCTATCATGATATCAACAAAAGATTCCCACTGCATGAGAGTGGGAAGCAGTCTCCTCCAGGATATCGACGACAACATTCAACTTATAATGAAGTCACGTTTCAGGTATGCAGCGTTGTGGAAATGAAGGGATAAAGACACAGTGAAGATGATGAATCTCTGCAAATGACTGCAAACGGTTGTGGACAAGAGCCCACTCTAATGTTGGCATCAACATCCTTGATGGTGATAAATTAGAAATTCGGAAGATCAGTTAAGTTACTCGTGTCATCGACTTGCAGCTAGTAGAAATATACCATATGCAGCAAAATAGAAAAGTGAAGGTAGAGACCTAATTGCGAATCAAAGCAGTCAACATAAGGTAGATATATTTAAGTTATATATGTGCATTGGCGGACTAGATCATGCAATAGTCGTTGAAGGCGTGAAGACGGACAACTGTTGTGCTGACGTAAAGACCATCGAAAAACTAAAATGTTCAGTTAATTTATGTGTGATGTCTCCTGAGGTCAGTGATCTACAAGTAAAAACCAACAATATCGCGTCTTCCTCACTTGCCTGGACGGTGTCTTGTGTCACCGATAAAGATTCCGAGTAAAGGAGAACAGTTCAAAAGAAGCATCTATCAGTCTAAAGATTCGCAGAAAGTAGCACTTTTAGTGAGCAGCGAATTTTCATCATCAGTGTCAGGATGGTCTTCCCATATTGATTAGCGTCTTTTTGGTAACAAAGTCGGATGCATCTCTCCAGATAACTTCTCGAAGAGGATAAGGAACTTGGAGGGTTTGCAAAAGATCAATATATGTAGCGGAAATATGACTCGGATAATCTGAAACAAGTCATCTGAAGCGATCAAAAAATCGATAGTGGATGGTTCTAGTGAATAAATCGATGGGTCTGATTACAGAATGAATACCTCCTATGAATAACTTTGAGTATAGGATGATTTGTAATACAATGCAATATAACAATGCTTGGAACTGACCTTCACTCAAGACTGCAGAACAGAAAAACATAAGCGATTAAGAAGTCTACTGGCGGCCTGTTTAAAAACTGGGCTACGGAAAAGGATATGACGTCTTTCAGTCTCATCTACTCTTGTGTGTATTTGAAACGTTAACAAGTTTCTGAATCCCAAGTTCCTACTCAACTTGAGGAAAGGCCTGAATATGTGTGGCGAGGTGTTCCAATACATAAGATAACTGTTCTTCGTTTATGTTCCCGGGTCTTCCGAATATCTGACGACTGGCTTTCAACTGGATATCGTTGATTTCCTGCAGAAGACAAAGTAGATATATCATGATGGAATGGTTTGTGCTTAAGTTCACAGGATGTACTGTCAATTTATATTTTACATTAAGATATTGAAGAAGGGAAAATATTATGCAATATTTTCCTCTGAAGATCCTGTACATTTTGTAAATACTGTGCAAGTTAAAGATGTTATTGGTATTAAGTTAATTTCGACTCAACAATTACGCGAAAATTTCTTCTCACATTTATTTTCCGAGTCATAGTTTAAACTTAGTTCGTCAAAATTTTATCAACTTCGTTCAGGAGATCTGGCTGGTTAACTAAGGTCAGCAAGTGGCACATAATCAGGTGAGTTTTCCTGTTTTACGTTACTCAACAGCTTATAGTCTTCCTTTTAAGAAACACTGGTCATATTTATCGAATACTTAGTAGATAGCAGTAATAAAGCCTCTTGTGAGATGAGAATCATATATGAAAATACCAACAATTATTTGATTGAAAATCAACTATCAATGTGGAGTCACTACAACTGACCAGGTGTAATAAACCATTGACGTTGCAAACACCAGTCAGAAATCTCACTTCCATGTGTGTTTTTTCAGGCAGAAACATCATCATTTCCACAAATATGGATTCTTTGCGTACAGTATTAGATGTTGTCTGGCGTTGAAATATACGAAAAGTCCGCTTTGATTACATTCAGTCATGACAACTGATCGATTAATTTTATCCTAGTGTAGTGATCTGCAAAACAGGAGTTTTGTATACTACACGAAAAACAACAGAAATTCGTCAATGACTCAAAACTCCATTTTTGTGGATGATAAAAACTAAATCTTGTCAATTATTTCATGTGATCACAAAGGTCAGTAGAAATGAATGTCCAGTCAATTAGCTCTTTACTTACGGTTTACTTCCAAGTCACAAAACAGTTGAAAAATAATAATGAAAAGTGTTTAAAGTGAAATTTTGAAAATAAAATATGAGCATGTTCTCACGCTGCAGATTAGTCTAGTAAACAGTCCAGACTGTTTGCGTCATATCAGTGAAAACTGATCAAGTTGATTCCAAATAATATCTTAAAGCACATTATCGACCAGAATAAGTGGATTCAAAATAACACTTCACAGATTATTATCGTTCACATCGAAATAACGCCATTTCTATGTGCCCTTCCGATGTACAACATACAGGATATCAGTTGCCTTTATCTCTCAAACGATGACGAATCACCGTTTTTGTGGACACTGCAAACTGATTTATACCATATTAGACTGACAAACATCAGAATGGAATCGATTATGAGTGTATCATAACCACAGAAAGCTTGACTCAATCAGACATCTGTAAATACTCAGGAAGTTGAGTGCATTGTTCAGAGTGCAGAGTGAGAGCATTAAGCGACACCACACTACTAGCTTTCGAGTGTTACTTGAACATTTGGGGGGATGCGTTGATCGTCGAATGGTGATGTGAAAAATATCATGTTAAGAACAGATTTCAGTGTGTGGGTAGCCATATATTGCCCTTGGAATCCGAAGCATTATTAATTTTGATAATAACAACTGTATGCAATAAATCTTGTGAACCAATATTAACATTCGAGGATGCTATTTTATGCCAGAGTTTTCTTATCCGGACGTTATTGCTGGTAATTCATGAATTTCTCGAAGTTCAAATTCAGTGACTGCTTATATAGGAAGTCTAAGCTCAACTTACACATCAAACCTATGATTTTAAGTTAATTGCATAGTTTAATAAAGAATGATTCATCTTCCAAATTTGCTATACAGTATATCTCCTGGAATTAAGGCTGTGATATTTAATTGATTCCAACTTTGTGCGTTTTGCCCAAGTTAGGAATCAGTAGTGTACCTCAATATTTATAACCTAAAACATGAACTCAAACAATTTTTTACACAGATCTACAAATTAAAGAATCCTGATAAATAAGCCTCGACGTCGCCTTCATTAAAGATCACAAAGTTATTCAAAAGTGTTTATTTTTGTTATTTATATCATTGCTGCCTATGTCATGGAGAGAAATAGCGACTTCACCAATGTATTTGGCATTCACATGTCATACGGGACCTTTAAAAATACCGGTGCCAATTATGAGATTATCAGGAGATGGCGTCGTTTTGTCAAAAGTAGAGCATCCGAAAAATACCTCAAACTCGAACACAAAAGCTGAACACTCACCATAGCACACTGGAATGAGGTGAGTTTAACCATAGACAACATACACCAAATCATTCGCACTCTCTCCTCTCTACTTCTTTCACTTAAATACTACAGTATTGAGAAACAGAAGAGAGAAAGGCGAAAAGTCAGGCCTACAGGTGATGAAACAATGTGGGATAAATATTCTAAAGCTTCTATTACCGAAAATACATTATTACAGAAAGTTGACAAATCAGCATGTGTAAAGAATATTAAAATAGTGCCTGAATAATTAACACACACATCAAACAACTTTTTATGGAATCACTACGACCTCATGCAAATTGCACTACTTTCTAGTGACATGTTAACAATTTCTTGAAAACATATATATATATATATATATATAGTGATACCTGATTGACAGTTGGTTGTTTATTTACTAACTTCTTATTGTAATTATCACACGTTAGCTGATATCCACATAAAGCCTATTCATTTACTTAGTTATTTTCATTTAAGAATAATAAGAATTTTTTCACCGAAAAAATTGGCCATGTGATAGATAGATTGAGAAATAGATAGATGCAAAGATACATAAGGAACATACCTTCAGGATCTGCAGGTCACACAATATTGAAATGCATTATACGACTTCAAATTCAAAATTGATTTACATTCTCAGAACATTCAGTTCTGCATAGAAATGCTCTGAATGTTCCAAGTTAATGTCATTTTTTCTCATTCATGTGTACGGTGAGTTCCACTTTTATTTTGGGTGGTAAATAACGAGTTTGAAACCTTTATACAAGCAAAATATGTCCAAAGAATTTTTAAATACCAAGTAGTGATGTGTAATCTCGAGTCAGTCTTAATTATGCACATGAAATGTATTGAACGATTTTAGAAAAATAGGCAATAACTATGGAATAAATGGGTCGGCACGTTGATTATGTATCAGGATGTTAGTGATGAAGTAGTCTGAATACATCCTTTAGCCTCCCAAATGTCTAATAGGCGTTTAATTCATTTCTCACTATTTTAAGGAGTGATTTGCATTATATCTTCCTACTAAGTATGTGAATTACAGAGTAAGGATTAGTAAAGCGAAAACTTCCTTGAAATTTGTTCCATGGTGCATTGAAACCGACCGGTGTCCCAAGTTTGTACAGAATCTCGATGTTGTAGTGGCGTTCAACCGAATAATATAAAACTCAGATGCCACTCATTGAGTCAGCTGGATTCGCTGAAATCATTTATTACTGAATTATCAAAGAGTGTTGATAAAATTCTCTATGCTGTAGAAGGACTCAAGGAAATCTTTCCTGAACTATGTGAATCAGTATGCTTCTAAGCAGAGAGGAATGAAACATGCTTAATTAGGCATGTCTTTGAAAGCGAAACTACAGGAATGCCTATCACAACGGTAGTGGTTATTTTTGTGTTGAAGTAGAAATGCCATTTATATCAGAGTGGATGCATGGATGAGTAATCCAGTTGGAAAGCAAGTATTTCTCCGTTCACTCCTCCTGTCTACGGCACTTCCATCTATGACAAGTTAGTTTTCACCGAATTGCAATCCACTACTCATCTTAAATTGAAATGGGTCAAATAGACTCACCAAATCCATCTGAATCGACGTGTGTATCCGTGTCAAAGCATGAATACAAATGCGTTAGTATTTGATATCATAGGGAAAAATAACTACTTATGAATCGTGCGCAGTCGGAAACACTAACGAAAACGTCTAAATCTTCGGTTTCAACGTGCGTCAATATAACTTATAAACTATATCATTTTGAAAAATAATGTATATTATCATTTCATATGGAAATCACAGAATAATGAGACTTGATGGACAGTCCACTATTACTCCTATCCATTTCATATTGAAATTACCAAACGTTTACTAACATCAACATGGAAGGCCATTGATTAACATGTTTATTTTCACTTCAGTAATCTAGTCATCCATGGATGATTTAGCATTCTGTCACTTAGAGAGTCATAACTCTGATAGCCTGGGAAACATTCCATGATAGTCGACTAATTTGATTTAACAAAAATGAAAAGTGAAATGAGGTTCAACAATTGAAATGCTTTATTTCTTCATTCTTCTACAAAGGACACAATCACACGGCAATCACTGCATTTCCTGTGTTCAGTATCTTTAGGCCTTACCTGTGACCGCCGTGCTCAAAAAATCGCCTTCACTTATGCAGAAACGTACACAGGATAAACAGTTACTTTTCGAAAAATGATATTTAACGTTTTGGACAGATTTCATGTGCGCATTATGGTGAGCATTTTGTAGTTGGAGAGGCTTCTCTTCAACAGATCTGAGAACCTCTAGTTGTCTCTCCAATTATCATTTGAAAATATGAAAAGACGAACTTGTCAGGTGAAAAGTAATGGGATGGATGAACTAGCCTCAAAAATTAAGTGACATTTTAGAATGTGATGATGTGAAATGACTTCTGCTTGAACCGTGACATAACTAATGTTAATAGTCACAAAATATATTTCAGCGACCACTTGTCATTCTGAGAATAAGTGAGTTGTGCAGTGTCAGTCACATGACTTGTACAGCTGTCTCGACTCATTTTGAAAAAACTATACAAGCGTTATGTGATTGAAATAACTATTGGTGGGTGCGTCGGGGGTACAGCGATAGAATTCTGGCCAACCACGTAAGTCGTCCGGGGTCGCATCACTGACCGACGCAATCCTTCACATAGCGAAGTCAGTAATAAAGCTGCTGGAGACAGAAGGTCGGGCATGAGGATAGCAACTCCATCCCGTAAAACTCAACATAATTGCTACCTCAACTTCAAGCTTCTTATTTGAAGCCCTAAGTTCCACTTGGAACGTAAAAGAATACAAAATATCACAATCTCCGTCCTACACAACACCAAGACATTGGCATCATGTCATTGATTTTATCTGATCATCAGACATTCATAACTTCATTAATTTTTTGTTAATTTATAACTTACAGTGTTCTTTGAAGTCAAATATAATGGAGAATTTATATTCTGTTATAGCAGAAGCTATTTATGAATTGGAATTGATAGAATGAAGTATATTTGTTTATGTTACTGTTATATTTTGCATGTCGGCACCATATTTAAGCAAGTACATTAAGACATTTCCCCACTTTTGACAGAGAAGCGAGCACTGCACGTTGACATGGTAGCTGAAAATTTTTCTGCTGTTAAATGTCATAACTGCTGAGAGGAGTGCACAAATTTAGCTGTGTAAGCATTCCATAAAGAAGCTTAAGTAACTGGCGGCGATTCAGAAGACTCTCAGACAGTTAAGTATAAGGTTATCACCTTTAATAGACTAAGAAACATCATTTTCGTTTTACATATGGAAAAAAGAACACGTGTAATTGTTCCAGCGTATCACTGTCACCATTGTAAATGCAAACTACAACAAGTGGAATATGCTTCGATGCAGTAATACCCAATGTTAATCAGCCTGAAAATGTAACTCTAATTAGAACCTCTTATTATTCAGACTAATCCTATATCCATGCTGTGATGAATACTATTTTAAATAAACTGTCTTAAATTATTGTCTTGATTACGTGAATACCAAAAGTAGATTTGGTATTCTATTAACCAAAGGACATAGAGATGAACTCAATGAATCAGAGAAGAAAGAGAATTAGATCTAGATTTGTCCATATTAGGATTCTGGAATGGTACTAGTGAATAACTCAGGCAATGTTGATGATTTCTCAATGATTTCATATTAGTTTGCTTATAAGATGTATCACATACATAAATTAAGACCTCTCAATGATTCTATCCCATCAAATTAAATTCCCAAAAGAGATAACTGAAATAGATCTGCATAGACAAATCGAACCATATTTGAGAATTAAATATCGAACAAAGGTTCGACTAGTTATTCAAATGGAAAAATTACATGCAAGCATTCTCTTAACAGGTTCTGCAAACAACATTAGGCGCAGATGAAATGAGGCCCGCAAACAAGATGATCCAAAACACATGCAGATAGAATTCAATAGACAAATGTGAAATTCACTGGATCGCATAAGAATTGTCACAACAACTGCGCAAAAACATCGTTCTTTGCCACCATCAGAGCCATACAAATCAAAAAGTAGATTGCTTCAAACACCAAAACCATTCTGTAATCTTCTCTATCCTCATTCACTGCACATTCCTTGATTTTATCCCAAATTCGATTGCTTAACGTCAAATGGCTATTAGGCATATTCGCATCTGTGACAGCGAAAAGGTCTGTAGATTCCCCGCCCCTCTCCTTCACGAGTTCATCGAGAGCAAAAAGAAAATTTCTTCCATTCAAACCATTTTCGTATTTCCCCTATGACAATTACACTACGAGGGTGAACAGCGTTTAACTATCAAATGTCCGCATAATGCATATTCACACCAATTAATCTACATGTATCAGTTAATAATGAGGTTCTTCCGAATGCCTACTGAACTTATTCAAATCTGATTGCAGCCAATACCTCCCCAGAATATGTGTGAAACGGCTTCACATTATTTTGGCTTTCCTTATCATCCGGTCTTTCTGAAGCGCTCCACAGACATAAAATTTATTCTAAATTTTTTTCATCTAGCTAAAAATATGTGAATGAGTTAGAGATAGGGATAGTTAGCAGAACGTCTCATTTCAATAAACCTTTTAGGATAAATTGATGACATGTTTGACTAGAATAAGTGGATTCAGTATAATACTTCACAGCTCATCATCGTTCACATAGAAATAACGCCATTTCACTGTGCCTTCACGATATGCAACAAACAGGATTTCAGTTGGCCTCACTTCTCAAACGCTAAGGAATCACCAGATATGTGAACATTACAAAGCGATTGACACTGTAGTCGACTGACAAACTTCAGAATAGCATCTAATCTGGGTGCATTATGGCCACCGAAAGCTTGACTCAATCACATATCTGCATATGCTAAAGAAGTCGAGTGCACCACCAAGAGTGCAGATTGAGAGCATTTAGTGTTTCGACAGGGCTGGCTTTCGAGTGTGAACTGAATGTGAGGCGATGCGGTGATCGTGGAATAGTGACATGGACGATATCATGTGAAGAATAGATCGGAGTGTGTGTGTGTGTTTGCAGAGTGGGAAAGAGATTTGTTGTTGAGGGCTTATGTTTCAATTCGCACTTGACCAATATTATCAATAATATGAATGAAAAGTGGGAATGCAGTGCTTCTGCCAGATGAATCAAATTAATTTCAATATGACATTTGTGATGAGGTGAGGAATTTAAGCATCTAAATGCAAAGCATGAATTACATGAATTCCTTTTATGTGAATTAACCAACGCATTTCGACTTACTTTTATAATCTGCAGAATAGAAGAATTCTCAGTAAATTATTCACCTGGTAGAAAATATCTCGTTTTACATGAAATTGAAGTTATGTGGCAGATGGATAACATCCATTTTAATCGTTGTGGAATGAATTCCTAGGGTTTATTGTCAAACTGTAATTCTATAGCACATTTAACCTAATTGAACTGGTTGTCAAATGCATAACGGAATACGTAAAACTTGTTTTAAAAATAGAACACTGAGCTCCATCGGACACATCTTTATGTTTCATATAACGATATCTAATGGAGTATATAAAAGGAAGTTTAATGAAGACACCTGGACACAACTTAGGTATATAATCATGCGAAATGTCGTCCGCATGCTATTTACCTAAAATAAGTACGTTATATATAAATATATAAATCATGGGATTTCTGTGTAACAGAAGAGGAAGCCTTTTTCAGCTGTGTAAAAATACCACTGAGATGTTATTCGCAGTTATTTAAAAAGACGTGCGATTTTTGGTCTCTGTTGATATGGATGGATTGATGGTAGCTCACATGACAAATTGAAATCAGTAAGACAAACATTAAGAACCAAATGCTAGCATTATCTTGTCTAATTTCGTCGCATTATTTCAGGGTATATGATAAGCAGTTTAATGCGTATCTTCTGAAACGTTTTGCTTGTCAATACGAATTCTTTTGCCTTTTGTTGGTTATATATGTTTTGCGGGTTTTGTCTTCACTTCATTCCAATGATGTATTACGCCCCTAAATCCCAAGTGGACATGTTACTTCTGCAATGAACTCTTGCATAACTGTCATTCATCAGTCTCAGAGTATTGAAGATTATTAATTGATACTGACTATTTCTTAAAAGCGATCTTCACATCTCTCATGAAATCAATATTGACTCCTCGAATACATCAGTCATTCTCACTTGATGTTGTACTTTGATCACTGTACCCCTTAATCCTGGATGATTAAAAACTGTCATCTAATTAAAACATGATCAGAATCACGTCACCAATAGTTGATTTAGTTACCAATTGAATTCGCCTAGTTACTCACATTTGCATGCTGGAATATGATAAGTATGATTGTATGGGTGTGTTAATGAAAATTGTTGTCAGGTAATTTTGTCGAAAAATACATTATCTGTTGAAGTACTAAAGTAAAAAACAGCATTAACTAAAATAGCTGGATGCCGCAATTTGTGCGTAAACTCAAATTACCCAGTTAAAAGAATGGGAATAATTACTATTCTGTTATTCAAAATGAAACCTAACCAAAACATCAAATTTGTTTAAAAACACCTTGAATGAAATATTTTCAAACATCAAGACATGCAAATTTCAAAATTTGTGTTAAACGTAATCGTTTCCATGGTAGTTAATTCCCAATTATCATGCTCACCGGTTATTTTCTTGTTACTGTAATCCCTGAACACACCTAATAATTCTACATACTCACTAATTAGTCACGACACAATTATAAAGACAACTCTTTAGTTGGTTCATCATTCCACAAATTTATTTTGACTTGTAAGTCGCTACCACCAAATGTGTGTATGGGTGATCGATTTTGTGAGAAATTGGGTCAGTCATGCTCAGCAGCAAGCGTTAATCACAGGGGATACTAATCATCAACCATTCGGTAAACTTTATCCATTTCTTAACCAAAGAATTCAATTGTCTTATATTCATATGTTCAATTCAATTTTCTAAACTCACTCATACACTCTAAAATGATGTAAGTATCAGAGGACCTTATTTTCCAACTATCTTATACAATAAATGCTTTCTTGATTCAAATGCTTCAGAACTAAAACAGTAGCAAAAGAAATAACGAAATATCCCTCTAGAAACGTACAGGGAAATAATACACACGCAGTGACAGATTTAAGTTATCATTTGTCCTCGACGGAAACAAAACGAAAGTCATAACATTGTCTGAATATAAATGATAAAACAGAAAATCAAAGGGAGATGATATAAACCGTTGAACACACGCCTGCAGGAAAACGCACACAATAATGCTGACGAAACAACGTGAATTTTAAATAATCACTGCATAATTCACGTGTTGTTGAACACATCTCCTGTAATCCATATGAGGTTACACATAAACACCATTGCCGAATGAGACAATAGAAAACTCTCAATTATTTATATATTTATGTATTCGCATATATTGAAGGCATTGAAAAAAATGAGCTTTTTATTTCAAATATAAAGTCTTTTGCCATTTCATATGGAAATTTTATTATGTTGACACCTGCAGGACAATCGACCCCATATTAAGATCGTCCAACGTTTGGTGTTATCAAAACCGAACCCTATTTATTTACTAAGTTATTATCACTTCACTAATTTCCTGTTCAATTGATATAAAGACATTTGTCACCAAGAAAGTGAGTAGTGTGACAAACAGATAGAGAGATAGATAGGCAGATAGGGAATCATTCCATATAAGTCGATTCAATTGATTTGATGTGCAATGACACTGAGTCATTTATCGAAAACGGAAAGTGAAGCGAATTTCAACGATTGAAATATTTCTGCTCCTTACTATACCGAACGCATCGTCACAAATTTTCACTTGAGATGGAAGAGAATAGTTGTGTTTTCTGGCCATGTTAGACAGAGCATAAGAAATCATGAAAACCGCCAATTTCTTCAATTCAAATATGGTATCATTTGAGATCGGATAAGATTCACCTTTTTCCTTACTGTCAACAGGATTTCCATTGACATGCAGAAATCAATCACACGGTAGTTACTTATCATCAGACAGAGAGTGAATTCACTGAGTTAAGTTTATCTAAGTCCTCCTTCTGACTGCATTGGTCGTACAAGGCGCCTTCAATAATGCAGACGCATAAACAGGACAAGCTCTAAATGTTTGAATACTGATATTCATCACTGTATCCCAGTCAATATTTTGTAACTATGATTCTGCATAGGTATAAACTTATTTTATAACAGATTTCATGCGTTCAATAATGTGAAAGTTTGTAGTTGCAGAGGCTTCTATTAAAGAGATTCATTCATCAAATTCACAAATTTGAGATGAAATTCTGCAGTGAAAATTTAAACTAGTATTTGCGCGAATAAGATGATCCTTCCATTGAATAAATGAATGTAGCTGTAAGATGATAATTATATATATATACATATATATATATATATATTACAACTGGTTTTTCTGTGGACAAACCTAAATGCGAGTTTGGACGGCTGAGAATTCCAGTGACCGCCATTCATTGTCCCTAATTATTCCTCTTCACTGCACATTCTTCAATTTCATCTCAAATTAGATTGCCTAACGTCATATGGTTTTTAGGCATACTCGGATCTGTGACAGTGGAAAAGTCTTCCATCGAAACAGTTTTCGTATTTCCCAAGTGGCAATTACATAACAAGTGGATATAGTGAACAGCATTTAACTACCGAAAATCCTCATATTACTTATTTACACCAATTCACACACATGCATCAGTTAATATCACGGTCTTTCTCAATGTGCGTCAGTTGCACAGTGGTTAGGACGCTCGCCGACCATGCACGTCATCCGGGGTTCGATCCACGGCCGACGCACTCCTTAAAACCTCGCCTAGATTACTAGCTCACAATACCGACCAATACCTGCTACCTTGACGTGGTGGTCGGGCCTGCATATCGCAATGACCTGACGAGCCACACTGGCTGGAACTTATGTTCCTGTAGGTCCTACCATGCCAGAAAGGTTGTTTGGATAGCGGTTAGACAAAAAGCAGCTACCCAATCCAATACTATGATTGAAATAAACTCACAAAATATCATGCCGAATTGGTCGGGGCCCGGATTAACAACGACTGCGCTTCCTGCTGCTGTGTCACAGGGCAGAAGTTATAAATATGCCACTAAGACACACCAAACAAGGTAAAACAAAAAAAACAGACCGCGTGTGACCCCCCTCAAGCAGTTGTCCCTTGGGCTCTGCGGTCACGCAATACTAACCTTCTCTCTCTCCTCTTCTCAGGCGTGAGGCTGGCAACTTCACCCTGTAAACAAAGCTGCTACAGAAACTTCAGCACGATGAATCTCCTTGCGCCAAAAGAAAAAGTCAGTGTGGGGACATGGAATGTCCGCACCATGTACGAGATTGGCGAAGCTGCCCAGATCGCAAATAAAATGAAAGGATACAGAATTCAAGTACTGGGGATATGTGAAAGCAGATGGAACGGGAATGGACTCACCAAATTGTCAACGGATGAGTCAGTGATCTACTCCGGTCACGCAGAGGATAACCACTTGCACACCGAGGGCGTGGCTATCATGATGTCACGAACGGCAACGAAGGCCCTAATGCAATGGAAGGCAATCTCGCCCAAGATAATGACAGCAAGATTCAACTCCAAAGGAAAGAAAGTGTCAATTATACAATGCTGTTCACCGAAAAACAACGCAGACCTCGAAAAGAAAGAAGAATTCTATAGACAACTACAGGCAACAATGGAAAATGCTTCAGTTGGTAACACTAAAATACTAATAGGAGACAAGAACGCCAAAGTGTGATCAGACAACACAGGAAGGGAACTCATCATGGGTAGAGAAGTTCTCGGAGAAATGAATGAAAACGGAGAAGTCTTCGCCAACTTCTGCGCCTTCAATTAACTAGTGATTGGTCGCAGCCTACACAAACACAAAGATATCCACAAGGCTACATGGGTGTCACCAGATGGGCGAACCAAAAACCAAATAGACTTCATCTCAATCTCAAGGAAGTGGAGGCGCAGCCTACTGGACACGAAAGTAAGAAGAGGAGCAGACGTTGGCTCAGACCACTATCTCGTACAAGGGACAATCAAAATGAAATTAAAAGCTTTCAGGGAATCAGGAGCTGAAGATAGACCACAAGCCATGTTCAGCACTCAAAACTGAAGGACCAGGACACAAAGGACATCTTCACTGCAAGCACAAAGGACAAAGCCGAGACACAAATCAACACTGGCGAAGAGGTCAACGTCGAAAAGCACTGGAAAAACTTGAAGACAGTGTGGAGTCAAACATGCATGGAAGTTCTAAGCAAAAAGGAGAGACAGGGCAAACAGTGGCTCACTATGGACACTTGGAGACTAATAGAAGAGAGAAGGATGTTGAAACAAAAGATTCTCCAGCGCACCGACGAGCAACAAAAACAGGATTTGAATGCAAGCTACAAGACACTGAACAAAAGGGTAAAGAAGAGTGCCAGAGAAGACAAAAGAAAGTATTATGAAACCATGGCAAGTGAAGCAGAACAAGCTGCAAGCAAAGGAGACCTCACAACACTCTACCAAACAAATAGGTACCTATCGTGCAAACGTTTGACACAAATCAAGCCGGTGAAGGATGACAATGGAAAGTCAATCACCGAAGAAGTGGAGCAAAGGAAACACTGGGCTGAACACTTCAAAAGACTCCTAAATCGACCACCACCTACAACGCGGCCAACAATACCAACGACGGAGACAGAGCTACGAGTGAACACCAACCCCCCGACGAAATCAGAAGTCCTGAAAGCAATCAAGATGCTAAAAGCTGGAAAAGCAGCAGGACCAGATGGAATCCCAGCAGAAGCATTGAAAATGAACCCAGAGACAACAGCGGAATTGATGATGCCATTACTGGAGGAGGTGTGGAAAGAAGGCAAAGTACCTGAGTATTGGAAGAAAGGATACTTATTCAAACCACCAAAGAACAGAGACCTATGTCAATGCAAGAACTGGCGCGGAATTATGCTCTTGTCCATCCCAAGCAAAATACTGAGCTGCATCATCCTGGAGAGAATCAAACATGCCCTGCATGAAAAACTTCGACCGGAACAGGCTGGATTCAGGAGAAACAAGTCATGCATTGATCAGATCGCCACATTACGGATCATCATTTTACAAAGCTTGGAATGGCAGTCACCTCTCTATCTCAACTTCATCGACTTTGAAAAGGCCTTCAGCCGACAGAGGCGGTTGAGAGGTACTTTGACAACTACTTCGCTACTACCAAGGGGTGCCGCCGACAATTATACATCTCATCCAACGGCTGTACGACAATGCTGCATGCCAAGTAATCCACAACGGGAAACTTACGGAATCCTTCAAAGTGAGCACAGGAGTAAGTCAAGGCTGCCTCTTATTGATAATTATTTTCCTGATTGCAGTAGACTGGATAATGCGGCAAACAGCGGGCAATGACGAAACAGGCATAAAATGAACTAGCGCAAAATGCTTGGAGGATCTGGACTTCGCCTATGATATGTCTGATTTCCCACAAACTGGAAGACATGCAAGCGAAAAGCAACAAGTTGGCAGAAGAAGCATCAAAGATAGGACTTCAGGTGAACATAGAGGAAACAGATGTGATGAAGATTCCTGGGCAACACCACCACCGACAACAACAACAACAACAACTGACAACAATCAGCATAAATGAAAGGAACCTGAAAGAAACAACCTCCTTCACCTACCTGGGAAGCATCGTTTCAACTACAGGCGGAACTGAGGAGGATATCACAGCAAGTATCGGAAAAGCAAGACAAGCTTTCATTACTCTAAAGTCTGTGTGGATGTCAACAACACTCAGCATCAAAAATAAGATCCGGATTTTCAACTTCAATATGAAGTCAGTGCTACTATATGGATCAGAGACTTGCACTGCGCGTCATAAAGAGCATCTCAAACAAACTACGGACCTTCATTAACAGTTGTCTTCACTCAATATTCAAGATCAGATGGCCAGAAAAGATCATCAACATGGATCTTTGGGAGCGAACCAACCAAGAACCGATTGTGAAACAAATAGGCAGGAAGAAATGGTGATGGACTGTATTGGTCATACTTTGAGGAAACTATCAATTGACATCACTAGACAAGCCATTGCTCGATTGGAACCCGAAAGGGAAGCGGCGAGTTGGTCGTCCAAGTGTGACTTGGAGGAGGTCATGTGAAGAGGAGATGAAAACGTGTGGGCAGACATGGAGCCAGGTGAAGACTCTGGCAGAGAACCGAACGCAATGGAGACGCGCGGCTGAAGCCCTATGTTCCCCTAGGAATTAAAGGAAACAAAAATAACAATATTTTAATCTTTCTCAATACCTACTGAACTTATTCATATATGATTACAGCCAATATATCCACACAACTGCGTGTGATTTTCCCTTTTCTTATCATCTCTTGTCTGAAGCGTTCCACAAACATGAAATTCATTCTAAATTATTTCCGTCTACTGATAAATGCGGGAATAAGTCGGAAGTGAAGATCATTAGTAGACCGTCTCAATTCAATAAACGAGTGAGGACAAACGAATTACATGATCCACTATAATAAGTAAACCCATTATAAGGCTGACAGCTTATCATTGTTCACATCGAAATAACGCCACTTCACTCTGACCTCCCGATGTTCAACGAAAGGGATTTCAAGTGTTGGTTTGTAGGGATTTGATTGGTACCAGGATTTTCATCATGAGCTGACATTAGTTAGAGAACCATTGGAAAACCTGGGAGTACTGGACAGCTGTTTAGTCCTAGTTTGGGACTCTTCAGCAGTACGCACCCACCGGAATTCGAACCCAGGACCTTCTGTTTACAAGGCGAGCTCGTATACCATACGACTAGGATGAAACAGCTGTCCAGTACTCCCAGGTTTTCCAATGGTTCTCTAAATGCAAAAGCATGAATTCCTTTTATGTGAATTAACCAACGCATTTCAGCTTACCTTGATAATCTGCAGAATAGAAGAATTCTCAGTGAATTATTCACCTGGTAGAAAATATCTCGTTTTACATGAAATTGAAGTTGTGTGGCAGATGGATAACATCCGTTTTAATCGTTGTGGAATGAATTCCTAGGGTTTATTGTCAAACTGTAATTCTAAAGCACATGTAAACCTTATTTATTTAGGCGTCAAATAGAGAACGGAAACTTTTATCTGATTTGATGTAAGAATATCTATCGAATTGATGGCAAATCTCGCAGCATACAATTTCATGCATCTAAGGATTTTGTTCCAAATACGTATGCAATAAATCCGCTAAGCTAAGTGTAAACGGCTTTGGTAATGCTCCCGTTCAAATATACAGTGTTCAGTTTCGATTCATTCATCCGTTAATCTGTCGAAATATGTTATTTCTACCTCAATGACTCAATAAAGCAACAATAGTTCACAGTGGTATGAATTATTAATCATTCATTATATTGGTTAATACTACTTTATGTTAGTAAATTTAGGTGAATGAAGATGTTATAACGGATCTTCTTTAATCAGGGTGAACTTCATTCAGTGAAATAAAACTTCACGTGGGATATTAGTGATTCCTTGAAAATGTAACAGGAAGTTTTAAGCAGTAAAATTTGAATAAGCTGCTTATTCCCATTGCATATGGCAATTTTATTACGTTGACGCCTGCAGGACAATCAGCTGTAATGCTTCGCTCACTTCATATTAAAATTTTCTAACCTTCACTGATATCAACACGGAAGCCTATTTATTTACTTATTTATTTTCACTTCACTAATTTCCTACTCAATTGATATTAAGACATTTTGTCACCAAGACACTGAGTAGTGTGACAGACAGACATCAGATGAAAATCTTCACTTTCACTTCAAGCGATTGTAGCAGATTATTTGACACTTTTTGCTTCTACTTCATTTTGAGGAGCGCCCTTGATACCTGATTCTACATTTGGTTTAGATGGATGCTAATTCTATTTGTTTGGAATGATTTCGACCAACAAAAATTGTTTAATCGGTGATTTATTTTGCTATATATTACTACTTTGTATTTAACGAACTTTGGTGTTGAAAATTGGTCTGTATTGGAAACTTTGTTCTCCTTAAGCTATGGCGAAATTATCGGAGGTGATCATCATATTTACTTTAATCAACGCATTATCGAGGATTCCGCATGATGTGACTGGTACATTCGACGAACATCTGGCGTAAATTATTAGTCAGTAGTCCAAATATTTGCTGAGGCGAATATAAATCTGACATTCACAAAATTGGTAAGAAACGGAAAAATTATAGACAAATACACTTCATCCATTGATGATAAAGTTTATTTTCATAAAGTCTGAAAGTGTTATACAGTGTTATTTATTGATGATGTTTCCAACGCAATTTACTGCTAATAATCATATTATAAACGTAATCAGTAAATATTACTCTATATCATTGTGAGACTTCATCGAAATAAAAATTTTAAACAGTGAAATTATACTGATACACAGTGTCTAAGGTCTATTCTCATATTATATACACTTCCTCTCACCCGGATGGCCTTTCGTAAAGAAGTGTGCATTATGAACTACTGTCGAGTGAATTACACTGATACAGAATAGTACGATGCAGTTTCGCAAACACTATGAGACTTTATCGAAATAAACTGTATCCACAATGGAATTATACTCAACCACAGTGTCTAAGGTCCTTTTTTATATTATATATACTTCTTCTTACTGTAATTGCCTGGTGTAAAGAAACGGTTTTAAATATTTAAGATGGTGTTTATATATATATTTGCAAGGGTTTTGAAAAGATAAACTTAATATTATAGTGTTATAGACTCAGAATTGCTATCAAACAAGATAGGCATGAAACAGCCTTAGCGCCGTGTACATTATGAATTACTCTCGACTGAATTTCACCGATGCAGAATAATGGAATGCAGTTTCGCGAACACCATTGTCAGTGGTGACCTGCTGATGCTGCAAACATCATTCAGAAATCTCGCTTTCTTGAGTGTTTGGTAGTGCAGAACCAACTACATTTTCACAAATGTGGTCTTCTGTAACTTCAGTGTATGTTATAATATTTGATGAGTCCACTTTCATGAGATTTATTCAGTAAATACATGAACAATATAATCATTCAGAAAACCATGAGACACAAACTGCTTGTCATTCTTAAACAGTAATTCTTAGACGAATATCAGATAGAATCAATAGGAATATTTTGTGTGACGATTAAATACAGTTAAAATAGAAGTTAGCATAAATACAGAAAGCGCCTCAACAAATTCTTTCTCAATACGTATGTTAGGCTGGATTCCACTGACTCAAGCCATAGATAAAATCCGAACTCGTAAGAGAAAATCGAGATTATTTGGAGCAGGTAGAAAAATTGACAAGTCATAGGTAAATCGCCTTTCTGTTCAGTCTCTACGAGATGAAAGAAAGTGGAGCCTACAATGGATGCTGAATTTCCCTTCCATACTTATGCAGAGTGACGTTCAGAAAACTAAAGAGCAACGTGAATATTCAATAGTGCTCCGGAAGATCCCAGATAAAATCACATATATCCCATCTAACGTGTACCTACAAAGCATACCCTCAACAAAATATCTCACGAAATATTCACGCTGCAAACGAAGTATCTACTGGTGAAAGAGCACTATTCGTGCATTCTGGAATAGTACTGGTAAAGGAACGAGGTCATGCTAACATGCTCTCACTGATTTCATCCAATTAGAGTTAATTTCTGAAATAAACATCTGACATTGATCCCACTGGACAAACCGAGATACAATGGACAAGACTATGAATCAAAATGGTAGGTCATTGAATGATTTCCTGGAATCATGTTCACAGAACTCTCAACCATTCAGTGTTGTTTGATGTATCCTAACTGAATTTTCATCGCTGATCAACGCATATTGCACTGTTGTTTTATAAATCGCTGGAATGCACAGTAAGAAAGCACATGCGTCTTCATGAATAAATCAGTCTTCGAGACTGATGATCACACCTTTGCTTTCTGGTGTAATAATAGTGGATGAATCTGTGGATGGTTCCGATTTATGAAAACCTCATTAGTCAGAAAACCAATTCATGATTAACTGAGGGATTGAATGTGCACATTTAGACTCACCTTCACAAACTGGTGTGATATATTTGTTTTCACAAAATTATATTGAATGAAATTATGAGTATTCGGCTTCATAAAAAAACTAATATTAATATACATTTATGTAAAATGATGTTTACGTTGTGAACTGATCAGCAGAAAACATCTATTTATGATATGATCACTGTCCGAAACAACAAGATAATAATAATTTACCAGCCTTATGGAATATTTTGTACTCACGATGCCGACTGGTTTGACGTGAGCATTCATGTCAAATTATGCATTCAAAGTTTTTGTACTAAATTTCGTGCAGACATTTAATTACACTTAATAATTAGCGGAAAACAGGATGAGAGGAAATAGCAAACTGCCCTGCTATACGCATACTCTCAATTAGGCGCATACATGAAGAGCACTCCACAATACCACTCAGTCCAAAAATCTCAAATTTCTAAACATCACAATAGGAACAATCAGACTCTCTGTCACAAGAGCAACAGTATCATTCTCTGGCATGACACTTTATCCAACTTCTACTTCTCTGATGAACATCTTTCTTCTCAGGAAATGCTGGTATTCTCTCAGCTTCTATGTTCAATCATCCATGTTTGATTGTCGAGTTTCATGAAACTTTCAAGACTCAGCTCACTAAGATGTAGATCTGAGTCATATGAAAAATGACGTACCACTTGACTATATTCATTCGGTCGCACTTGAACCAAGATAATTCGATGTAGTATTCTGATGACAGATTCTCAGGTTCACTTTAGCATCCTTGGGATTTACACCGTGAACAGAACTATAGCATTTCTAAATGGTCAAGTTTTTTTTCAATATCCATTCATTTGAATGAATATTTCTTGACAAATTAACTTCCCATCATCCTTGAAACCAATCGGTATTGGTGCATCTAATAGGAGACGTTACTTTTGACTGGTGTCTACCCTTCTTTCATTTGAAGTTTAAATATATTTTCATTTGGTTCAAAGACACCAATGGATATTGTACAAGAGAAGTTGGGTGTTTGATTCAAGAGTATATAATATTCTGATATCGTGAATCGAAGTTCAGTCTGCCAAAGGAATATTCTTTCCAATAGATTATCTTCAGATTGGTTGGACTTAAATCATAAAACTTTTGATATTATTTAAATGGCAGACAGTTATGACTCATAAACATTTCGATGTTGCATTTGATAATGGATATAAAATCAGATTGATTTCAAGTGGTGATTTGTTGAAGTTGTGGTCCTAGTCCAGAATTACAAATGGCTGACATTGAATTCACTACGAACATAATGACCTGGAAGGTCACATTTTGTACAAAGGAACAGGAAGCCAATAAACTCGTCTTGAGAGATTTTCGCATTTCAAACTAGTGATTACTGTCACTCGTGTGTAATGCACACAACGAAGACGTTATTGAGCCACTGGTCGAAAGGGTAATGGACATTGTTAGTTTATGTCAATAAAAGTAAACCGACTAAAAACCTGCTGCTAAAAATTATGCAGAAGAAAATAGAGATGAATCGAACATACACTGAGAAGATCACTACATCAGTTCAGAAACTTCAAAGGATATCCTTTTCAGATACGTGTGAAAGGAATCCTATGAAAAGACTACTGTATCGTGGCATCCCCTCTTCTACTCAAAAGTAAGTGAAAAATGCTAGTTGACTGCAACTTTCACCCTTACATACAAAGTTTATGTGATTCAGGTGGTTAATTCTATTCAGTCGACAAGTCACACCCAATGATGAACTCATATTACGATTAAGTCGTCAGCATATCTCCCAATTAATGGCAACTAATCTATCGAACCACTGGAAAGATAATCTATGCAAGTCATACATAGATCAAATAAGAATCATTCAAATTGACTGTCCAACACAACTCCATCCACTTGTCAAAGTTCGCGTCGTCATTTCTGTTCAGACAATTTGGATTCCAGTTATTCAGAAAAGCTTCTGATATCAGACGTGGTCTTCCACATCTCGAATATTTCTTGATGAAATCGGTAATCTCAGAATCAGATTTGTGGTCTGACTCTGTAGTGCCTAGACATTTAGCTAATGACTTTTAAATGTTATTTTCTTCAGCTTGATTTCGCGGTGAGAAACACAGTCGTAACTTGACTGTCCAAAATGTTTTACGTGAACATATCACGTCATTTATTAACCTTATACAAATTATTATTACTTGCTTGAGCAATACCATTGTTTGTGCAAGCGTGGTAATTTGAGGGATGAAACAATCGAGTTTAGCGACGAAGGATGATTCCATATTATCTTGGTCAAAGTGCTTATGGTCGATGGGGAGATTTGTGTATGAACACATTCTATTTGACCAGTTCAAATTTTCTATCTCTTGGCGGTTGTTCAGACTGACTCACTACCACCAAGTCAGCACAAATTTTGTATACATAAAAAGCAATTTCAGGATAATCATTGTTCAAGGTGTGACTGTATTCTCAGTGTTCTGCATCCTACCTTGGCGAATCGGCCTTACATACAGTGTCTCTTCTAATGTGAACAAATACACAAGGTGAGAGGATTAATATTCGAATACCGACATATGACACCGCATTCTATTCGAAATGATTTGATCTAACATTTGAAAGTAACATATAACAGAATAATAAGTCACACTGAATTCTTCGGTATCAGTGAACACGAAAGTAGTAATGCGTATTTGCGTTTGGATGGTTAATTTGATAAGTCAATTCAAACTATTTATATGACTTGAGGATACGCAATTCTTTGCCTACAGATATATTAATAATAGCTAAAGCTTCATTGTGCACAATAATTCAACACTCTGTGTACAACTTTTAGCCTACTTAATTTCATAATATTTATTCTTCAACCAGGAGTTTAAAGTAAAACAGCTATCTTCAGTAAATTATATGACGCAGTGATGTTAGATCTGAAGAATAAAATAATCCTATCCAGAAATTTCCTTTGGTCGCAAAGAGATGCTCAACAGTAGGGAAATAATTGAATGATTTTAACAACAAAAATAAAGAATATAAAATGCGTTCATTGTCTCGGATGGAAGATCAAGTATTTCAGAGATTCAAGCAGGCAACCGAAATCTAATACACACAAATTAACTGAGATGGAGCTTAAAACACATTACTCACGGTCTTCTGTAAGGTAACACACATAACGAATTTTATTTTAAAAACATGCATATTTCACATATGAAAATTACGGAACCATCACCTTTCATGTAGTCGACTTTCACTTTTTGGCGGCATTTACATGTTCACAATTCACCTCAATGTGTGATTCAATGACGCGACATGTTCATTGGTGAAAAATAACACTGCAAGTTGCAAACAAATCAGACAACGGGTTGTCAAATATTCATTTCCTGGAAATGAATATTCTGTCCCGTGAATTTTTGGTGTTCTTTTAGCTTTGGGGTACTGTAGTCTTCGATGGTTCATTGTCAAACCTGCTCAACTCTTCAACATATTATCTATATAATGAATACGTCAGGCTGCGTGTCATAGGTGTTACTGAATGTTGATCAGTCTAATATCGCCATTAGTAAGAGATGAGATTTCTTCATGAGAAAATGTAAATAAGCCAGTAATGAGGAACACAATAGATGACTGTTCACACTATTATTGTCTATTAATTAGTTGGCTGATAAGTGAATAATTTTCTATGTCATCTGATTACATCGACTGGGATTCGATAAGATGAGAATAATGACATTTAAATTAAAGTTAGAATTCATATGAACACAAGGGGTTTAATTAATGACCAATGAAATATTCATTATTAGCTTGGTTCATAGATGAATAAAAGTGGAACGTACCTTTTGGGTCTTAGAAGTGAATAAAAATATAAGTTAAACTCAGACGGAAATCCACTAAATACGTCTCTACAAAACACAATACCAGGTAATTGATGTTTGCTGATATCTTTAAATGTATATAATTGTGATTTTTCACCAAAGCAGCACCGATTCATGCACCAGAAATGTTTTCACAGAAACAGTGTCTCTATCCATCTTAAAACCATAGATTTAGGTGGTGTATCGAATTAACATAACACTGAGAATATTACCTTAGATAAAAATAGTCGTAGATTTATAAGTCACGCAAATATCCATTCCAAGTGAAATCTGCCTTCAGTGAATTTTGAATGGATTCCCAACAAAATCCATGCATCACACAGAAGCAGCACTATTCATGTTGTTCATCAAAATGTATTGATGGCAATAACTAGTATGAGATCACTGTTCGAAAGACTTTGCTCATCTTAGTAACAGCAATGACAATGTCACTGATCTCCGTGATGTCTTTTTTAAGGGATGCTTTTGCCAGCCTTATACCCAACCTTTCTTTTTTACCCGTCTTATTACTGGTTTAGCGAGGTAAATGAGTGCGTCGACCAGGGATCGAACGCCGGACGACATGTGTGGTCGGTGAGCATTATAATTCTGTGCCACTGATTCACATTGATCTCAAAAACGGCACTAAAAAGAGTTACAACTTTCCCTTATATGTGAAACACAAAGTATATATTCCACGTATACTTTGTCTCATTGATTTTAGTGAAGAAAATTCAATTGAATAGTGATCGTATCTCTCTGTTTCCTTCCGATCAATTTTGATGGAGAAAGTGAGTTATTTTGTTTTTCAGAGATTCAATAGATGCCCTCAGTACGTTGCGATACGCCTGATCTCCCTTAAACATATATTCTATTGATATTTTAAAATAAGAAAATACGGAATACATTAGAGACAGATAAAATTGTTCTCACCCTCTGCGTCAGCTATAGACAAATGGTTTCAAATATTTTAGCCAGGGATTTTTGTGTTCAAATGCAAATATTTTTTTTTCCAGGCTACTCCTCTTCCCAAGGATTTGACTACGCTTTCGTTTGAAAAACACTTTTACTATACCGTTTCTCAGGAAAGTTATGACACTTTTGGCAAAACGAGAAATTTAATGAGAGACGTTTTTAATAAGAGACTTTTAGACATTATTCAGCTACGAGTTTGAAAAGAGTCAGTCTATCATAGCAAGCACACGCTTGAAATTTAAGCAAAGAAACGTGGCCGCAGTTGTGAAATATCGCCTAAGAAAAGCTTCTGCTGAGAATTCAAGCTATGAATTTCAAGATTGTAAATGTAATATTATGCCATAAAAGTCTACGAATAACGACCAGATAAGACGAGCATGAAACAGTCCTGACAAGATGCGCAACTTCAGTTAATTTTAACAGATTTTAACATATTATCAACATGATGAATAATTCAGTTTGAGTGTCATTGCTATGACTGAATATTAATGAAGAAAAAATTGCATTAGGAATTTTAGTCCGTAATGGCGCACACAACAGTAGACTATGCACACCATTATTGTTCTACAACTTATGATCTGAAGTGCGAATAATCTGAGTTGTCATCTGAATAAACCGATGGAGATGCGGTAAGATGCAAATCAAACAAATGTAAAGTAACGTCAAAATTCACACGAGCACAAGGTGTTTAAGCAATGACGAATAAATATTGATTATTAGCTTGGTTCACCGAAGGATAAAAGTGAAACGTTCTGCTTTCTGCTTCAAAAAACGATTCATATATATGTAAACTCAGGCGTAAATCCATTGAGTACGTATCTTAGACATAATACCAGGTAAATAAAGCTCGCTGATGTATACGAATGTACTCTATTTTGTATTTTCATTAAAGCAGCATCAATTTATGCCTCAGAAAAATTTTCATAGAAATACTTCCACTTTTCATCTGAAAATCATAGCTTGAAGTTAGGAGATCCGTCTCTGTTTCCGGAGGAAACTGCAAGGAAGCTTAAGTGGTTATCGAGGTGATATGTGGAGATTTTATGAAATTGTGAATATTAGCTTAGATAAAAACAGCCTTAGATTTAGAAGCGACACAAATATCCATTCAAAATAAGATCTGCTCTCAATGAGCGGATTCACACAAGAAAATTCAGGCATCACACAGAAGAAGCACGTTTTACTCTCGTCGTCATTTGGTGTTGGTGACAATAACTGGCAAGCTTAAAACTGTCTAAAGAGCTTGGTTACATCGCACTATTAGGATCATCAACTCCGAAAACAGTACTTAATAGACGATTAATTTTTCGTCATATGCGAACCACACCATATTTCACATCTACCTTGTTTTATTGGTTATAGCAAAGGAATACCGATTAAATGGTGACTGTATCGCTCAGTTGGCACTTGAAAAATTTTGATGGAGAAAGAGATTGATTTTCTTTTCATAGATTCCGTAGGTTTGCTTGATATGTCACGACACACATAAACTAAAATTATCTCCTAATCTCCCCTTAACACGTATTCTATTGAAATCGAATATCGTTGCACTTTGATCAGAAAGTGACATTAGGAACTTAATTCAAATTTGCATTCCAAATTGCTTCTGTCCATTTACTACTGTGATAGTCATAAAATGTTTTTGTAGTGTACCATGAACATACAGAATAACAAAATCTTGTATTCTCATTGAAATTAATGTCACTTTTAAGGTTACTTTCCTAATTAAAAATGTGTATTCAATCAGAGGGCAACTATAAAAGCATCAACACTTACGTTCTTCGCTTGCAGGGTAAATCGTCAGTGAGAACAAGAAGATAAGAATGAGTAAAGACGCATTCATAGTTGTATAATCCAAATGAATAAATGTGAGCATAAGTTATTTTACGACTATTTATACTCAGTCTCAAATTTTATGTTGAATTGGCCATTCATGTTACAGAAATAAAGGTTCTTTTTGTACTAGACACGTACTCTGGTTGAAATCTGCAAAACAGACTGACATTATCATGCATGTACAGTTTCAATTTGAAGAAAGATATTTAAAGCGATTGTGGGTAAGACATACTGTTTGATGAATGTTTCCTACTTTTAACAAATAAAGTACATATGGATTGTGTCTCTAACTAAAGGGATTGTCCTCTTTATCACTGTATGCTCTTTTCAGATTGACACATTTTTAATGAGTATGTGAAGATCTGGGAAAAGAAGAGAATCTAGGCACTGTTGTTAGCAGTAATTTCAACTGAAATACAATATTTTCAACAGTTTAATCATATCACTGTTATATATATATATATTAAAAGTGAGAATTACACAGAGTTTGTTCAACGTGACACCACACTATTGTCCCTTACCTTCTGTAAAACTTAGTAGGTCAAGAAACCTGATAACGAGATGAATTGTGTGCGCCTGGCTTCAACAAGAAGAAACTCAAAGGCTGAAAAGAGTGATGCATATGCTCTTCAATCATTAGTTTACCATTACTTGAAAGTTCAGTCGTTGAAGGTGTGGTTTATGTAACTAAGCGAAAATACTGATTGAGTCATAAAGAAAATAAAAGACAACTTCAGCGAGGAAAATTTTCTTTATCGACGAAATCATCTTCAGAGTCGTGCAATCGTATTTATATTTATCAAAAGTGTATAGTAGTCTATTATTGAGTAATAGGGGGTTGACATGATTGATATAATCACTCCGAAGTGGCTTTAGAAGTAAAAAATAAATATTCACTATAATCACTCCCATATGTTCCTTTTGTACATTTTCACATCCTCTTCACACTTATTAAATTGACACCCAACTACTTTTATTCTCACTCAATAGAAATTTTAACCTTATGAAATTTCTAACCAACTCTCATTTTGTTAATTTTAAAGCCAATTCCGAGTAATTATATCAATGATGTGACCCCCAATTACTCAATTATAGGCTACTATAAATTTCTGGCAAATATATATCCAATTGTACAGCCTTTGGCGATGATTTCATTGATAAAGAAAATTGTTTTCGATGAATTTGTCTTTTATATACAACTTACTTTAATGATACGAAGATTGTTATGGGCAATTACAAATCTGCCTCTTATATTCCTCAAATTTTGAAATCACTTTCGATACTGAAAATCTATTTCAGTAGAACTATAAGGAGGTGCATAGTAATTCTGTATTAGAAAATTCACTATCATTAAAACGTCAAATAAGTTTCACTGAAACTGGTTAGTGTCAAGTTGCGTGAAATGTCATTAGTTCCAGAATACAGAAATCACTATTAAAGCTTGACTGGGAACCATGATTACCTGAGATAAAATAAGACATTTCTTTTATAACAGAGTTGCAACAACTGCTCTTATTCTGATAAGAAGGATCATTTAACTCTCTCTGTGACAACTGACAAGTTTGCGTTTCATTCACAGTTTCTTCGGATGCAGTGAAGCATAGGGGTCTACAAGAATCAGGTATGGAGAATAGCCTTACTGTTAGACATAACGAGTTGAGTGAATGTGTTCCTGTTTTGATTTGAAGAGCGCATTTCTCTAATTAAACAAAGCGAGAATGAGTGGAATACAATCAACACTTCATGTCTCGTTTGACCGTCATGATCTGTGTGGAAGTTGAAACCACCCAACCTAGATATGTTTTAAAGTTTCAACTTAGTCAAACCAGTTTCAACTAGATTCAAATACTCGCGTAGTGAATGCAAGTCACATATCAATATCACAAGCAACAGATTTGATGAAATTGCATGGCATTCATTTTCAAGTGAGCACAAGAATCTCTTCAAACTCATTGTAGACAAAGGTCAAATTTATCTTCACGTCGATCATGTTGATGCGAACAAACAGCTGGACATCAGCTGTTTATAAATATCACAGAAAACTACATTCAGTTCACCGAACATGAGTTCACTGTGCAGTCACCAGTGAATGGGATTTGCTTGTTTTATTAAACTCACATTCAAAGATTCCACCACTATGTTTCTGTTCATTACAAACATGTTGTACACATTAATATAAATTTAGCTAAGGTAGAATATTTGTTAATAAATGTTATTCTCTGAAATGAATAACACATCTGAATAGCACATTTCGTTTGAAAATATTTTGACGTAGAAGTTTTTAATCTGAAACTCTCAGCTAACTGATACGTCTTTGAAATCAGTCTTATACACAAAGTAGGAAAAGGATATAGTGTTTATTAAAATAAAATAAGACTTTGCGGTTGAGGAATCAGAATATCCTGTGACACGCCCATCTGTGTTGCTGAGTGTTCTTTTAGCTGATTTCGTTGTTGAAACGCCGTGAAATAGAAATTGAAGATTCTTCAACTAAGTTCAGCTTGTCTACACATGTAAGTTGGAATATCCTGTTGCATATGAGATACGCAGTGAAAAGACATTTTCATGAACAATTAACAGCGATAATCAACCCAGGTAAATTATTACAAATTACTCCCAAATGCTTCCTTTTGAGTGATTACCTTGCCTGTTCTTCATGTATGTTCCTGGTCAATTAGTGATCTGTTGTTAACTAACTACCAATATTTATTCAATCTATATCCAAGAACACGATGAAAAACTACTCTGTTTTCATTAAATTGTGGGTATAATTGTGTACACAGAAAATATTAGATGTGAATACTGAAGTACACTGGAAAGTGTAAAACACATTCGAATCAGTTCAGTAAATTGCCACCAATAACTCTCGATAATCCAAAGGAGGTAAGGCACATATGAAATGCATTCATCCGTTGAATGAACAAACAGCGACATATCAATTCCAAACTCAGTCAACCAGCGATACGAGAGAATGATCAGTGTAGATTCAATTCATGGACACTAGGATTCCAATCAGTTGATTGAGTGGCAGTGTTTCCACCTTGTGACTTGGAAATCGACAAGTTTGCAATGATGCGATCTGTCGAATAATCTCAAATGAAAACAAGCCGTCTTCACTCCATCTCAAAATGACTTTGTCTTGTGAAATTATAATCAATCAACTACCCACTCATCAATATTTTAGAACACTTATGTGTATGTAGACGTTAGCCAGTGTGGTAGTATTTGATTGGAATTGAGACAATAAAATAGATAGTAACATAAACCTACGTAGTATTGTCTAAATCTCTTATTTCTTCACGTTCCCAGTGAATCCTGGTGCTTCAAACTATAGCCTTAAACTTTCTTTGGCAATAATGCTTATCTTAATAGGATGGGGTTGATAGTTTCATGCCCAACCTTGGATCTTCACCAGTCTTATTTCTGGCTTAGCGAGGTAAATGAGTGCGTCTGCGGCCGAAAATAGAACATTGGACCACATGCGTGGTTGGCGAACATTCTCCCTCTGTGCCACCAACATATGCGATAAATCTACTACATATAAATTGCTGCAAATCAGAGAAAACTCCTGGAGTGTTGACGTAAAATCCTGATTGATGTTGTGGCAATTTGTGAACTGATTCTCTATGATGACACTCCTTGAAATTGATTGATGTTTCTTCACTTTTATGCTGAATTCATCAGGTAGGCATGGTAAATCCCTCATCTAAGTAGACAGCGTAGTACAAAAAGAAAAAGAAAAAAAGCTGATTCCACGACTGATTCGATGACTATAGCTGCCATTCACAAAGCAACTCACGTATACTTCGAATTATAAAGGCTATTTAAACAATAATTTTTGCTGCACGTTCGCAGTAAAACTCGTTTATTGTTTTATGTTTTATTCTTCGGATGAATCAAATGGCTCATCTTTTCATTGTCAGTCAAATGTATGTAATGTTAATCCTAAGAATATCGGGAGAGTAAATGTGAGATTACAGAGTTTATCTTTTTCTTTGATTAACAACAGAGTTTTCATCTTACAGTAGAATGACGTCAGACGACATAAAACATATTTCAAGGCCCCACCCAGTCTTGTCATCTTTCTTAAACTGAAGAAGAAATAAAAGATTCTTTGAGAGATAAAATTTCTTAACACAAAATAGAAAGTCTCAAAATCGATTTGATAAAGGCAGAAAAACTAACGGTTTTGCAGATTTACTTACTGCCTTTCTTATATCGTTCAATATTTGTGCTATGTCCTCGATACATTTAACAGATCCGTTTTGTTCATTTCAACTTTTCTATTCTGTGTCATAAAATGCTTTGCTATAAAGTCGCTTTTGGTAAACGAAATATCGAGTTGTAAGATGAGATAGAATAGACCTCTTAAGATTAAATTTGTTAAGAAGATGGATGCGAATAATAGGAAGGTGTGAAGGCCCACACTTGCCTCTCACTCAGCTACAGTTTAGAGCACGCGTGAAATGATTTGTTTAACGTGAGAAATGTTACTCCCTATAAGAATGATTGTTTGTTAATCACACGCAAAGCACATATAAAGACGACAAAAAAAGCGCTTAACCCGGTAATAAGCGAAGTGCACAGACGGCAACTATGGAGGTGAGTGAGTGAATTTTAACATGTTGCATTTTCTTCCTAGGAGATTATTATACACCAATGATTCAAAAGTTTAGAGAAAACATCTCATTAAACTTTAAGAATCCCTCATTGCATATTTATCGTTCTAATGTTTATTAACATTGTTTCCCAACTGGAAAATACAAATGGAAGACAAGTGAAAAAGTTACAAATTTCTAGTCTGTGAAAACTACTAAGTGTAAGATAGTGAAAGGTATATTCCAGAACAAACTGATATTGTCATTTTAAAAGATTAATATCTGAGTCACTTCATATCGTCAGTTCAAGTTTCTGTCCTCCAACATTGAACTTTTCAGCTTCTGATAGGTACAGAGTAGGAGAAATAAGGAATAAGAGATGGTCGATGCATATTAATATGCTGTAGGCAGGAAGGCACGCATCTGATGATTTTTTATTTTCAGATTAACCCTGGAGGTGATTGTGTACATGAGAGAGATTAAATACTAATATTACAAGACAGAGATTATCTGAAAAGCGTTATTATTTGACGTGAATTTAAAATAAAACTGATCATGCCTCCACTTTTCATTTCATGTATGCAAAAGTAGGAAGATGAAATGTCAAATAAAATCAACAAGACAAGGGGATATTCTGAAGGAAGAAGGCGGAAAATTAACACTAATCTTATTCAAACAGTTGGATAAGAACTTCAAATGTAGCAGCAATGCATTGTCTCTCAACACAAAACGAGGCCTCATGCTTATAGAATCAGAAACTGTTTCAGTGAATACCCATCTGTGTTTGTTGAGGCTTTGTATTTGACTTCATTGTGACGTCGTAACATTTCCATGAAACTAGTTGGTGGAAATACAAGTGTCCGTAAATTCTATGTTCCCAGGTGGTTGTCATATATCACTATTCGATGGATGTTGAAATGAATAAGCCACTGTGCATCAACCAAAATTAATAATATTTAAAAAACCAACCTTGATTCCATTGGATTATGGCACGTTCGTGGAGTCATTTATTCGAGTTGAAAATTTACATTTGCATGAAGATGGAGTAGTCCTTTATTGCGCTGCACTGTGCAAATAGCATTAAGAATTGATCAAATATTGATTCGGTGGGTAAATTATCAGCTGTAATTGGTTGTTATTATTATAAAGTTCTTTCATTAAATACCTCCATAGCTCAAATTCATATGCCAGTTCACAAGAATACGTCGGGTTGAGTAAGAGTTCATTGCACGTAACGGTGATTGGACAAACCAATCAACAATGAAAAGTCCATAATCACGGATGTGCATATTTGAAATTGTTGTATGCATAAGCCGACTGTTTTTCCTTCTTTCTCTTTCTACGAGTTTAGTGCAAGCGACCAGGCTTTGGTGTCAGTGGTATTAAGTTTTATTTGACGAGAGAGAGAGAATTTGATTTTTTATTATTATATATTAGCTTCCACCGTACTGAAATATGTGAATTTTTCTACGCTATTTGATTTATGTCAAGTTTTCATGGATACAGATGCAGTACAGTGATTTTACTGCAGTGATGTCAATGCGTTGAAGCGTCCCTGCAATGAAAAACAATAGATGCCTTCTCTTTACTGTAATAATCTTGGTGCATTTATTGTTTAAAATGCAAACACAACATGAAGAAATTGAATTACGCATATCAGTAGTATATGTCTATACATCTGGCTTTCTTATGACCTACTCAGCTTTACTCGTCATCATGAACTGTGCTTCATATAGGATGAAGAAATTATCATTCTGATGGGAAGTAACAGTTCTTAAACAAAAAGATCCTTTCCACATGTACTCTATTGTCTTGAGTAAATGTTAGTTAAGTGTGGACATCTATAACCACTTAGTATGTGCTTCCATTATTTTGACTAAGGCAATCATAAAATCTCACCTGTCTTGCTTCATACTAAACTGTATGTCGGTAGTTTCGTTTATCCTCTTTACGTTGTTTGATGTCACTGCTACAAGGGATTCAAGTAAGGTTTAAAATGACTTGAGACGTGTGAATCTACCTTAATTTACTACGCAAAACTATTTAATTAGTTGACTGAGGATTGATAATCACCTAAATTAATTTCCGGATGTTTGCAAGGTGCACTGTTACGCAGTGCTTTAAAGGAAACTGCTGATCATTTAGTCGATTCTGTCACCTCAAGGCGATTTGAGATTCTCGGGGATTATTCTGACTTTGTTCTTTTTCTCACTTGTACAGCTGTCGACGTTGACTTCCGAATTCCCTTGAGGACATTCTAAAAAAATGAAAATATTACAGACAGTGTCCATGTTAGTATGTTCTGTTCAGAGAAACCTACTTTATGAAGAGAACCAGATCTGGCAAGTTCTAGATTCTTCGTAACATTATCATGAACCACCAGAAATGAATGCTTTCGATCGTGGCATATTTCCATTTTAGCTGCCCGTTGCTGCAATACCTAATTCTTCAGAATAAATCTACTATCTGCAAAGCCATTCACATATACTCTGAAGTATAAAAGTTATTCGAACAATATTTTTTGCTACACGTTCGCAGTAAAATTCGTTTATTGTTTTGTGTTTTATTTTTCATATGAATCAAATAACTCATCTTTTCATTGTCAGTCAAATGTATTTATTGATAATCCTAAGAATATCAAGAGACTAAATGTGAGATTTCTGAATTCATCTTTTTCTCTGATTTACAATAGAGTTTTTATCTTACAGTTGATTGACGTCAGACGACAAAAAACATATTTGACAGTCCCCCCTGCCTTGTCATCTTTTTGAAACTGAAGAAGAAATAAACGACTCTGTGCGAGATAAAATTTCTTAACACAAAATAGAAAGTCTCAAAATCAATTTGATAAGGAGAAACAGAAAAACTAATGTCTTTTTAGATTTTCTTGCTGCCTTTCTTATATCTTTCAATATTTGTGCTATGTCTTCAATACATTTAACAGATCAGTTTTGCTTATTTCAACTTTTCTATTCTGTGTCATAAAATGCTTTGCTATAAAGTCGCTTTTGGTAAACGAAATATCGGGTTGTAAGATGAGACAGAATACACTTCTTAAGATTAAATTTGTTTAGGAGATGGATGCGAATAATAGGAAGGTGGGAAGGCCCACACTTACCTCTCACTCAGTTGCAGTCTTAGAGTACGCGTGAAATGAGTTGTTTGACGTGAGAAATGTTGCTACCAATAAGAATGACGATTTGTTAATCACATGCATAGCACACTTAATGATGACAAGGAAAGCGCTTAACCCGGTAATAAGCGAAGTGCACAGACGGCAACTATGGAGGTGAGTGAGTGAATTTTAACATGTTGCATTTTCTTCCTAGGAGATTACTATGCACCAATGATTCAAAAGTTTACAGAAAACATCTATTTAAAATTTATGTATCCTTCATTGCATATCTATCGTTCTAATGTTTATTAACATTGTTTCCCAACTGGAAAATACAAATGGAAGACAAGTGAAAAGTTACAAATTTCTAGTCTGTGAAGACTACTAAGTGTAAGATAGTGAAAGTTATGTTCCAGAAGAAATTGACATTATCATGAAAACGGATTAACATCTGAGTCACTTCATATCGTCAGTTCAAATTTCTTCCCTTCAACATTGAAATTTTTCAGCTTCTGATCGATACAGAGTAGGAGAAATAAGGAATAAGCGATGGTCGAGGCATATAAATATGCTTCAGGCAGCAAGACACGCATCTGATGATTTTTTATTTTCAGATTAACCCTGGAGGTGATTGTGTACATGAGAGAGGTTAAATACTAATATTACAAGACAGAGATTATCTGAAAAGCGTTATTATTTGACATGAATTTAAAATAAAAATGATCATGCGTCCATTTTTCATTTCATATATGCAGAAATAGGAAGATGAAAGGTCAAATAGAATCAAGAAGACAACGAGATATTCGCGAATAAGAAGCAGAAAAGTTTTACACAAATCTTATTCATACGTTTCGATAAGAACTTCAAAAGTGGCAGCAATGCATCGTTTCTCAGCACAAAATGAACACTCGTGCTTATAGAACCAGAAACTGTTTCAGTGAATACCCATCCGTGTTTGTTGAGGCTTTGTATTTGACTTCATTGTGACGTCGTAACATTCCCATGAAACTTGTTGGTGGAAATGCAAGTGTACGTAAATTCTATGTTCCCAGGTGGTTGTCATATATCACTATTCGATGCACGCTTAAATGAATAAGCCACTGTGCATCAACCAAAATTAATAATATTTAAAAAACCCATCTTGATTCCATTGTATTATGGAACGTTCGTGGAGTCATTTATTCGAGCTGAAAATTTACTTTTGCATGAAGATGGAGTGGTCCTTTATTGCTCCACCGACGCACACATGAGTGCGTCGGTGGCACAGTGGTTATGACTCTCGCCGACCAAGCACATGGTCCCGGGTTCGATATCCTGCAGACGCACACCCGATATCTATGGTCGGCCTGCAAAATTTGGGCCACCTATATCCATGCTGAAAATTCCATACTTGCACTGAAAATACAGTGTGGCATCAAGCTTAAATCGAAATTTAAAGGAAAATAAAAATAAAAAAGTAATAGCATTAACAATTGATCGAATATTGATTCGGTGGGTAAATTTTCAGCTGTAATTGGTTGTTATTATTATAAAGTTCTTTCATTAAATACCTCCATAGCTCAAATTCACATACCAGATCACAAGAATACGTCGAGTTAAGTAAGAGTTCATTGCACGTAACGGTGATTGGACAAACCAATCAACAATGAAAAGTCCATAATCACGGATGTGCATATTTGAAATTGTTGTATGCATAAGTCGACTGTTTTTCCTTCTTTCTCTTTCTACGAGTTTAGTGCAAACGACCAGGATTTGGTGTCAGTTGTATTAAGTTTCACTTGACGCGAGAGAGAGAATTTGATTTTTTATTATTATATATTAGCTTCCACCGTACTGAAATATGTGAATTTTTCTACGCTTTTTGATTTATGTCAAGTTTTCATGGATACAGATGCAGTACAGTGACTTTACTGCAGTGATGTCAATGCGTTGAAGCGTCCCTGCAATGAAAAAAAATAGATGCCTTCTCTTTACTGTAATAATCTTGGTGCATTTATTGTTTAAAATGCAAACACAACATGAAGAAATTGGATTACACATATCAGTAGTATATGTCTATACATCTGGCTTTCTTATGACCTACTCAGCTTTACTTGTCATCATGAACTGTGCTTCATATAGGATGAAGAAATTATCATTCTGATGGCAAGTAACAGTTCTAAAATAAAAAGATCCTTTCCACATGTACTCTATTGCCTTGAGTAAATGTTAGTTAAGTGTGGACATCTATAACCTTTTAGTATGTGCTTCCATTATTTTGACTAAGGCAATCATAAAATCTCACCTGTCTTGCTTCATACTAAACTGTATGTCGGTAGTTTCGTTTATCCTCTTTACGTTGTTTGATGTCACTGCTACAAGGGATTCAAGTAAGGTTTAAAATGACTTGAGACGTGTGAATCTACCTTAATTTACTACGCAAAACTATTTAATTAGTTGACTGAGGATTGATAATCACCTAAATTAATTTCCGGTTGTTTGCAAGGTGCACTGTTACGCGGTGCTTTAAAGGAAACTGCTGATCATTTAGTCGATTCTGTCACCTCAAGGTGACTTGAGATTCTCGGGGATTATTCTGACTTTGTTCTTTTTCTCACTTGTACAGCTGTCGACGTTGACTTCCGAATTCCCTTGAGGACATTCTAAAAAAATGAAAATATTACAGACAGTGTCCATGTTAGTATGTTCTGTTCAGAGAATAATAATAATTTGCTTTATTCCATAAACAGTACTAGTGGTACAGTGTGGAATTTTCAGCACATATCTACAATATTTGCATCTAATTTTACCGACGTTTAAAATAAGTACTTTATGAAGAGAACCAGATCTGGCAAGTTCTAGATTCTTCGTAACATTATCATGAACCACCAGAAATGAATGCTTTCGATCGTGGCATATTTCCATTTTAGCTGCCCGTTGCTGCAATACCTAATTCTTCAGAATAAATCTACTATTTTCAAAGCCATTCACATAAACTCTGAAGTATAAAAGTTATTCGAACAATATTTTTTGCTACACGTTCGCAGTAAAATTCGTTTATTGTTTTGTGTTTTATTTTTCATATGAATCAAATAACTCATCTTTTCATTGTCAGTCAAATGTATTTATTGGTAATCCTAAGAATATCAAGAGACTAAATGTAAGATTTCTGAATTCATCTTTATTCTCTGATTTACAATAGAGTTTTTATCTTACAGTTGATTGACGTCAGACGACAAAAAACATATTTGACAGTCCCCCCTGCCTTGTCATCTTTTTGAAACTGAAGAAGAAATAAACGACTCTGTGCGAGATAAAATTTCTTAACACAAAATAGAAAGTCTCAAAATCAATTTGATAAGGAGAAACAGAAAAACTAATGTTTTTTTAGATTTTCTTGCTGCCTTTCTTATATCTTTCAATATTTGTGCCATATCTTCGATGCATTTATCAAATGTTGTTTATTCATTTCAGTACTTCGATTTTGTTTTGCGAGTTGATCACGGACTGATATCAGTTAGAGAACCATTGAAAACCAGGGAGTACCGGACAGCTGCTGTTTCATCGTAGTTTGGGAATCATCGGCAGTACGCACCCACTGGGATTCGAACCCAGGACCTTCTGGTACAAGGCAAGCTCGTATACCATTCAGCCACTGGGACCCGATTCAATAGCTCATGAATTCTAACTTCTACCAATTCGTGATTTTAGCGCCACCCCAACTATTGTCGTTTGTGGGACATCCATCCACACACGTGGCTTCTAATTGGACCTCACTTGTCACGACTTCTCACTAGAACTCCGGGAAGCTCCAACCTGTAGCAAGTCACTAGCGAGCATCAGAATAATTTTGTATCATAAAATATTTTGTTTTAGCTTTTTATTTCTTATCGTTCCCGTTGGAACATAGAGGTTGTAACAAGAGACTTGAAGTTGCTGTAGTAGTGTTTATTTTTACAGGATGAGGTTGCTAGCCTAATGCTCAACCTCTCCTACTTATCAGCTCTATTTCTGGCTTAGCGAGTTAAAGAAGTTCATAGGCTGAGGATCGAACCCCGGATCACGTTTTTGGTTGGCTAGCGTTGTAACCGCTGTGCCACCGAGACACATTGTTTTAGCATTTCTGCAGTTATACTTTGAAAGGTAAACGAGCATTGTGAGATGCTATATGTGTATTATATCAGCTGACGAAAATATTTATTTCAACTATGTGCTGAAGATGTTGTCAGGTAGGTAAATGTATGCCTCGTCAATAAACCATCCAACTGAAAGGGAGCGACTACAATGAGATCATCCTACAGATGAAAAATTCTTCTCCATCATGCCTAAATATCATACAACGTAAAGCTAATCATTTTCAGTGATAAACTGTGAAATATCTCACATTAAATGAAGAAAAAAAGGGTCTCACTCTCAAATGATGGAAAAACAATTACTTTTCGCCTCTTCGTAAAGATGCTCCACCGATAAATACCATTTTCTACACGCTGTAAACAACACTCCACGTGGTGGTTCTATCAAACAAATCAAATGACATTGAAATTGAATACAATTTGCACGTAAATGATTTAATCACATTGGATAAGGTTCCCTGTAGGCGAGTGTTAGAGCCTCATGGTAGTGGTACTAAATATAATGGCCTCATTTGATATAGTTCTGAAATATTTATGTTTTCCGATCATTATTGCAATATTGAAATCTTTGCAAAATCAAGCTACTCTCCTAAATAAATGTGATGCTTGTGAGATACTTCGAACTATTTGCTGATGAATAAAATGAAAAAGGTAAGACATCCCAAACATTCCACAATGTTTATGCATAGTGTACAGTTTGAATTCACAGTACACATTTATACTACTTATGAGTAGTTCGATGGTCATTTATTATTTGCATGGAATTTCTAGACATTTATTATTGGGATTATAAGGAAATATAGGCTTCTAGAGTGGTAACGACAGTATTAGGTAGGCGCTTTCATCACAAAGTTTAATATGCAACATAAGAAACTTGAAAGTTACATGTTTGTGTATATCAATGATCACACAATCACTATATTCATCTTGCTCAACCTAACAAAAGTGAGAGAAATCTCGTTAAGAAAGTGAGAGTTAAAAAAATAGCTAAGGAAAGAATGTATGACCTCGAAAAGATAAGTAATTTTTAAAGAAATTTCAGAAATTTCACGCCAGCACACAATAGGATGGAAAAGGGTTAAAATTCTAAGGAATAATATAAGTAGGTTGAGAGAGAGGTGGAGTGCTGAATCCATGTTCATCGAGTCTTCACATAGCACGTCATTACGAACGACTCATTACTCATATTGGAAACATGGAAAATACTGCACCCAAAATACAGTAGCCTAAGTAATCTCAACTTACATGTAACCGATCACTGCTGAAGATACAAAACCAATCCTGAATACACGAATTCCTCTCAAGTAACCTGAAAATGCCTTTCTATTATTCTTCTGAATATTTTGGAAAGAAACAATCGAGAGACAACTGAACAACTCAGTACATACTGTGCACATCGTTTTAACATTTAAATATATGCGTTAAACCTCAAAGATAACACCAGCTTCGCGTGGTAAGCTCCATTGTGTACATTCTATTAAATAGTTCTAATGATATTTCACAGACTAGTTCCTTCTATCGAACATCATTTACCTGTGTGATATTTTTGCAGTTTATGCTACATTAACCACTGATTTATGAAGGCATTCAGAGTTAACTTGCATGATATCGCCCATGACATCACAGTATCCTATGAAGGCTCTTAAGTATATTTTCTGTAAATCATAAGAATTTTCTCGATTACTATTTATGAGGTGAAAAACATAAATTACAGTTACATCCTCTACATTTGCAAGCTAAACTGATTTCAAAATTACTTCTTTTGTTATATGAATTTTAATTATGCAAAAAGCGGGTTGATGAGGCAGGATTTAAAGAATTCATCAAATTTCGGTAAGACTATCTAGCTGATTACTCTACATGCAGCTACGTATTGAAAATATCCAATTTCATTACGACGGGTGCCTTACGGGACCACCATATCCAGATTTATTATCATCAGGTCTAGACAACGAAAATCGTATTTATAAAATTCCACATATATCATCCTAAACATCACTGCACAATATCATACAAGTACGTCCACTCTACTACATTCCCAGATGTGTCCTTTTAAAAGTCATCGGTGAAACAACAAAATGATATATAAATAAGGAGTCTTCAAGTACGATTTAGTACAAACATTTTGTGAATTTATTCCATTTCAACGTTTAACGAACTTATTTCAAAGAAGTTGTTCAAGGAACCACCCCAGAAGTTGTTTCGACAGGGTGAATGAATGCGAAATGATGACTCTGGAGTATTTTTTATCTTAGAATGGATATTCTGAGTAGCTCACGATTAAATACTCTAAATAAAACATCGTTAGTGAAACTATTCAGATAGTTTCGAAGAAGGCTCAATGTATCACGTTCACATTAAAGGTCATTGTGTACGAGAAGCAGTCAAACAGAGACTTGAAACGGCTATCAGGAGAAGTTATTATGCTGTTCCTAAACAGAATCAGGTGGGCTCCAATAATCTAGGAAAGATTGAATAATGCACAAAGAATATTCCTTTCGATAACCTAATCATCAGGTTCTATAGTTACATATCCATCCATGACAATGAAAGAATGATTATTATTGACATCAGTAGTTTGTTAAGAGCAATATCTCATCACTTGTATTCGAATTCCACAAGTTATTTGCAAATAGTCTGTTAACAGACTGAAGTCCAAACTCTACGTATGTAGTAACATACTAGATAAGTTTGTTTTATATGTGCAACTGGGATTCAGTATTATCAATTGGTTGACGCTTAGATTATAAATTACTCCTCATAAGTAATCATATTAGTTCGGGGTAGTAAGATACATGTGTTGTGCGTGTCAGTGTGTAAATTAACAACTACGAGGAAGTAAGAAAACAAAAGGTTAGCTAATGCAAGTGTAACAATGAGGGGTACGGAAATCAATATCTACAGGATGGAGAGAATTAATAAGTCATTTATGACCTTGCGGATTCCACAGCAACTCAAGGCAGTCATTGTAGTGCTCAAAAACACCTACCAGTGTGGATTAATAAAGATGTAGTAAGAACCATTATCAGCTCGATATTATACCACCTGGTCTGAGCCGGTAACAAAGGTAGCATTGAAGGATCTTTCTGTACCATCGATTCGGAACCACAAAATTTGCAAAAGCATCTAGGTAACGAATTCTCCAGACGTCAGAGGCTATTGCCATTCGCTTGAGACAACCGTTGCTCTCTGTGCAGAAGAAACAGTTCCAACCACCGTCGTCATTGCATTGACATTAACTAACTTTTGTTTTGCTTTGTAAAGGTAATTGTTAACCCACAAACTGACTCACATCCGACGCCATTAATTATTCTTACCCCGTCCTTAGCATGAGCATTCATCCATTTAACGTTTGTGATCAATATGAATAGAATTCAATATGAACATTGTTCATCAGATTTCAGTAATATACATTCATTGCCATTCCTAATCAGTTACATCTAATTCATTTCAACCATTCCTCAATACCCAAGCGTTTATTGACTTTAAGCGCAACCTACTTCTAAGTAGTATAAACAGTGGAAGATAATAAATAAGGCTTGACATTCTGCGGACACATTTGATACAATCGTTAAGATTTCAACGGTGATCAAGTTGAACCTAACTACAACTGCTTTAACAAATAAAATCAACTGTTTGTTTATAGAGTTTGACGAGTCTGGAAGATGCACGTTTCAAAGAAAAAGAATCTGTGTAGAATATTCTCATCATAATGAAAGCAAAGACAGTGATATATGGCGCTCAAACCAGCAGGGAGATATGAAAATGGAGATATGGTGTGACGTCCTTATGCCTACTAAATGAAGCATGAATATATATATTTAACATTGTGAATAATACTGCAATACACACTCAATGACCTTATTTATATGAGGTAAGGTAGTCCCAAGCATACCAATTTCAGGGAATACTGAAAAATCCTTAGTCGTCTTAAGACGGTTAATTTATATGTCAGGATTTATCAGTCAATTCTTTCGTCAAAAGTACGTTTGCTCAACTCAACGACGCATTGACATGAATGATGCAAATAACAGGGTTGAAAATAAACCGTATGTGTTAGAGCTAATATGAGGATGGATAATAGGCACCGTTGCATAATATAGTCCCACACTGGATAAGATTATCTGATATGTGTAACCGACTAACATAGAGAAGCATTTAATTCTCAGTGTCAAGGTGGAAAGTTGTGTATAGACTGATTTGATTTCGCTGCATCTAATGTGCTCAAAACGTCATCCAGTTATTTATAAAGTGTTGCTTGTACGAAATGAACTGACCTGATATGGAGTCACAGTGTTCACAAATTGAGTCAGTCACTACCTTTGAATGTCAGCATAGCCGGTTTGCCAAATGCATATTTTCATAAATATCTCTCAATGAAACTTCAATAGCATTTATCAAGAACTGAATGAAAACATGGATTGATGCCTAACAGAAACTTTTGTGCTGAATATAATTGAATACCTTCACAGTTTACTTACAGGTCATGACAATAGAGTAATGAGAGGAAGTCAAAACATGCTACAAAAACTACACACGACGTGTCACACAAGATAATAACTAAAAAATGCATCTCACCTTTTTTTTATTACAGCTTGATTTCACACCTTACTTTAGGTACAGGTATGGAATTTTCAGCATGCGATATCGGTAGCTCAAATTTTGCAGGCCGACCATAGATACCAGGTATGCACCGGCAGGTGATCGAACCACAGACCATGTGCATGGTAGGCGAAAGTCCTAACCACTGTGTCACCGATGCCCTTTGGGGATAAATCGTTAGTAATCCTAGAATTAAATAGTAATTCATTAAATACCAACCATATGGAAGCTGCTATAGAAATTACCGTCGGAGGAAAGAAGAACTTATGCATAAATAATACCACACAACCTAATGATCCAAAAATGTGTCCTCTACCATCTCTTGCTAATAATATGCAGCTCTTAGTGGTTTGATAAAATGAAATTACATCATGGTCCTTAAAGAAGATGACGGAGAAGCAGCAGTTCTGATGAACAGAACTGATTACGAAAGAACCTGATTTAACATTTACCCAACTGACCTTAATTACTCACTGAATAACACAAGTCCGCTGAAGAAAATAAAGTGAAATTCGACGCCATCAAATATTTTAAACATGCGAAATGCAAAAGCTGAGTAAGATTTCCCGTGTTCAACAAAATATACTACGCAAGGCTTAATTCGAAATTTATCGAACATCTTATTGTATACACTCACCAAAATGTTAATTTCATTTGAAAATATAATTCTCTATGTGACAACACGTGCACGGGATGTCATTCAATTGGTCATTTTACTTCTATTATTGATTTCAGCTCATTGAATTGGAGTGTACAATGCTGTGATAAGTGGAAAACATTTTCACGGCCTCCACTTCTCAAGAAGATAATTAATTCGCATTTGATAATACAATAATAAAATTCCAGAAGATTAAAGTCATGATAAAACGTAATTCAATCAATCAAAGCTGCCGAAATAATCGGGATAAGGAGAATGAATAAAGGTTTGCAGATATATTAGAATATAGACAAGACGGAAAATATTCTGTGATGGAATTCATCAGAAAGTTGGATGCAGGTAATAAAAAGCGTTGATGCACACATTGATATTTCAATCACCCACCGTCATGGAGTGCAAGTTAATCGTCGTTCAAAGCTGCAGACAATGAGATTGTGGACAAGAGTTAGTCAGATTCTACATATCGTATTTGTAATCAAAGGAAAATGTACCAAAATTACTGAAGGATTTGAAGGAAACATTTATTCATACTGAATGCATATGTCACCGCATTGTTATCGTGCTATCAGTGAAGTGATGCATCACCTCGAAAATACGAGAGTCGATACAGATGGAAGGGCAAAGATGAAAACATAAATATCTGTGAAATATGATAAGTATAAGTTGATGCAAGTAATAGCCAAAGCAGACTCCCAATGATATAATAGGCAGTTCATATACACGTTGTTTCACCTCGTCAATTGAAACCTCATCCTCATCCCTCCAACACTGAAATTTCGCAAATTCTACGACAGAAAGAAAGTGCAAGAAGTGGTCGTTGCACATGAATGGGTTGTAGACAGTTAATCACAAGCCTGATAATAACATTACTTCACATTTAACGTGGAGACGATTGGTGATTCAATTGCATTAGGACGGAAAATTGAAAAGTCAAACACTGTCATCAAGATAACTTGGCAGTTTTGAATATGGAACATGATAACTGACACCAGTCTCACTGATAAAATACGCATAGGATTTTCAATTTAGATTAGGTATAGCGAGAAATTGTCTTCACACACAAAATGAGGCCCAATGGTTACAGCCTGAGAATATTTAAGTATACGCCCTTCTCTAATTGTGAATGTTTTGTGGATGATTTGTTTGCTTCATTACTGTTAAATGCAAGGAGCAATTACTCCACCCTACAAATGCGTGTCCACACATGTAAGCTGGAATGCGATATTGAACATGATGTGTGAAATGAAAGGACATATTAAGAGCGGATTATCAGAGATGATAAACTCGCCTATTTAACTTACAATCAATTCTAAGCTCTTTCTTTATAATAATACATAACCTGTTTTCATGTGTGTCACCGGTCAATTAGTGATCTACCTTTAGCCATTTTCCAAAACTTATTCAAAATTCTTCCAAATTAGTTGTGAATATCTACTCCCTGTTCCTGCAATTTTTAGGTGAGATTATATATGCGTGAATATATGTGCATGTGCTTATTACTCATTTACGTGTCAATGGAAAAATGAAAATTCCCGTACAATCAACAGGATCATGGTGTATCTGGGATTATGAAAGAGATAATAAATTGATAGGAGTTTAATGGCAGAAAACATTTAGCCCTATAATGCCATCGTACACAAAATGAGGCCGAATGGTTATACCTTGAGAATTTTCAAGTAAACGCCAGTCTGTACTTTTTGTGTACTGTGGCTGATGTGTTAGCTAAATCGCCGTTACGCACAAGTAGCAATTACCCCACCTCAGGAATTCATGTCTACTCACTTTGATTGGCATATGATGTCGAATGTAACGTGGCATCGGTTGTTACTAACTTGTGATGACTGCATTTATTCTCCTAGATGAATACTGCCTTACCACCACTGGATTACTTAATGCTTGTGGCGTCTATTTTATGGGTTGATGCCTTCGCTGTGGACTGTTAAGTGGATTCCACCGATGACAAACTGAATTTTTACATCCATAAATATTCATCTCAAAATAGCGTGAATGTGGTTATTTATCGCACGTTTGGAAGAAGAAGTGAGAAGTTTTGTAGTTGGTTAACAACCGTTCATCGAGTGAACCAAAATGAAACACAGACAACGTAATCATACACAACAGTGTATTTGAAAATGAGATTGAAATTTAACAGGCGCCTTATGATTAGACAGTAACTCCTTTCATCTCACACGCTACATTCGATATCATATGCCAACTCAAGTGAATAGACAGGCATTTGTAAGTTGGAGTGATTGCTATTTGAACGTAACGGGGATTTAGATAACACATCAGTAACCAAACAACAAAAGCACAGATTGACGCATACTTGAATATTCTGAGAATGTAACTGTAAAAGAAGTTGAACATTGAACGTTGGTTCATTGATCTTTGTAGCCATTGGCAGGCAATTCAAAGGCACGAATGGTTCAATCGTGTACAAGTTGGAAGAAGACGAAAGAATACGAATAAAAGTACAATAACGTTTTTGTAAAACATTTGTTTACAGACTCTGTACTAACCTCGATTTTAATTGCCAAACAATACAACTTCTTTCTTACAGGTACTGATGTTTTCGAGTTGAAGTCGAGAAGCGGTCGAGGTAATAATCATCTCTGATAATCCGCTCTTAATATGTCCTTTCATTTCACAAATCATGTTCAATATCGCATTCCAGCTTACATGTGTGGACACGCATTTGTAGGGTGGAGTAATTGCTCCTTGCATTTAACAGTAATGAAGCAAACAAATCATCCACAAAACATTCACAATTAGAGAAGGGCGTATACTTAAATATTCTCAGGCTGTAACCATTGGGCCTCATTTTGTGTGTGAAGACAATTTCTCGCTATACCTAATCTAAATTGAAAATCCTATGCGTATTTTATCAGTGAGACTGGTGTCAGTTATCATGTTCCATATTCAAAACTGCCAAGTTATCTTGATGACAGTGTTTGACTTTTCAATTTTCCGTCCTAATGCAATTGAATTACCAATCGTCTCCACGTTAAATGTGAAGTAATGTTATTATCAGGCTTGTGATTAACTGTCTACAACCCATTCATGTGCAACGACCACTTCTTGCACTTTCTTTCTGTCGTAGAATTTGCGAAATTTCAGTGTTGGAGGGATGAGGATGAGGTTTCAATTGACGAGGTGAAACAACGTGTATATGAACTGCCTATTATATCATTGGGAGTCTGCTTTGGCTATTACTTGCATCAACTTATACTTATCATATTTCACAGATATTTATGTTTTCATCTTTGCCCTTCCATCTGTATCGACTCTCGTATCTTCGAGGTGATGCATCACTTCACTGATAGCACGGTAACAATGCGGTGACATATGCATTCAGTATGAATAAATGTTTCCTTCGAATCCTTCAGTAATTTTGGTACATTTTCCTTTGATTACAAATACGATATGTAGAATCTGACTAACTCTTGTCCACAATCTCATTGTCTGCAGCTTTGAACGACGATTAACTTGCACTCCATGACGGTGTGTGATTGAAATATCGATGTGTGCATCAACGGTTTTTATTACTTGCATCCAACTTTCTGATGCATTCCATCACAGAATATTTTCCGTCTTGTCTATATTCTAATATATCTGCAAACCTTTATTCATTCTCCTTATCCCGATTATTTCGGCAGCTTTGATTGATTGAATTACGTTTTATCATGACTTTAATCTTCTGGAATTTTATTATTGTATTATCAAATGCGAATTACTTATCTTCTTGGGAAGTGGAGGCCGTGAAAATGTTTTCCACTTATCACAGCATTGTACACTCCAATTCAATGAGCTGAAATCAATAATAGAAGTAAAATGACCAATTGAATGACATCCCGTGCACGTGTTGTCACATAGAGAATTATATTTTCAAATGAAATTGACATTTCGGTGAGTGTATACAATAAGATGTTCGATAAATTTCGAATGAGGCCTTGCGTAGTATATTTTGTTGAACACGGGAAATCTTACTCAGCTTTTGCATTTCGCATGTTTAAAATATTTGATGGCGTCGAATTTCACTTTAGTTTCTTCAGCGGACTTGTGTTATTCAGTGAGTAATTAAGGTCAGTTGGGTAAATGTTAAATCAGGTTCTTTCGTGATCAGTTCTGTTCATCAGAACTGCTGCTTCTCCGTCATCTTCTTTAAGGACCATGATGTAATTTCATTTTATCAAACCACTAAGAGCTGCATATTATTAGCAAGAGATGGTAGAGGATACATTTTTGGATCATTAGGTTGTGTGGTATTATTTATGCATAAGTTCTTCTTTCCTTCGACGGTAATTTCTATAGCAGCTTCCATATGGTTGGTATTTAATGAATTACTATTTAGTTCTAGGATTACTAGGGATTTATCCACAAAGTGAGATGCAATTTTTAGTTAGTATCTCGCGTGACACTTTGTGTGTAATTTTCCTAGCATTTTTTTGACTTCTTCTCATTTTCCTAGTGTCAAGCTATTCTGTTTTAACCTTCTTTTGGAGAAATAATGGAAACATGACTTCCGACCTTCAAGTAAATTGTGAAGATTTTTAAATGTATTTAGCACAAAAGTGTCTGTTAGACATCAATCCATGTTTTCATTTAGTACTTGATAAATGATCTTGAAGTTTCATTGAGAGATATTTATGAAAATGTGCATTTGGTGAACCGGCTATGCTAAGATTCCCAGGTAGTGAGTGAGTGACTCAAATTGTGAACACTGTGACTCCATATCAGGTCAGTTCATTGCATGCAAGCCACACTTTATGAGCACATTAGATACAGCGAAACCAAATCAGTCTATACACACAACTTTACACCTTGAAATTCAGAGGTAAAAGGTGCTCCATATGACTAGGTTTTGCATATCAGATAAACTACTTCAATGTGGAACTACATTGTACAATGGTGCCTATTATCCATCCTCATATGAGCTCTACCACATACGGTTTATATTCGACCCTATTAGTTGAATCATCTATGTCAATGCGTCGTTGAGTTGACCGAACGTCTTTCTGACGAAAGAATTGACTGATAAATCCTGACATATAAATTAAGCGGCTTGAGACGACTAGGGATTTTTCAGTATTCCCTGAGATTGGTATCCTTGGGATTACCTCACCTTATATAAGGTCAGTGAGTGTGTATTGCAATATTATTCACAGTGACAACTAAATAATTTCATGCTTCATTTAGTAGGCACCAGGAGGTCACACCATTTCTGCCTTTTCGTATCTCCCTGCTGGTTTGAGCGCCATATATCACTGTCCCTTCTCTTAATGTGATGAGAATTATCTTATATTCTACACAGAATCTTTTCCATTTAGACGCGCATCCTCGAGACTTGTCTAACTTTGTAAAAAACAGTTGATTTTATTTGTTAAAGCAGTTGTAGTTAGGTTCAACTTGATCACCGTTGAAATCTTAACGATTGTATTAAATTTATCGGCAGAATGTCCAGCCTTGTAAATTATCTACAACGGCTTATACTACTCGCAAGTAGGTTGAGTTGAACTGAATACACGTTTGGGTATTGAGGAATAGATCAAATGAAGTAGATGTAACTGATTAAGAATGGAAACTAATGTATAGTACTGAAATCTGATGAAAAATGTTCATATGAAATTCTGTTCATACTGATCACAAGCGTCAAATGGATGAACGCTCATGATAAGGACAGGAGTAGAGTAAATAATTGCGTCGAATGTGAGTCAGTTTGTGAGCTAGTAATTACTTTTAGAAAGCAAAACAAAAGTTAGCTAATGTCAATGCAATGACGACGGTGGTTGGAACTCTTTCTTCTGCACAGAGAGCACCGGCCGTCTCAAGCGAATGGCAATAGCTTCTGCTGTTTGGAGAATTCGTTACCTAAATGCTTTTGCAAATTTTGTGATTCCCAGTCGATAATACAGAAGGTTCCTTCAAGGCTATCTTTGTCGTTGGCTTCGATCAGGTGGTATAATATCGAACTGATAACAGTTCTTACTACATCTTCATTTACCTACACGGGTAGGTGTTCCTGAGCATCACAGTTACCGCCTTCAGCTGCTGTGGAATCCGCAAAGTCATAAATGACTTATTAATTCTCTCCATCCTGTACATATTAATTTCCATATCCCTCACTATTACGCTTGCATTAACTAACCTTTTGTTTTCTTACTTCCTCGTAGTTGTTAATTTGCACACTATCGCACACAAAACATGTATCTTACCACCCCGAACTAATATGAGCACTAATGAGGAGTAATTTTAAATCAAGGCGTCAACCAGTTGGTAATACTGAATCACAGTTTCACATTTAAAAAAAATTTCTAGTATGTTACCAAATACGTACAGTTAGGACTTCGGTCTATTAACAGTCTATTTGCAAATAACTTGTAAAATTTGGATATAAGTTATGCTGTGTTGCTCTTTACAAACTACTGATGTCAATAATAATCATTCTTTCATTAGCATGAATTGATATGTATCTATGGAACCTGGTGAATAGGTTATAGAAATGAATATTCTTTATTTATTATTCAATCTTTCTTAGATTATTGAAGCCCACTTGATGCTGTTTAGGAACACAAGGTTCCCAGCAGAATAACTTCTCCTGATAGCCGTTTCAAGTCTCTGTTTGACTGCTTCTCGTACACAATGACCTTTAATGTGAACGTTATACATTGAGCCTTCTTCGAAACTATCTGAATAGTTTCACTAACGATGTTTTATTTAGATTATTTAATCGTGAGCTACTCAGAATATCCATTCTAAGATAAAAAATACTCCAGAGTCATCATTTCGCATTCATTCACCCTGTCGAAACAACTTCTGGGGTGGTTCCTTGAACAACTTCTTTGAAATAAGTTCGTTAAACGTTGAAATGGAATAAATTCACAAAATGTTTGTACTAAATCGTACTTGAAGACTCCTTATTTATATATCATTTTGTTGTTTCACCGATGCCTTTTAAAAGGACACATCTGGGAATGTAGTAGAGTGGACGTACTTGTATGATATTGTGAAGTGATGTTTAGGATGATATAAGTGGAATTCTATAAATACGATTTTCGTTGTCTAGACCTGATGATAATAAATCTGGATATGGTGATCCCGTAAGGCACCCGTCGAAATGAAATTGGATATTTTCAATACGTAGCCGCATGTAGAGTATTCAGCTGGATAGTCTTACCAAATTTTTATAAATTATTTCAATCCTGCTTTATCAACCCGCTTTTTGCATAATTAAAATTCATATAACAAAAGAAGTAATTTTGAAATCAGTTTAGCTTGCAAATGTAGAGGATGTAACTGTAATTTCTGTATTTCACCTCATAAATAATAATCGAGAAGACTCATATGGTTTACAGAAAATTTATCTAAGAGGCTTAATAAGATATTGCTATATCACGAACGATATTATGCAATGCAAATTTGAATGCATTCATAAATTATTGGTTAATGCAGCATAAACTGCAAAAGATCACACAGGTACATGATGTTCGATAGCACGAACTGGTCTATGAAATATCATTAGAATTATTTAATGCCATGTACACAGTGGAGCTTACTACGCGAAACCGGTCTTATCTTTGAGGTTAAACGTATATATTTAAATGTTAAAACGATGTGCACAGTATGTTCTTAGTTGTTCAGTTGTCTCTCGATTGTTTCTTTCCAAAATATTCAGATGAATAATAGGAAGACATTTTCAGGCTACTAGAGAGGAATTCGTGTATTTAGGATTGGTTTTTTGTCGGTGGTCGGTTACATGTAAGTTGAAATTACTTAGGCTACAGTATTTTCAGATAGCAGAGTTTAGTTGGCGTTTATATTAAAATGTGAGGAAACTGAAGAGTTCAGTATTCCTGACAGTCTGAATAGAGGATGCAGCTATCCATCATCAGAACAATGTGTTTAAATAGGAATGCATGCATACTTAAAATTCAGGAAAGATGACCACCTTCTGTGTTGTGACCCCTAAGACTACAGAATTCGAGAGTGATTAGTTGAGGAATTCGGGCACACAGTCGATGTATATGGTTTCAATGGAAGAAGGAAGAAAGCAAGCGATACAGTATGTCCGCATTATTATAATAATAGAAATTGTGCATTGTGGTAGAGTATAACTCCACTGAGGCTAAAATGTATTTTGATAAAGTCTCACAGTGTTCAACAGTTACATTCGCTGATTAACTTTTGAGCAGAATATGTGGCTCCTCATAGGTACTTGCACAACTTTCTCACTTCGTTTGTTTAATTCCATTATTTTTCATATCTTCACCCGATTTGGGTGTAGTAGTATCCATGTTTTCAATATGAGTATTGAGTCATTCCTATTGCGCGTGCTGGGTGAAGACTCGATGAACAAGGATTCCGTAATCCACCTCTCTCTCAACCTACTTATATTATTTCTTAGAATTTTAACCCTTTCCCATCCTATTTTGTGGTTGCGTGTTAATGTATGGAGTGCAATTTCTGACATTTTTTTCTAAATTACTTATCTTCTCAAGGTCATACATCCTTTCCTTAGCTATTTTTTTAACTTTCACTTTCTTAAAGTGATTTCTCTCACTTTTTGTTGTGTTGAGCAACATGAATATGGTGGTTATGTGATCACTGATATATACAACCTTGTAACTTTCAATTTTCTTATGTTGCATAATAAACTTTGTGATGAAAGCGCCTACTTAATACTGTCGTTACCACTCTAGACGCCTATATTTCCTTATAATCCCAATAATAAATGTCTAGAAATTCCATGCAAATAATAAGTGACCATCGAACTACTCATGAGTAGTATGAATGTGTACTGTGAATTCAAACTGTACAGTATACATAAATATTGTGGAATGTTTGGGATGTCTTACCTTTTTCATTTAATCCATTAACAAATATATGAGCGTGTCTCACAAGCATCACATTTATTTGGAGAATAACGTGATTTTGCAAAGATTTCAATATTCCAGTAATGATCGGAATACATACATATTTCAGAACTATATCAAGTGAGGCCATTATATTTAGTACCATTACCATGAGGCTCTAACACTCGCCTACAGGGAACCTTATCCAATGTGATTAAATCATTTACGTGCAAATTGTATTCAATTTCAATGTCATTTGATTTGTTTGATAGAACCACCACGTGGAGTGTTGTTTACAGCGTGTAGAAAATGGTATTTATCGGTGGAGCATCTTTACGAAGAGGCGAAAAGTAATTGTTTTTCCATCATTTGAGAGTGAGACCCTTTTTTTCTTCATTTAATGTGAGATATTTCACAGTTTATCACTGAAAATGATTAGCTTTACGTTGTATGATATTTAGGCATGATGGAGAAGAATTTTTCATCTGTAGGATGATCTCATTGTAGTCGCTCACTTTGAGTTGGATGGTTTATTGACGAGGCTTACATTTACCTACCTGACAACATCTTCAGCACATACTTGAATTAGCAGTTCAGTGAAAACATTAGGAAGATGAGATGAAATATGAATTACAAGATACTGAATGTTTTCTCCCCTCTCATTATTAAATGTAATGCGTTTATCCAATAAAACGATGATATGACATGGACAAATTGAACTAGCCGCATCACTATTATCCATCATGAAATATTCTTGAAATGTGATGAACAGACATTCACACGGTCCCTTCAATACATCCAACTACTTGACAAATTTAATGTCGAAGCATTTTCTGTCTCGTCTTATACCGTGAAATTTCTAGAAAGTTTAATTAACTCGCTTTCCATTGCTTAATTTGGCTGATGTTAGGAATTCAAGCAGGTTTGCAGATTAACTGAGACATGTGAATTTCCGTTAATCTTTTAAATGAGATGACTTGATTATTTTGATGGAGAGTGGAAATTACGAAAATGAATTTCACAAAACTTTACATTTTCAGTCGGAGTTCATTTGACGATAATTCGGGAGAAGTTCATAAAGTAAATATGAAATTACCTGAAACGTCTTTTTCTCTGATTCATGTTAGAAATTTTATCTTACAATAAAGTGACGTCATACAGTAGGATATACATTTAACAGCTCCCCCTGACTATTTATCTGTCAACGTTTACCTAAACCTACACTAAAGGAGACCGTTTCATGACACAAAATAGAAAAGTTGAAATAAATTAAAAAGATTTGTTAAATGCATAGAAGACATAACACAAGTAATTTTGGTTAGTAGATAGCAGGTTTATGCAACTACAAAGCCCTCAAGATTTTCGTTTTTCATCAAGTCGACTTGAACTTTCCTAATTTATGTCAAGTCAATTTTATGTTTCACACAATCGTTTAGTTCTTCTTTTGTGATGGAAAGATGACTAGGCAGGTTGCTTGTGATATGTGCCTTATGATGTCTGACCTCATTCCATTGTAAGATAAAATTCTAATATAAATCCGAAGGAAAGACGAATCCAGTGATCTCACATTTACTATCAGGATGACCATCAAATACGCCTTGATTGAAAATAAAAAAGATGTGATATTTGCTCCATTTGGAGAATAAGACACAAAACAACACGTCAAATTTATAGCGAATGTGTAGCGCCTCACTTCGGAGTATGTGTGTGGCATTGCAAATAGTAGATTTATTTATCGGATCAGTCGAAGAATCAGAGGTTTTGTCATTTTCATTTCGTACAACACTTTCAAGTTGCACAGCAGATCCACCATGCAGCTTGCTGAATACAAAAGAAATTCGAGGAAAAAAGAATCAACGTCAAGATGTACCATCATTGAAAATCAGTTCACAACATGCCACACCATGTATCAAGACAATTCGTCAAGACTCCTTCAGCTTCTTCTGGTTTCCAGTAAGTGATGAGTATTAGATTTATTCGCTAGTGTTGCTTTGTGGATAATTGACTGATTTTAATGTGATGCTCATCACAAAGCCTTGTCAGTTAGAGAAGCGAAGTGTAGCAACTGTTCATAAATATGTGCCTTAATCCGATTTGTATTATTTAGCAGAACGCACTTATCAAACTCTTGAGAATTGGACAAGTAAAATCCTCGTTACTACTACGCTGGTATATTTATGTTAAGTTAGTGTGTCTGTGTGCTGTAGTCCAAAAATTCTAACTTCACCAATTGTGGTCATATATCACTAATAGACGGAGTTGTGAATTAATTTGACGGTTTGGATTGTCGATGTATCTGACAACTGAACAAATACAGCCTTACCTCGAATGGATGAGGAAAAGTTCGTGTTGTGCATGTTTTGTGTTGACTCGATTGCTACTCACTTTCCAGTTGATTTCAGTACTGACAATTTTTATTTTCTATCTAAATATGTCACCCGCGAATTGCATGAAATGAAACTAGTTCTTCATCGAAGGCTTGGGGGAGTGTTTGAGAAGTCTTGGTAGTTTGTTGACAACAGATGACTAATTGACCAGCAATATCCATGTAATGCAGATTGTCTGATAATGTAAGAGGAAGCAATTACAAATGAATTGATTAATTTATGTATCAGCGGTTTTTCGATGTTATTATATCATTTCATTGCATGCGTCATATTCAATATCTCCTGACAATTTACATGTGTGGACTTGAATACATAGGGTATGTTAACCACGCTTTGCACATGACAGTGATTTAACAATGAATTCAGCTTCAGAACATCCACAAACACAGATGGTGTAATCTTAAGAGGTGTATTCTGTCTCATCTTAAAACCCAATATTTCGTTTAATAAATGCTATTTCATACCAAAGCATTTTATGACACAAGATAGAAAAGTTGAAATGAACACAACCGATCTGTTAAATGTATCGAAGACATAGCACAAATATTGAACGATATAAGAAAAGTAGTAAGTAAATCTGCAAAACCGTTAGTTTTTCTGTTTCTCCTTATCAAATTGATTTTAAAACTTTCTTTTTTGTGTTAAGAAATTTTATCTCGTACAGAATTGTTTATTTCTTCTTCAATTTTAGAAAGATGCTAAGACAGGGGGATTGTCAAATATGTTTTGTGTCGTCTGAAGTCATTCCACTGTAAGATAAAAACTCTATTGTAAATCAGAGAAAAAGATAAATTTAGTAATCTCACATTTACTCTCTCTCGTTTTTTCTAGGATTATCAATAAATACATTTGACTGACAATAGAAAGATGAGCTATTTGAATCATTCGAAGAATAAAACATAAAACAATAAACGAATTTTACTGCAAACGTGTAGAGAAAAATATTGTTTGAATAACTTTTATACTTCAGAGTATATGTGAATGGCTTTGTGAATGGCAGCTTTATACATCGAATCAGTCGAGGAATCAGCTTCTTTCTTTCTTTCATTCTGTACTACGCTGTCGACTTAAATAGGAAAATCATTATGGGTACCTGGTGAATTCAGCATAAAAGTGAAGAAATATCAATCAATTTCAAGAAGCCTCATCATTAAGTTTCCGTTCACAACATGCGACACTATCGATCAGGATTATTCGTCAATACTCCAGAAGGTTTCTCTGGTTTACAGAAATTTATGAGTAGTAGATTGAGCTCATGCGTCGGTAGCACAGTCTTAGGCTGTTCGCCAAACACGCATGTGGTTTGGGTTTCAATCCTCGGCGATTCACCTCTTTACCTTGTTTATCCAGGATTAAGACTGGTAGAGAGGAAAGGTTAGGCATGGGACCATCAACCTCATCACGTGAAAATGAGCACCATCGCTACCGAAACTTCAAGCCTTTAGCCTGAAGCCCTATGTTTCACTGGGAACATAAGGAAATGAGAGATTTTCCGATAACATATAGATTTATGTTACTATCTATTTTATTGTCTAAAATTCAATCATATTCTACCAAAATGTCTGAAGTCTACATACACATAAGTAGATTTATTCTCAACTATTGGTTAGTGGGTGGTTGATTGATTATAATTTCACAAAACAAAGTCAATTTGAGAAGGAGTGAAGACGGAGGATGAAGAATATCTGGCTTGTTGTCATATTGCATCATTGCACATATGTAGAATTCCAAGCCACAAGGAGGAAATATTGATACTGTATCATCTGATTGGAATCCTGATGTCAACGATTCTTATATTCACTGATCGTCGTCCCATTATCGGTGATTGACTGAGTCTGGAATTAATACGGCACTGTTTGCTCACTCAAAGAATGAATGCATTATATATATGCCTTTCATTCTTTTGATTATGGAGAGTCAGTAGTGTCAATATACTGAACCGATTCGATTGTTTTCTACTTTCCAGTGCTTTTCAGTATTTAAATTTTACATTTTCTGTCTACATAATTATACCTACAATTTCATGAAAACACGATAGTTTTTCACCAAAGGTTTGGATGAAGACTCAAATAATATTGGTAATTAGTTAACATCGAATCAGTACTTGACCAGCAGCACACATGAAAACCAGGCTGGGTAATGTGGAATTGATTACCTGAGTTAATTTTTGGTTTTAATTGCTCATGAACATGTTCTTTGTCTGAGTATCTCATATGCAACAGGATATTCCAGCTTACATATATAGACAAGCTTACCTAGGTTGGAATAACGTCACTATGCATTTCATGGTATTTTAGCAATGAAATCAGCTACGAAACACTCAGCAACATATATGGGCGTGTACTAAGATATTTTGATTCCGCAACCACAAGGCCTTATTTTGTTCTCAGAAACACTGTACTTCTATACTTATCCTTCATTCGAAATCCTTTTCCTACTATGTGAATAAGACTGATTTCAATTCCGTATCAGTTAGCTGTGAGTTTCGGAATGAAAACGTTCCCATCAAAATATTTTCAAGTGAAGTGTGTCATTCACATCAGTTCAGAGAATAATAATAATTCTTGAATATTATACTTGAGCTTACTCAATATCAGTTCGTATAACACGAATTTCCTGCTCACCATATATTTACCAAACAGAAACACATTGGTGGAATCTTTGAATGTCAGTTTAATAAAACAAGCGAAATCCGTTCACTGGTGGCTTCATAGTAAACTCATGCGTAATGCAGTGAAAAGAGTTTCCTGCCATATTTACAGACAAGTAACGTGCAGTTGTTAGTTTGTAGAAATACGACCGACTTTAAGATAAATTTGACCACTAGATACAATGAGTTCGCAAAGATTTTCATCTTAATTTGAAACTGAACTCCATACAATTTTGTAAAATCTGTTGCTTTTGATATTGATATGTGACTTGCATTCACTACGCAGATATGTAAATCTTGTTGAAACTGAACTGATTTAGTTGAAATGAGAATGGACTAGCGTTTTTCTTGTCTCAAATCTGTTGCATTTAGTTTCTTTAATTCTCTCATCAAATTTTATGATGCAAACTCTGAATGAAGTACGCTGGTAGCACAGGAGTTGCTTCTTCCTTCTCGAAAAAAATTCGCATTATTAGGAACGTCTACCTCTGAGTCACGGATACTTGTAAATATAAGTATATAAATATGGTGAACTATGGCTGTAGGTCAACTGAAATAGGTTTACTTTCGTTTCTGTACATTTGATGAGCTGTTGGGTAGTAATATGGACCAATTTCATTTGAAACCATTATCTTCACCACACAACTGTCCAAGCCTTTTACTTTCACCTACATAACTGCACACATTTTCAAACGTCCTCGTGGAAGCTATGATACCGTTATATCCAACCTTCGTCAGTGAAGTGAATCCTAATAACCGTTACTAAAAATTGGATTAAAAGAAAAAATATGTAAAAAGATAACTGGGTGGAAAGGTTTCTAATTCCACACTGTTTATGACGGTCAAACGAGACATGAGTGGTTGGTTGCATTTCAAACATTCTCACGTTGTTTAATCAAAGACATAAGCTCTTCAAATTAAAACATCGACGTATTCACTCAAATTGTAATATCTAACAGCAAGGCTCCTCTCAAAATGAATACTTGTAAACCTTCATAAATTTATACATCCAAAGGATAAACTTTATTATGATGCAACTGTTAATGCAGCTCAAACCTTTCTGCTGTCATGCAAATTGATAGTAAACCATTGGTGCTATAAGCCACTTTTCTTGCCACATTAAGAAGCAATAATTTTTCGTATTCCTTCACGTTCCCAGTGAAACATAGTGCTTCAATTTAGAGGCTTGAAGTTTCCGTAGCAGTGCATATTTTTACAGGATGGGGTTGCTAGCCTCATGCCCAACCTTTCCTCTTCATCAGCTTTATTACTTGCTCAGCAAGGTAAAGGAGTGCACCGGCCGGGGATCGAACCCTGGACCATGTGCATGGTCAGCGAGCGTCCTAACCACTATGCCACCGACGCACAAGAAGCAATAATGCAACGTTATTATAGAAGAAGTGTTATTTTCCATCTGAGGTAATCATTGTGCCCAATTAAGGTGTGATCCTGATCTCCCTGATCTGGAATAACGACAGCACACAGGACTTGACACCAACTGATTTCAGTGAAACATAGTTGGCTTTCCAATGAGAATGAATTTTGTAATACAGAATTAACAGGCATTTCCTTATAGTTCTACTGCGATAGATTTATAGTGACAAAGTGATTTCGAAATGTAAGGAATATAAGAGGCATATTTATGATTTCCCATAACAATCTTCATATGAATGAACTAAATTATGTATGCGACGCTTACAACGATTGAACTTTCAGGCAGTGTGCAACTGATGAAACATGTTTTATTTGCATTTCAAACAATGAATCTGGCATTATTATTGTTGAGTTCTAATCGCCTATATATCGCAATAATTCTACATCCGCCCTATAAGATTTATGAACTTCATGAATTATCTTTTTGTCACAAATCATTTGTATTTCTATATCTATGTACATATAAAATTGGACAGCATAGTAATAAATTCATCGGAAAAGTAAATATTGCTATTTGACGAGAGTTAAGGTGGTTGAGTGTCCATGTCGTTCAGTGTAAAGAGGGTGTGTTTCCACATTCTACCTTTCAAATCAAGACAATGAACTTCATCAGCTGAACAGATTTTTAATTTTATTTAAGATTATATCAGTCTACGGAAAAATACGTAATGAAATTCAGGTATTCCATGGAATTTTGTAGGATTTCTAGGAATTAGAAATTGTCTTACGAATTTTCTACATCCCAAATGCTCTCTAAGAACAAATGGGAAATATTTAGAATCAGTACACTGTGGTAGCCCTATCTAGGTGGCAAAGTTTTTCTCCAGAAGTCTTCATTTCTAGCTGACTGAATACCACATGCATTGAGATTCAAGTTAGTTTGATGCTTCTCTTACTATAAGGTTTGATATATGTAATCACGAAAGTGTACACATTTTCAAATCTTCCATAAATTAACGCGTAAAGTTTTACAGATACAGTAAAGTTCGAATGAAACCTGTTGCCATGGGCGATCAGATGTATTTGGCATATTGTGTTATGCTTTTCACTGTTTTTGAAAAGGAATCAACTTCAGAGTAGATGCATTCTTCCTGAGCCATCGTGCTCCGTCGTCTTGAAGCCAAACCTGCATACATTTCATCCTCTTTTCGATTTTCCACTCTTAGTTAGTTTAACAGAAAGGAAGGGACGCCATTATGTTACTACGTGGAACAAAATCTTTCTGCTTCACACATTTATCTGATATAACACAGTGATAAGATTAAAACGATATGTAATTTGAAACTATTCTATTTTAGATAGAATCACAATAAACCACAATATCTGGATTCTCTTCACAATCTCGGTAGAAATGTGTCAGTCTGACAACAGCGTTCAATGACAGAGAAGAAAATTTTTCTATTGGTGAAATATTACTGATGTACATTATTCGCTTATAGAAAGAGATATTTGTAAGACATAAGAATCACTTTTAATGTCTTTTCTTGAAATGAAACTGAACATGTATGTTAATGTCAGTATATTTTGCAGATTTCAACCATAGTACGTGTCTGGTACAAAAAGAACATTTATTTCTGTAACATGAATGGTCAATTTGAATACATAGATAAGTTAGTGTCACTTAACAGAAGATTTAAGAGTGAGTACAAATAGTCGTCAAATAGCTTGTGCTCACATTTATTCATTTGGATTGTACAACCATGAAAATTTCTTTACTCACTCTTATCGTCCTTTTCACAATAATGGTTTACACTACAAACCAAAAATGTAAGTGTTCATTCTTATAAAATTGTCATTTGATTGAATACATATTTTAAATTAGAAAATGTAACCCTAAGACTAACATTAATTTCAATGAATAAATGCATTAGCATGTAGATTAATTTCAGCACTGATTTTCACATACAAGATTTGGTTATTCTTAATGTTCGTGAAACAAATCACAGACGTTTTATGACTGATACAACAGTAAGTGGACAGGAACATATAGAAATGCAAATGTGAATTAAGTTCCTAATGCCAACTGCTCAAAGTGTAACGATATTTGATTTTGAGAGAATATAGGTTAATGGGAGATTAGGCGTATCGCAACGTATTGAGGGCATCTATTGAATCTCAGTCAATCTGAATCAATCACTTTTTCCCTCGAAATTGATCAGAAGCAAACAGAGAGACACAGTCACTAGTTACATGAATTTTCTTCACTATAACCAATGAAACGAAGTAGACGTGGAATATATATTTTGCGTTTCATATATGAGGATAAAGTATAACTCTATTTAGCACCATTTTTGGAGATCAGCGTGCGTCGGTGGCGCAGAAGCAGAATGCTCGCTGACCACACATATGGTCTAGGGTTCTATCAAAGGCCGACGCATTCCTTAACCTCGCTAAGCCAGTAATAAGACTGGTAAAGAAGGAAAGTTAGGTATGATGCTATCAAAGACATCTCTTTAAAATGGATATCACGGCTATCGAAAGTACAAGCCTATTGCTTGAATCCCTATGTTCCACTGGGAACGTAAAGAAATAAAAAACATTTTTTTAAATTAAAATAATTAGTAGCATTTTTGATATTAGTAAGATGAGCAAAGTCTTTCGAAGAGTTCTCTCATGCTAGTTATCGCCATCAACACCTAATAATGAAGAGGGTGAATAGTGCTGCTTCTGTGTGATGCATTTATTTTGTTCTGTGAATCCATTCAAATTTCAGTGAAGGCAGATCTCACTTTGAATGGATATTTGCGTGACTTCTAAATCTGCTACTGTTTGTATCTTAGCTGATATTCTCAGTGTTATGTTCATCTATGGTTTAAACATAGACAGAGACATTGTTTCTGTGAAAAACTTTCTGATGCACTAATCGGTGGTGCTCTGTTGAAAAGGCAAAATGATATACATTTAAAGATATCAGCAAACATCAATTACCTAGTTTTGTGTTTTATAGAGACGTTTTCAGTGGATTTCCGTCTGAGTTTAACTAATATTTTTATTCACTTCTAAGCCTCACTTAGTAAGTTTCACTTTTATCGTTCGACGAACCATGCTAATATTGAATATTTCATTGGTCATTGCTTGAACACCTTGTGTTCATGTGAATTCTAACTTTAATTTTGACGTTTTGATTCTCACCTTATCGAATCCCCATCGGTGTAATCAGATGACATAAAAAAATTATTCGCGCATCAGCCAACTAATTGATAGACAATAAAAGTGTGAACAGTCATCTATTGTGTTCCACATTACTGGCTTATTTACATTTTCCCATGAAGAAATCTTATCTCGTCCTCATGTCGATATTAGGCTGATTATTATTCAATGATACCAATGACATGCAATCCGACTTATAAAAGGATAATATGTTGAAGAGCTCAGCAGGTTTGACAATGAGCCATCGAAGACTGCAACACCCCAAAACTAGAAGAACACCAAAAATTCACAGAAAAGAATATTTATGTTCAGGAAATGAGAATTTGACAACCTGTTGTCTAATTTGTTCCCATCTTGCAGTGTTATTTTTCATCAATGAACATGTCGTGTCACTGAATCACATATTAAGTTAAATTGTGAATATGTTAAAGCAGCCAAAAAGTGAAAGTCGATTACATGGAAGGTGATGTTTCTCTAATTTCCATTTGTTAAATAAGCATGTTTCCGAAATGAAATTTATAATGTGTGTAATCTCACAGGGGACAGTGAGTAGTGTGTTTACACCTTCATGTCAGTTTATTTGTAGGTATTAGATTTCATCTGCCTGCTTGAATCTCGGAACTACCTGACTTTCCATCCGAGACAATGAATGCACTTTATATTCTTTGATTCTTGTCATTATAATCTTTCAGTTATTTCCCTATCTTTGAGCATTTCAGTGCGAACAAAGAAAAATACAGGGGAGGATTATTTTTTCTTTCAGATCTGACATTACTGCGTCATATGGTTTACTTGAGACGGTTGTTTTAATCTAAACTCCTGGTTGAAGAATAAATATTTTGCAGTTAAGTAGGCTGAAAATTGTTCACAGAGTGTTAAACTAATGTGCATAATGAAGCTTTAGCTATTATTAACATATCTGTATGCAAAGAATTGCATATCTTCACCATGTCATATAAACAGTTTGAACTGACTTTTCAAATTAACCATCCAAACTGAAATACACATTACCACTTTTTTCGTTCACTGGTACCGAAAAATTCAGTGTGAATTATTAGTCTGTCCCATGCTGCTTTCAAATGTTGTACCAAATGATATCTAATAGAATGCGGTGTCGGATGACGGTAGTCAAATCCTAATCCCCTTAGCATGTGTATTTGTTCCCGTTATTAGAGACAGCCTATGTACGGCCAATTCGCCGAGGTAGGATGCAGAATACTGAGAATACAGTCACACCTTGAAAAATGATTATCCTGAAATCGTTTTTGATATGTCTACAACAATTGTGTTGACTTGGTGGTAGTGAGTCAGTCTGAACAGTCGTGAAGAGATAGAAAATTTGAACTGGTCAAATAGAATGTTTTCATACATAAACCTGCCCATCGACCATTAGCCCTTTGACCAAGATAACATGGAATCATCCTTCGTCGCTAAACTCGATTGTTTCATAATCCAATTACCACGCTCGTACAAACCATAGTATTTCCATATTAGTTTGTTTATTAGATGTATTACACTGTGAGTGAAATAATATTATTTACTGGACACTGAAGTTTCGAAAAAACTGATTACTGTTCATAATCATTTCATCAATCATAATCACAAGACTTCGAAACTTGAGTTTGATAGTTTTCCTTGTCCTCTCTTATTTGTCATCATTAGGGTAGTAAAATTTTCAAGATATCTGAGACAGGTGCTGAATCATTCCTATTACACGTATTTGCAGTTGATTCGATAAACAAAGCTTCTGTTATCAATCTCTCTCTCCACCCTGTGACATTAGATTTTAAAACTGTCATTCTATCCAATCCTATTGTGTGGTTGTGTGTATTTGAATGTAGTGCTTTAACTGAATTATTCTCTAGATTTCTTATCTTGTTCGGGTCAAACAATCTAGATTTGCTAAGTTTTTTTTATGTTCAGCTAGTCTGACTGCCACTGTTCTACTAGTTCAACCTATTTATTTGACCTGACAATAATTCAAGCAGGGTATTAGATAAACTAAATTGTTTTGTTTTAAAGGTTCCTTTATCCGACAAAGCTTGTTTCTAATTGAGTTGGTGGATTTGAGTGCAAGCCACTTTAATTCCTGCACTGTTAGGAATTCTGCGAAAGGTTTTCAAATTTCCTTCCTTGAATGGAATTATAACGGATGATTTCGATTCCTAATTGTTGGTGTTGTCTTTTGCGCCTTTGACATGCAAGTCGACATTATTATTATTATTATCACTATCACTACTATCATTATTTATTTTATTTTTACATTTCCTTACATATTTCCTGACTAACTCATCAGGGTAATTATTAAGTGTCAAGGCTTCTTTTATGTGTATCACTTCCTGTCTTAGATTTTCCTTGGAACCATTTAGTTTTTGTGCTCTGTCACTTAAACATTTCACCAATCCTATTTTTACTGACATAGGATGAGATGATCGGAAGTCCAAATATGTGTTTGAATGCGTGGGTTTCTTGTAAAAACACACTAGTGTTTAACTTCCCATCTTTTTCCATTTGTAGCCTGATATCTAACATTGGAAGTTCCCCTTCCTGACTTTCCAATTCATACGTGAATTGAATTGCCTCCACCTTTGATTTAATGTGTTCGAAAAACCTATCTTTATCCTGTGTTCTAAGTACAGTGAATGTGTCATCTATATAGCTGCATCATACTTTTGGGGTGGGGTTGAACGTTTCAATCGCTTTTTTTCCCACCTTTCCATTGAATATATCTACTTTAACCGGGAATATTGGTGATCCCTTGGCAACTCCCTCAGTTTGTTTGTATGTTTTCCTTTTGAATTTTAATACTGTGGAAGTCAGGTATAGCTGCACTCACAGAATTATGTCCTCAAGTTGCACTTTCGTCGTATGTTCGCGTTCTTGAACAGAAATGAGTTCGTTTCTTACTGCCTCTATACCCATATTTATTGATATACGTGTGCGTAATCTGAGAATGTTAAAACTAACCATTTTCTCTTCATTATCCAATTTTAAATTATCTAATCTGCGTTCAAGTTCGTAAGAATTTGTTAGTCTAGATTTCGAGGGGATTTTTAGAGGATTTAATACCATGGCTAAATATTTAGATAACTCATAATTAGGTGAATCTCTAATATCAACTATAGGTCTATTAGGGTATCCTGACTTATGAACTTCAACAACACCATATATCCTACCGGGGTTATTAGTTTTGGGCATTAAATTAAACCACTTAGACGCACCTAGAAATAGCTTCATTCAGCGTATACGGTCCATTAAAGATTTCTTCACTTTATTTATAACTGTTTCTATTGATTTATTAATTTCCTAATATGGTCCTGTTTGTATGTGAGTGTTTACTTTGTCCAATTAGTTTGATCTGTATTATACTGGTGTTCCATTTCCTTGGTCTGACTTTGTGATTACTATATCCTTGTTATTCTCAAGGTGTTTTAAGGGCTTCTATCTCTGGTTTTGTGATGTTAGGCTTTCCACGTTTTTGTCGTTTAATGTCAGTGCACATTGTGCCCGTACTTCATCAGCCGTAGTTTTGTTTATCCTACTTAGTGCTATTTCTATTTTAGAGATGACATCCTCAGGTTTCAGCTTATCCACCGGTACATTGAAATTTAGTTCCTGTTCTAATACACTGATTTCTGTATGACTTAATATATGTGTGGAGAGATTGATAATTCAATTTGTTTTATCGATCGCCATTGGCCTTGGATTGCTGACTTCATCATTCTGAGATGAAGATTTCTCCTCTAATTATTTGTTGAACTTTTTGATTTGACTATTCTTTGACTTTTTGAAAGTTGCTGATTTTGCAATGTTGGAGGACTGTGTTATAAGATCATAAACTACACAGGTAGCTATTCCCATTAGCTTTTGCTTTAACTGCTCAATTTCACACCTGATATGCTGCAACTTTTAAAGATTCAAGGGATCTCCTCTTTCAGGCATAATTTTTGTAGACTTTCTATTCTGCTTCTTGATTTCTAGAAAACTATCAAACTCAAGTTTCGAAGTCTTGTGATTATGATTGATGAAATGATTATGAACAGTAATCAGTTTTTTCGAAACTTCAGTGTCCAGTAAATGATATTATTTCACTCACAGTGTGATACGTCTAATAAACAAACTTATATCGAATTACTTACTACCACAGTGCCCAAGAATAAAACATATATTAAAACCATAGTATTCCTCAAGTGAGTGATGACAACTTGCTTTAGGTTAATCAGTGACGTGATATGTTCGCGTGAAATATTCCAAACAGTCCAGTTACGACTGCATTTCTCACGGAGAAATCAAGCTGGAAGAAACAAGTTTGAAATGTCATTACCTAAATGTCTACGTGCTTCAGAGTCAGGCCAAATGTTTGACTCTGAGAATTCTGATTTTATTAGGAAAAATTCCAGATGTGGAAAACCTCGTCTAATATCAGAAGCTTTTCTTAATAACTGGAATCCAAATTGTCTGAATAGGATTGATGAAGCGAGACAAAATTTGACGTGGTTCCAACACACACACACACACTCGATGAAATGATAAAAAGTTCAGAAATGTGATTTTATCGTGCAAACACATGTTGATTTAGTAAATTCTTGCACACATGAAATCCAACAACCTTCACATGGTTTGCTTCTCTTACCGACTGACTAACGTTACAGTATGAATTCCACCTGATGCTGAAATAAGATGATCGGGTTAACACTATTAGATGATTGAAGGCAAACGGCAGGAGGCATCGGATATAAGTGACGTGCTTGTTGAGAACTCACCACTCAGCTACGCGTATCTGAGATTTTGAAGGATTTCAAGCCACTTCTAAGATTAGAATACATGTCATCCACTGGTGCAGCAATAGACGTTCTCACTTGCATAGTGGCGGCATTACAAATTTGAGTGGTAGAATTCAGTTTCTCTAAGACAGGAAACGAGAAGCGTGATACCAGTAACTAACTAGTGTGTAGTCAAAGAATGTTACTGTATATAAGCTGACATTTTTAGATAACGCTTTATTGATACTTTGATAAAGCTATCAGCATTAAGTAGCGAATCATCAGTAATAACATCCTCGTTCTATTTTCATCCAATGGGAGGATAGAACATATTCCTCATCCCAGAATGTTTTAGAACTATTAAAAGTGAACTTGGTTTTGACATATACATCTGTGGTTGTCAATTCATTTTACATGAAATTCAAGAACATTGAAATAAACAAAATAAGAAGGAATTTGGAAATGAGTCTCAGTGTTTAAATACACCACAAGGATATTTTCATCCACTAGCCTACTAACGTATCTGAAAGACACTAGGCTTGCACACTGATGAGATTCATTAAGTTTCGGTGGTGCACACTCTGACAAGTGGATGGAGTCGTTTTGGATAGTCTATAGTGAATATTCTTGTATGATATGTGTTTGACACGCATAGACTGTCTCGCCAGGGATTTCATCGAATTGTTGCCATTATGTGGGAGATATGCTGACGAATTAATCGTAATGTGAGTTGCGCATGGGGTGTGACATGTACACTGGATAGAATTAACCTCCTGAATCACATAAACCTTGTATGTTAGGGTGAAATTTGCAGTCAACTACCATTTTTCCCTTACTTTTGAGTAGAGGAGAGAATGCCACGATATAGTAGTCTAATCATAAGATTCCTTTCACACGTGTCTGAAAAAGATATCCTTTGAAGTTTCTGAACTGATGTAGTGACCTCCTCATTGTATGTTCGATTCATCTCTATTTTCTTCTGCGTAATCATTGAGCAGTAAATTTTTAGTCGGTTTACGTTTATTGACATAAACTAACAATGCTCATTACTCTTTCGACCAGTGGCTCAATAACGCAATCGTTGAGTGCAATAGACATCAGCGATAGTGGCCATTAGTTTAAAATGAAAAGAGCTTTCAAGTCGAGTTTATTGTCTTCCTGTTTACTTTTCTTACTTTGAACAAAATGTGTGCTTCCAGGTCATTGAGTTGGGAGTGAATTCTATGTCAGCCATTTGTCAGTCTGGTCAAAGACCGCTTTCTCCACAAGCTCACCGCTTGAGACCGAACTTATTTTATATCCATTATCAAAAGCCACATCAAAATGTATCTCAGACATAACTCTTAACCGTTTTAATATTAATAAACATTTCATGATTCAATTCCAACCAATCTGTGCGTCGGTGGCACAGCGGTTAGGACTCTCGCCGACCATGCACATGGTCCGGGGTTAAATCCCCTGCCGGCGCACACCCGATATCTATGGTATGCCTGAATTTGGGCAACCGATATCCATGCTGAAAATTCCATACTTGTATTGAAAATACGGTGTGGAATCAAGCTGTAAATCAAAATATAAATATATTATCTTTTCAAAGAAAATGGATTTATCAAGAAATCTTGGGTCGACTGAAAGAATATTGAAAAGACCTGACCACTGAAAAACGCTACAGTACTGTTAATGATGTAATGGCAAGGATGCTAATGTAGACCTAAGAATCTGTGATCAGAATGACACATCAAATTCTCTTTGTTCAAGTGCGACTGGATGAATATAGTCAAATAGTAGGTTAATATTCATACGACTTATATCTACATCTGAGTGAGGTGAGTCTGGAAGGTTTCATGAAACTTGATGACGACACATGGGCGACTGAACATAAGAGCTGAAAGAATACCAACATTTCCTGTAAAGAAATGTGTTCATCAAGGAAGTAGAAGAGCGAAAATGTGTCATGCAAGAGGGCCAGATTTTCGCTGTTGTGATATGTTCAAACAAAAATTTGAGATTTTCGGACTGAATGATTTTGTGGAGTGCTATTCATGTATGCACCTAATTCGCATAGAGCAGGGCAGTTTGCTATTTCCTTTGCTCCTGTTTTCCGCTTGTAATTAAATGGAAATAATTATCTGCGTGAAATGTAGTACAGAGACTTTGAATGCATAATTTGATATGAAATTTCACGTCAAATCAGTCGGTTTTTGTGAGTACAAAATATCCCCTAAGGTTTGTAAATTTTCGATATCTTGTTGTTTTGAACAGTGATCTTATCATAAATGCATGTTTTACGCTGATCAGTACACAGCTTCAACATCATTTTACACATATAATGATCTAAATTGGCTTTTTGTGAAGCCTAATACTCAAAATTCAATATTTATAATTTCGTGAAACAAATTATACTACATCAGGTTGTGAAAGTGAGTCGTGATATACATTCAATCCTCGAATTATTCGCAAATTGGTTTTCTGACTAATGAGGTTTCCATAAATCAGAATCATTCACAGATTCCTCCACCATTATAACGCCAGAAAGCAAACGTGTCATCATCATTCTGTAAGACTGATCTATTCATGAAGACGCATCTCCTTTTTACGGCGCATTCCGGCGATTAATAACAAAACAGTGCAATATTCGTTGATGAGCGATTTTAAAAGGTGCAATGAGAATTCGGTTGGGATAGACCAAACAACATTGTGTAGTTAAGAGTTGTCTAAACATAAGTCCGGATAATCATTGAATGACCTACCATTCTGATTCATAGTCTTGTCAATTGAAACTCAGTTTGTCCAGTGGGGCCAGTGTCGGATGTCTATATCAGAAATTTACTCTTAGTGGATGAAATCATTGAGAGCATGTCACCATGAACTCGTTTCTTCACTAGTACTATTGCAGAATCCGTGAAAGTGCTCTTTCACTAGCGGATACTTCATTAGCAGAGTGAATATTTCGTGAGAGAGATATTTTGTTGAGAGCATGCTTTATAGGTGCACGTCGGATGAGATATATGTGATTTCATCTGTGATTCTCAGGAGCACCGTCAAATATTCATCTTGCTCTTTAGTTTAAGGGGAAATTCAGCATCTATTCTCAGCTCTATTTTTTTCATCTCGTAGAAAATGAACAGAAAGGCGATGTAATTATGGCATGTCAGTTTATCTACCAGTTCCGAATAATCTCGATATTTTATTACGATTACGGAGTTTATCTATGGCTTGAATCATTGAAATCCAGCCTAACATATGCATTGAGAAAGAATTTGTGGAGGTGCTTTCCCTAATATGCCAACTTCTATTTTTACCTTCTTTAATCGTCGCACAAATATTCCTATTGATTTCATCTGATATTCATCTAAGAATTAGTGATTTGTCCAAGTGGAATGCACAGCTCATGTTTTGCAATTCAAACCATTTTCACCAACTGTCTTACCGATGGTGAAAATTTCAATGTTTCTAAGAATGAAAAGCAGTTGGCGTCTCATGGTTTTGTAGATGATTATTTTTTTAATCTACTGACTGAATAAATCTCATGAAAGTGGACTCATCAAATATTTTAACATACACTGAAGATACGGAAGACTGCATTTTTTAAAAATGCAGTTTGTTTTTGCACTACCAAACACTGATGAAAGCGAAATTTCTGACTGATGTTTGCAGCATCAGCAGATCACCACTGACAATGGTGTCTGCGAATCTGCATTCTACTATTCTGCATAAGTGCAATTCACTTGTGAGTAATTCATAGTGCACATGTCGCTAAGGATGTTTCATGCTTATCTTGTTTGGTAATAATTCACAGGCTATAACACTATAATAATGTTTATCATTTCACAACCCCCCAAATATGTATATATACATACGTATACACCATCTTAAATATTTAAAACCGTTTCTTTACATCAGTGAATCAGTGTAAGAAGAAGTATATATAATACAAGAACAAACCTTAGGCACTGTCGTTGATTATAATTCCATTTTGTTTAAAAATTAATTCGACAAAGTATCACATTGATGCACAGTAATATTTAATGATGACGTTTATGATATGATTATTAGTAGTAAATTGCATTGGAAACGTCATCAGTAAAAATAACACTGTATAACACTTTGAGACTTTATGAAAATAAATGTCATCCACAATGGATAAGCTGCATATGTCTTTAATTTTTTCCATCTCTTACCAGTTTTGTACATGTCAGATACACGTTCGCCGCAGGCCATATTCTGAAAGCAACCAATCCGTCTACTGACTAATAATTTACGCCAGATGTACGTCAGAGGAACTACTCACACCATCTGGAATCCTTGATAATGCGTTGAATGAAGTAAAAATACTGGTCACCCGTGAGAAATTTGCCATAGTTCAAGAAGAACACAGTTTCTACTAAAGACAAAAATTCATCATCAATGTTCGTTGAATACAAAGTAGCAGTATTTACCACAATAAATAACCAATTAAACAATATATTGTTGGTAAAAATCATTCCAAAAAAATAAAATTAACATAGCTCTAAACCAATTGTAGAATCAGGTTTCAATGGTGCTTCTTAAAATAGATTTTAAGCAAAAAGTACCAACTAATCTAACTCAATAACTAGGAGTCTATGTGTAGATTTTCCACTCATCTTTGGAAAAGAGACAAACAGCTCGAGATTCTTAGATCTATTGAAGAAAAACCCCTCCAGTTACTAATGATCACTTTAGTGAGTGCATGAAATCTGTCCAAAAATAAATGTATACCTATGTGAGATCACAGTCACAAATATTGACTGAGGTGAAGAGATAAATATCAGTATTCGAAAATTTAGCACCTATACTGTGTGCGCGTCTGCATTACTGAAGGCGTTTCATTTAAGCACGGAATTCAAAAAGAGGGCTTAGAGACACTGAACAGAGGGTATTCAGGCTCTGTTTAGTGATAAGTGATCACTCTGTGATTGATTTCTACATTTCAATGGAAATCTTGTTGACAGTGTGGAAATGAGCGAATCTTATCAGATGTCACATTTTCAAGGAATCTCTAATTTCTCACGTTTAGTTGTACTTCACTGAATTAGGCTCACACTGAATAAAGAAGATGCGATTATTCATCGTGTGAATTAGTCTGATGTTATAAAAGCAGCTTCATTCACCTGGATTCACTAACTTAAAGTAGTAATTTACCAATTTAATGAGTGGTGAATAATTCATACAACTGTGAACTATTTTTTAGCTTTATTGAGTCATTGAGGTAGAAATAAAATATTTAGACAGAATAACGGATGAACGAATCGAAACTGAACATCGTATATAAAAATAAGAGCATTAACCAAATCAGTTTAGGTTTTCCCTCGTGGATTTATGATATACGTATTTCGAACAAAATATTTAGACTCATGAAATTATAAACTGCGGGATTTGCTATCATTTCAATGGGTACTCCTGCATAAAAATCAGACAAACATTTCCGTCCTCCATTTGACGCTCAGTTCAATAAGGTTTATGTGTGTTTTGAATTACACCTTAACAATAAGTCGTAGGAATAAACTCCGCTACGATAACCACGGATGTCATCCATCTGCCACATAACTTCAATTTCATGTAAAAGCAGATATTTTCTACAAGGTGTATACTATGCTGAGGATTTTTTCTATTTTGCAGGGTATAATGGTAAGCTGAAATGCGCTGGATAATTCACATAAAAGAATTCATGTTATTCATGCTTTTCGATTTATATGCTTAAATTCCCACATCATATCGAATGTGATACTGAAATAATTTTTAATGCATTTAACGGAAGCACTCCCTCCCCACCTTTCCTTCATATTACTGACACTATTGGTGGAGTGCAAATTGTAACAGAGGCCCTCAACAGCATATCTCCTTTCCACTCTGCCCATACAAACTGCAAACTATTCTTCAAATGACATCCTCCACGCCACCATTCGACGATCAACGAATGCCCTCACATTCAAGACACACTCGATAACCAGCCATGTGGTTTCACTTAATGCTCTCACTCTGTACTCTGAGCAATGTACCCGACTTCAGGAGTATATACAGATGTCTAATTGATTCAAGCTTTCGTTGACCATAACACACTTAGGTTCGATGCCATTTTGACGTTTGTCAGTCGTCTAGAATGTCGATCACTTTGAAATGTTCACAAAACAGCTGATTCATTAACATTTGAGTAACGAGGACAACTAAAATCCAGTTTGTTGCAGATGGTGAGGGCACAGTAAAATGGCGTTATTTCTATGTGAACGATGATGGGCTGAGAAGTGTCATATGAAATCCACTTATTCAGGCTCGTCATTTGATTAATTTGTCGTAACACGTTTATTGAAATGAGACTTTCTTCAAATGATACCCATTTCCAGTTCATTCCCCTATTGTCAGTAGATGAAAACAATTGAGATTCACCTTCATATTTGTGCTGCTCTCCTGACAAAAATAACATGATAAGAAAATCCAAAATCACACGCAGTTGTATCACATTATTAACGTGGATGTATTGGCTGTTATCAGACATGAATAATAATGAGACGGACCGCGGAATTAACCACATTCAACAACGGGTTATATGACAATGCTATACGTCAGGTGATTCACAGCGGAAGACTCAGCGAGGCGTTCGAAGCGAATATTATAAAAAGTAAGAAAAGTTGGCAGGCTATCATCACTGATGATATTCCTAATTTCGGCTGACTGGATTATGCGTCAGACTATGGATAGGAGTGAGGAGACAGGGTTACGTTGGACCACCAATACGAAGACTCTAGAACATCTGGATTTTGCGTGTGAATGACGTGTCTTATGTAGGAGAAACTCGAAGGCTTCCAGGTGGAAAGCAACAACCTGGCAAAAGATTCTAGCAGGCAGCGAGGTCAGCACTACCAGTGAACATAGAAAAAAACGGAGTTGATGAAGATAACCAACCAAATAACAGCAACAACAATAACAACCAGCAGCGATCGCTATCAACGGAAGAGATTGAACAGAGTGCGCCTCGTTCACTTATCTAGTCAGCAACCATCATTTGAAATGCAGGCTGAAAAGATGAGGATGCAAAGCGAGCGAGAATAGGAAAGGAAAGATACACCTTCATCAACCTGAAACCAGTATGGTAATCTTCTACAACCGGCATCAGGAACAAGATTCGGATGTGAAGAGAGTCACTTCTTCCATGTGACTGATATCCAACAGGTTATATCAGACTTTCACCAGCAGCTGCTCATTCGCTGAATCCAAAATAAAGATCAGCAGGTCAACTGACCAAGAAGAATTCGAAACAAGAAAACCTGACTGGCGACATACCAACCTAGGGCTGATGGTTCAACAAGTGTGTAGCAAGAAGTGGAGTCAGATAGGGCCAACATTGAAAGGACCATTGAATAAAGTCGCGCACCAGGTCGTCACTCAGTTGGAACTCCAGTGGGAATCGACGAGTGGGTTGTCAGTGCAAGGATGACACGGAGGTGATCGTGCGGAGAGGAGATGAAAGATTGTGAGTAATCGTTGGGCTATGCGGCTGAAGAGGATGGCAGAAAACAGAACAAAGTGGAGAGGTGTTGTTGAAGCACTATGTTTCACTCGAAATCCAAAGGAATATTAAATACAATTAAATTTACGTGAGCGTGTTAATCACATGTAAAGCCTAAATATATTGAACACAGGGAATTCAGTCTCTGTTTAGTGATAAGTGATCACCCTGTGATTGATTTCTTCATTTCAATGGAAATCTTGTTGACAGTGTGGAAATGAGCGTATCTTATCGGATGTCAAATGATATCATATTTGAATTAGTGAAATAGGCGGTTTTCATCCCCACATCTGCTCTGTCTAGATTGGCCAGAATACACTACGATTCTCTCCTATCTCAAGTGAAAATTTGTGACGACACGTAGGGCGTTGTAAGGAGCTGAAATATTTCAATCGTTGAAATTCACTTCACTTTCCGTATTCGATAAGTGACTCAGTGTCATTGTAAATCAAATCAAATGTATCAACTAATATGGAATGATTCCCTAACTAACTATCTATCTGTCTATCTGTCTGTCACACTACTCACTGTCTTGGTGACGAAATTTCCTAATATCCACTGATTAGGAAAGTAGTGAAGTGAAAATGATAAGTAAATAAATAGGCTTCTGTGTTGATTACAACAAATGTTTGACAATCTGAATAGGAATTGAGCGAAAACTTTGTAGTTAATTGTCCTGCAGGTGTCAACATAATAAAATTGCCTTGTGAAATGGCAAAAGATGATATATTTTAAATAAGGTAGCTCATTATTTTCAGTGCCTTAAGTATATGCATAAGCATAAATATATAAATAATGGAGGTTTTCCTGTTGCCTCATATGGGAATGGTGCTTATGTGCAATTTCATATGGATTACAGGAGATGTGCTCCAACATCACGTGAATTATGCACGCGTTATTTTTAATTCACGTTGTTTTCCTTGGAAGCATGTGTTAAACGGGTTATATCATCTCTCTTGATTATCGGTTTTGTCTTTTATATTTAGAAAGTGTTACAGTTTTGATTTTGCTTCCGTCAAGGACAAACGATGAATTGAAACTGTCCCTGTGAGCGCCTTATTTCCCTGCACGTTTCTAGAAGGATATTTTGTTATTTCTATCGGTACTGTTTCGTTCTGAAGCGTTCCAATGAAGAAGGCACTAATTGTCTAAAGTATTTGTTAAGATTCACTGATCCTCACATCATTCTAGAGTGTATAAGTGAGTTTCGAAAACTGGATTGAACAGATGAATATAAGACAATTGAATTCTTCGGTTAATAACTGTGTAAGAAATGAATAAAGTCTAACAAATCACTGATGATTAGTATCCTTTGTGAATAACGCCCAGTGTTGAGGATGACTGAACCAATTTCTCACGAAATCGATCACGCATACATGCATTTGGTGGCAGCGACTTACAAGTCAAAGTAAAATTGTGAATTGCTGAATGAAATACAGAGATGTCTTTCCCATTGTGTCGTGGATAATTAGTTTGTATGTAGAGGTATTGGGTGTGTTCTAGGATTACAGTAACAAGAGAGTAACGGGTTAACGTGATAATTTGAAATTAACCACCACCGAAACGATAAAGTTTAACACAAATATTAAAATTTTGAAATTTTTTGATGTCTTAATGTTGAAAAATAATACATTCAAGGTGTTTTTAAACAAAATTTGATGTTGTCGGTAGGTTTCGCTTTAAATAACAGAATAGTAATTATTGTCACTTTTTAACTCTGTTATCTGGGTTTACGCACAAATTGCGACTTCTAGCTATTTTAGTTACTGCTGATTTTTACTTGAGTACTTTAACAGATAATGAATTTTTCGACAAAATTACCTGACAGCAATTTTCGTAAACACACTCATACAATCACACTTATCATATTCCAGCATGCAGATGTGAGTAACTGTCCAAATTCAATTGGTAACTGAATCAACTATTGGTGATGTAATTCTGATCCTTTTTAATTAGACGACAGTTTTTATTCATCCAGGATTAGGTGGTAGAGTGATCCAGGTACGAAATCAAGTATACATGACTGACTGAGTCATGAAACATGTGAAGATCGCTTATCAGAAATCGTCAGTATCAGTAAATAATCTTCAATACTCTGAGACTCATGAATGATAATTGTGCAAGAGTTCAGTGTAGAAGTAATATGTCCATTCAGGATTCTGAAGAGAAATATACCACTGGAATAAAGTGAGCACAAAACACGCAAAACAACATAAGGCAAAAGAATCTGTAATGACAGGCAAAAGATATCAGACGATCCTGACTAAACTGCTTATCATGTACTCTGAAATAATGCGGCGGAATTAGACAAGATAATATCAGCATATGATTCTTAATGCTTCTCTAACTGATTTCGATTTGTCATGTGAGCCACCATCAAACCAACCATATAAAACGAAACCAAGAATCGCATGTATTTTATCAATAACTGCGAATAACAACTAAGTAGTATTTTTACATACGTAAAAGTAGCTTCCCTTCCTCATACACAGAAATCCTATAATCTACATTTAAATATATATATATATATATAACCTACTTACTTTAGGTAAATGCAATTGGGACGAAATTTCGAGTGATTAGACACGTCAGCTGTGTTCAGGTGTCTTCATTAAACTTCCTTTTATGGACTTCAACAGAACTCGCTATGAGACACAGAAAAGTGCGCTTTAATGGAGCTCAGTGTCCTAATTTCAAAATAAGTTCTACCAGTTCCGTTTGCCATTTGCTGCCCAGTTCAATTAGGTTTATATGTGCTTTGACAATAAATCTAGAGAATTCATTTGGCCACGATTTCCACGGATGTTATCCATCTGTCACATAACCTTAATTTCACGTAAAATGAGATATTTTCTACCAGGTGAATAATTAAAGAGATTTCTTCTATTTTGCAGATTATAAAGGTAAGTAGAAAATACGTTGAGAAGTTCACGTAAAACGAATTCATGTAATTCATGCTTTATGATTCATATGCTTAAATTCCCACTTCATCACGAATGTGATATTGAAATTAATTTAATGCATCTGGCAGAAGCACTGCTTCCTGACTTTTCCTTCATATTACTCATACTAGTGGTCAGGTGCGATTTGGAACATAGGCCCTCAACAGCATATCTCCTTTCCACTCTGCCTATACAAACTGCAATCTATTCTTCACATGACATCTTCGATGTCACCATTCGACGATCAACGCAACCCCTCACATTCAAGTCACACTCGATAACCAGCCATGTGGTGCCTCTTAATGCTCTCACCCAGCACTCTGAGCAATGTACTCGACTTCTTGAGTAAATATAGATGTCTGATTGAGTCAAGTTTTTGGTGCACATGCACTCAGGTTCGATGCTGTTCGGTCTGTCGACTAGAATGTCAATCGCTTCGAAATGTTCGCAAAACTGGAGATTCGTTACCGTATGAGAAATGAGGGCAAGTGAAATCCTTTTTGTTGCACATCGGGATGGCAAAGTGAAATGCCGTTATTTCTATGTGAACGATGATGGGCTGTGAAGTGTTATTCTGAATCTACTTATTCAAGCCCATCTTGTGATCAATTTGACCTAAAATGTTTAGTGAAATAAGATGTTATGATAATGATCACCATCTGTGACCCATTTCCGCATTTGTCAGTAGACGAAAACAATTTAGTGTCACCTTCATGTTTCTGGGACGCTCCAGATAAGAGAAGGTGATAAGAAAAGCCGTAAGCATCTACAGTTGTATCACAGCAGTTTTGTGGGTGTATTAGATTTAGTCAGATATGAATAAGTTCAGTAGGTATTGAGAATGACCGCGGTATTAACTGACGCATGTGGATGAATTGTTGTGAATATGGAATATGAGGATATTTGACAGTTAAATGTTGTTCACTAGACTCCTTTGTACTGTTATTGCTACCGGAGAAATACGAAAACGGTTTCGATGGAAGACCTTTTCACTGTCACAGATGCGAGTGTGCCTTAAAGCCATATGACGTTAGACAATCTTATTTGAGGTGAAATTGAAGAATGTGCAGTGAATGAGAATAAAAGATAACAATGAATGGCAGTCATTTCCTATGAAAATAGACCCCAAGCAACAGATCTTCTGACACATTCGTTCTGAATTTTTCTCCATAAATGGATATCATTCGTGAAACAGTACCAAAGTATGTAATTTCGAGAAATAATTTAACGACCTATTGCGTCATTTTGGAGTCATTATAATCAATTGATTCAAAATCATCTTCGTACTTCGTTGTCGAGTGCAGTCTGCATTTATTTTGTCTCACTTCATTTCAAGCTGGCACATTCCAGTTCACCCATTTTATCACTTCAACCGACATGTTCGCATATTTATGTTTCCGAATGTGTGAAATCCTCCTATCATGTGAAACAGCCCACCTTTATTCCACTCTGTGTAAGCAGTTCTTCATTCTGATTGCAAATCAATTTAGAATCCTTAGCCGTTCAAACGAATTTTCCCGACCTACATTATTTTCATCCACATAAAAGTTTGTCCATATAACAACCAGTTGAATTACATATAAAATTAACATCGTACAGCTACCAACATTCAGTCGATGCAGAAAGCACTTTCTTCGCGCAAACATTAGTTTCATATCCCAGTGTAGATTTTCATCTCATCTTTGCGAATTGGAGAAACAGCTCGAGGTTCTTAGATCTATTGAAGAGAAACCTCTCCAGCTACAAATGTTCACTTTAGTGAGCGCATGAAATCCGTCCAAAAATATATTTATACTTATGTGGGGTCACAGTTACGCAATGTTAACTGGGATATTATATATAAGACGCTAAAATAATTATTAACTACTAATTTAAAATATTCTGTGTATAAACATATATATATAATTGTAGAGCCTGGAAGAGGAATTAATCGAAAAGAATATTCTTTGCTCGATTATTTTGTGTTTTACAGCATTAATTATCAGTATTCGAAATTTTAGCACTTGTCTTGTGTAAACGTTTGCATTAGTGAAGGCGTCTTATGTGAGCGCAACCTCAATTAGTTAACCAGCTTGCTGTTTATCTATCATGTCCCAAAAGTAGGTAAAAGCAGAGGTTGTGGCTTAGGGCTATTGACCCTTCACCACTGAATCTATCAAATCAATGAAGAAACTTCAATGCACAAAAATGTTTCGTAGAATTCAAATTAGGATCTTATTCTTCCAACCTTTGTTCAATATTTTTGTCAAATATCGTTCGATCCCTCCATAGGGATCTTCGTCAGTTTTCTCTTTTGATAATTTGAACTTATTGGAGCTAATCGTTGCAAGATCATCGACATTGCTCCATTCATTCACAAGTACTTCTCCAGAATGCTATTCTGGCCACTGCACGATCATATTTTCTTTATTCTTTGATTTCTTCAGTTAATCTTTATGTCCTATGTTTAAGAGAATATCAAAATCTGTTTTTTTATTAATATAATTCAGACAATAATTTAAGGGGCTTATCTGAAACACTCTGAATCAGAACATGAAAATAGGATTGGATTAACAGTCTGAATGATTAGACAATCAATATGCAGTTTGACTTTCAGGCTGATCAACAATTGGCCCTACCCCATTGAAGCATATTCCAATTGTTATAGTTTGCAATTACAATATTATCAGCGATACACTGGAATAATTACACACACCCTTTCTCAGATCAAATAAAGATATACTGTTTCTTTGGCTATATCCGCTATCCTTATACTTCCCTTCGTAGTGGATTTATCTGAGAGTCTTCTGAAGCACCGTTAGTTATCCATGTTTTATTGATATAAGTATAAAACTTGGGCATTGTGGTAGAGTTTTTATTTTGCTTCACGTTCCCCAGTGGAACATAGGGCTTCAAGCTAGTGGCTTGAAGCTTCTGTAGCAGTGTTTGCTAGCCCCATGCCCAACCTTTCCTCTTCACCAGCATTATTTCTGGCTTAGCGAGGTAAAGGAGTGCGTCGGCCGGGGATCAAACCCCGGACCATGTACATGATCGGCGAACGTCCTAACCGCTATGCCACTGTGGTAGAGTATAACTCCATAATGGATAGGATTTTATTTTAATAAATCACACAGTGTTGTACAGTTAAATTAACTGATGACGTTTCGAGCACAAACTATTGCTCATAATCATATCAAGTTGATATGACTATGATCAATAGTTTGTGCTCGAAACGTCATCAGTTAATTTAACTGTACAATATTGTGTGATTTATTAAAATAAAATCCTATCCATTATGGAGTTATCCATGTTTCTTTGCGAAATCCTTACGCAGGTAAAGTTGTGCACTCTTCTAAGCTGTTGTGAAATTACACAGCAAAAAATGTTGAGCTACTATAGCGTCGTACATTCCCTGCTTCTCTGTCATAAGGGGAATATACTCATAATATAAAATCAAGAGAAACAGTCATAATGATCTTGCGTAACTAGGGTGCTGACAGGCAAAATATAACTGTCATTATCATATACAAATACATTTCATTCTGTGAATTCCTATTCTTATATAGCTTTTCGTTTAACGGAATTTAAATTCACCATTACTTTTGACGTGAAAGATGTCTGTAAGTAATAAACTAACAAACACTAAATAAATTTGTGGGTGTCTGGTGATCAGATATATCAATATCTTGATAATCCCTAGGACGGAGATTCTACGTTGTTAACCAATTGTTATTTTATTCACATAACTCATGTTTTGCTATTCAAATTGACCCGAAACCACTGTACAAGTCATGTGACTGGCACCGCACAACTTACTATTTCTCAGAATGACAATTGGTTGCTAGCACATATTTTGTGAATAATACCATTATTTATGTCACGTGCGCGCGAAATTCATTTTAAGTGGTTACATTCAAAAATTCCACTTGTTTTGTTGAGGCTAGTTCACCCGTCTTATTACTACTCAGCTGTCCATTTAGCGTATTCATATTCTCGATTGAGAATTTGAGAAAGAAGGTCAGATTCCAAATTCGCTTGAAAGGAAGCCTCTCCAAGGATAAATGTTCACCTTAATGAGCACATGAAATCTAGCCTTTAATAAATGTATGCCTATTTAGAATAAGAGTTACGAAATGTCGACTGAGATGAAGCGTTGAATATCAGCATTCGAATATTAAACGCTTGTTTTGTATACTTCTTTGAATAAGTGGATATGACTGGTGTGGGCATGGTTGACATAAGTCGGGCTAAGAGAAAATGAAAAACTGTGGTTTCAGTCTCTGTTTGATGATAAGTGATTATTCTGTGATTAGTTTTTGTATGGAAGGAAGAAGAAATAAAACATTTCAGTTTTTGTTGAATCAAACTAATCTTCCATTGAAGAATCATTCCCGGGCTATCATAGTCCTGATACTCTTAGTGACGGAATGTTCAATTATGCGTTGATGGCGAAATTAGTGAAATGAAAATAAACATGTAAATTAATGGGCTTCCGTTTTGATGTGAGTAAACGTTGATTATTTCAATATGAAATGCGTAGAAATCATAGTGAACTGTCCATCGCGTCTCACTATTCTGCAATTTCCACATTCAATTATAATATAAAATATTTTCCTTAATTAAAAAGTTTATAAGTTGCAATGACGCACGTTGAAACCAAAGATTTAGACATTTTCGTCAGTGTCTTCGAGTGCACAAAATTCATAGCTAGTTATTTATCCCCACGACATTGAATACTAACACGTTTTATCCATGCTTTGACACGGATCCATACGTCGATTCAGATGGATTTGGTAAGTATAATTACCTCGCTTCATTCGGGGATTAGTACTGTATTGCAATTTTGCGAAAATTAACTTGTAACTGATTTACCCGCCGGAGACATGGGGACTGAACGAAGAAATACTTCCATTCTAACAAGATTCGGCATCTACGCCTCCACTATAATATAAATGTCAATTCTACTTTAACACAAAAATAACCACTACAGTGGTGAGAGGCATTCCTGGAGTAACGCTTTCAAAGACATGCATAATTTAGCAAGTTTCTTTCCACTCTGCTTATCATCAACCTGGTTCTCATAGTCCAGCGAAGATTTCCTTTAGTTCGTCCATAGCATAGAAACTTTTATCAACACTCTTTGATAATTCAGTAATAAATAATTTGAGCGAATCAACCTGACTCAATGAGTAACGATTGAGTGGTCTTTCATTCCTTTGAAATCTGCTACAAATTCAAACAGTAGCTCGAAACATTGAGAAACGGAACAAACACCCATTAGAAACTTCTCAAACAATAGGATTTATTCTGTCTATTTCATCCCTAACCTCTTGCTACGTAACCAATGTGACCACCCATTTATTCATTATTAATTCCTTGTTTTCCTAAAATCGTTCAATCCATTTCATGTACGACATAAAGACTGTCTTGAGATTATCCATCAGAATTTATTAATTAAGGATTCTATGGACATATTTTGCTCGTATTGTGCTTTCAAACTTGTAATCTACCACCCAAAATGAATTTGGAACTCATCGTGCACAAGAATGAGAAAAAAAGACATGAATTTGGAACTTAAGAGTATTTCTAAGCAAAACTGAATGCAAACTGAGTATGTAAATCAATCTTGAATTTGAAGTCATATCATGCATTTCAGTATTGTGTGACCTGCAGATTATTCAGGTATGTTCCCTATCTATTTTTCCATTTATCCATCTATCTATCTATCACGCTGCTCATTTTTCTGTGACAAAATTATTATTATATATTGAAGACGAAATTACTTACTTGAAAATAACTAAGTAAATAAATAGGCTCTGTGCTGATAATTACAATATGAATTAATTTATTAACCAACTGACTGTCAATCACGTCTCACTATACAAATATATCTATGTTTTCAAGACATTTGCAACCTGTCATTGGAAGGCGATGTTATTGCTATGAGTTTATAGTGATAACAGTCGATGTGTTTCATGAGTGTATTAGTTATTGAGGCATTACTTTAGTATCACCAGACGTGCTGATTCGTCAACATTCTGTATTATTTTTTCGGGAATAGAAGCTCTAGAATAATCATCCCACATTGTTTTATAGCTGGAGGACTTTTCGCCTTTCTCTCATGTATTTCTCACTAATTAAGTACTTAAGTCAAAGAAGTAGCTTTTAGTAATATGAATGCCAATAATTTAGTGAATGTTGTCTCTGGTTATGCTCACCTCATTCTAGTGTGCTATAGTGAGTTCTCAGCTTTTCTGTTGACTTTTGAGGTATTTTTCGGATGCGCTTATTTATGACAAAACGATGCCATCTGCTGATCATCTCGTAATTATCGCCGGCATATTTAAACGTCCAGTATGAAGTTTGAATGACAAAAACATTGACGAAATCGTCCATTCTTTCCATAAAATAGGTGGCATTAATATAAATAACAAAATAATCAACACATTTGAATAATTTGGTGATCTTTAATGAAGGTGGCATTGAGGCTTTTCTACGAGGATTCTTTAATTAGGAGTGCTGCGCAAAAATTTGTTTGACTTCATGTTTCCGAATATAAAAATTGAGACACAATACTGATTCGCGACTTGCGGAAAATAGCACAAAGTTGGAATTCAGGTGAAATATTATTTACTATTATTATTATCATCGTTTCCTTTAATTCCTAGAGGAACAGAGGGCTTCAGCCACACGTCACCATTGCATTCGGTAACCTGCCAACGTTTTCACCTGGCTCCAAGTCTGCACACATGCTTTCATCTTCTCTTCACATGACTTCCTCCAAGTGACACTTGGAAGACCAACTTGTTGCTTCGCACTCGGGTTCACTCGACGGCTTTTCTGGTGATGTCACTTGATGTTTTCCTCAGAGTGTGGACAATCCACTTCCATTTCTTCCTGCATATTTTTGGCACAATCGGTTCCTGGTTGGTTCGCTCCCAGAGATCACTGTTGCTGATCGTTTCTAGTCGGCCATCTGATATTGAGTATTGAGTGATGAAAGTCTGTAGTATGTTCGCAGTGCCTTTCGTGACGTGCAGTGCAAGTACCTGATCTGCATAGTGGCACTGACTTCACATTGGAGTTGAAAATCCGCATCTTATTTTCCATGCTGAGTGCTATTGGTCTCCACACAGACTTCAGAGAAATGAAAGCTTACCTTGTTTTCCTGATTCTTGCTTTGATATCTTCGTCAGTTAAGTTCGCCTGTATTTGAAACGATGATTCCTGGTTAGGTACACAGGTAGGTTGGCGAAGCAAGTTGCTTCCTTCAAATTACTCCCATTTATGCTGATTGTTGTCCATTAGTGTTGCTGTTGTTGTTGGCCAGGAATCTTCATCTGCTCTGTTTTCCCTTTGTTCACCTGAAGTCTTATTGTCTCGGGATGCCTCTTCCACCGACGTGTTGCTTTTTACTTGCATATCTTCCAGTTTGTGAGAAATCAGACAAATGTCGTCGGCGAAGTGGAGATCCTCCAAGTGTGGTGAGAGCTGTCTACTAGCCAAATTGGTAGACAGTAATTTACGTCAATGTTTACGTTCTCAAGATTTGTTGTGAGAAAATATGAACAAAGACCGACCACAGCAGACTTTGCGTAGGCTGATACAGTTAACATATAGAAACAGTCACAAAGAGATGAAAGATTAACTTTAAGTGAGAAACAACCAATCAGAAGATTGTGTTTGTTTGCTTAACTAATCTATGATAATGTACATGAAAATATATAAATATGCGTTGATTTCCTTAATAAATGATCTGTTGCCTGGCCCTTGTCTTCTGTTATTACACAAGTATTTTGTGTGGGTCCACGTTATGCGGGTTTCACCACTGCCGGTTGTCTGCCGCATTATCCAGTCTACTACAATCCAGAAAAATCATTTGGGATAGTAGGCAGTCAGCCAGCAAGACCTCTTGTCATACTCCCGTCTGCATCCAGGGTTTGTTTGATTCGATCCAGGATGATGCGGCACAGTATTTTGCTTGGGATGGACAGGAGCATAATGCCGTGACAGTACTTGCATTGACATAAGTCACCTTTCTTTGGCAGTTTAAATAAGCAGCCCTTCTTGCAATCTGCAAGTACTCTGCTCTCATTCTACACCTTCTCCAGTTTCATCAAGCCTGCTGATGTCTCGGGGTCCATTTTCAATTCCTTTGCTGCGATTCCGGCTGGTCTTGCTGCTTTTCCAGGTTTCAGGAACTTGATTGCCTTCAGTATTTCTGTTCTCGTACAAGCTTTGATTTCCACTGGTAATTCTGCTTCTGCTGTTGTGGGTGGTGGTCAATTTAGAAGTCTTTTGAATGCATAGCATTGTATAAGTGTCACCTTACTTCCTTCTGCGTTGAATGGATGTCATTATCCCGGGCGTGATAGCCTCTCGTTGCATCAGGGCCTTCGTCACCATTGGCAACCTCATAACAGCCACACCCTCGTTGTGCATGAGGTTGTCTTCTGGGTAACCGGAGGAGATAATCGACTCCACCGTTGACAATTCGGTTAGTCCACATCCATTCTATTAGTTTTCACATATTCGCAGTACTTCAAAACCATATCTTTTCATCTCGTTTGCAATCTGGGCAGCTTTGCCAGTTTCATACTTGGTGCGGACGTTCTATGTCTTCACACAAACGTTTTGTTTTGTCACAAGAAGACTAATCGTACTGACGTTTCTGTAGCAGCTTTGTTTGCAGAGAAAGGGGTTACTACATGAATATTCAGTGTACAGAGGAGCGTCATGATAGATTGCTCCCCTTAGAATCAGGAAAACAAGGAATAAAGCAATTAGAAAAACACCAGCAAAGCAAAACTATTCATAACAGGAAGGGCAGAGACAACAAAAGAAAAACCCGTAGCGGTAGTATCACTGTCAAATACAGTTAACAAAGATGAAATCAAAATATTTGACTCACTAACGTGGGTCAATTCGGGTGTGTAAAAATTCAACGATATGTACAGTTATAGATATCAGTGGGCGTTAAGCAGTCACAATATACCAAACATTTAGTTATAGGTATTATAAGTCAAAAAATGCTTCAAATATATGGAAACTATTTAAGGAAATCACTGGTGGTAAGCAGATTAACAATATTCCGTATTCTTCTGATGTAAGTACTCTTAATAAATCTTTTATTTATTCCCCCTCAAATTCCATGCTTCCCAGTATCACTAGTGTTAATAATAGCCCCTTTCCAGGTTTTAACACAAATGATGTTCAAAAGTGCCTCAAGTCTCTGAACCCTTCCCAGAGCTTAGGTCCAGATCATGTAGCTAGTATTATTTTCAAAAAATGTTCTGATATTCTATGTTACCCTCTCACTGATCTGTTTAACAAATCTTTTTCCAGTAATATTGTGCCTGCTGTTTGGAAAGACATTAAAGTTGTACCCATACCTAAATCGTCTACTGGAGCATGTGTCAAATTTAGACCCATTGCTATTACCTCTCCTTTTTTGAAAACTATGGAGAAACTACTTTTACTTAGTCTTGCACCCTCTCTTAAATCCTTTAATGACCCAAAACAGTTTGCTTATAAGCACAGTAGAAGCACTTTAGATGCAGCTGCCGTCTTATATCATAACATTGCTTCCAGTCTAGACAAAGGGGCCAAATTTGTCCGTTGTGCCTTCCTAGACTATACATCTGCTTTTGACTCGGTCCCTAGGGACATCTTTTTAAATAAACTTGCTGTAAGTCAAACAGAATGTTGGGCTGTTAACTGGTTACACTCTTATTTCTCAGAAAGAAAGCAGTACACCGTGTATAAAGGGAAGTCTTCCACTTCATTACCTACTGAAGCTGGTGTCCCTCAAGGCGCTGTCCTTTCTCCTTTTCTTTTTTCTTTCTTCTTACATGACTTGCCTCAGTCCGATGAAATAAATTTTGCGAAGTACGCTGATGATTTAACTGTTTCAATGGCTGTTAACTCCCAGCTAGATTGTACCAAAATAAATAGCTTTCTGTCGGAAGTCAGTAAATGGTCTGAGTCTAACGGTCTTAAACTGAATCCTTCTAAATGTCAAACTGTTAATTTCAGCTTAAGGTGTTAACGGCAGTTAAAAGAAGCCGTCGATTCTTATGAAAGTTGTAAGATTGATGACAATGATATAGGAATTAAATCAGAAATTAAGTATCTTGGACTTATTCTCTCTTCTGATCTCTCCTGGTCTTCCCATGTCTCAGCGATCTCCAGTAAAATATTCCGCCTGACATTTTACATTAAGAAGTTAAGGCACTGAGGTATAACTCAACCCTTCCTCTTACAGTTTATAAACTCTTGCATCCTACCTATTCTTCTATATTGTTCACCCTTATTCTTTCCTGGTTTGCTTAAAAGGGACTTTGTCACAATTCATAGAATGCTGAAGACTGTCAGCAGAGTGAGTGGTGTCCCAGTGGACTACATAGTTAACGTCGTTGTCGATAGGCATTTGACTTCGTGCAGTATATTTGCCAAAGGGATTTTGTCTGACTTGGAGCATCCACTTCACCCTCAGCTTTCACCTTGCATCTCCTCAGGTAGAACGAGAAGTAACTTCAGAAAACTGTATGCTCGCACGTCTAAGTATCAAAATTCTATGATACCATACTTGGCACGTATTTTATGTGATGAAAATAGCGTCAGGCAAGAATTGACTAGCCTTTTTTCATCTAGTAAATAAACATTCTTCTCCATCCATCCTTATATACCTTCAAGTTTTACTTTTATTATTTCTATTATATTTATGGTCCTGTTGCTTCTTGTTCTCACTTTCATAACTGCAAACACCAACTTATCTCTATGACTGCTGTAATTTTTGTTTTTCCTCTCACCATATCATGTAAAGAGAACATCATATTCAATATTTTTAATCATGCAAGGATTCGTATACCGCATCGACAATACTGTGTGAAACAAGCCGATGGCAATTTTCACTTGTATTATTATTATTATCATTACCTTAGCTGCTATCATTATTATTATTTCCATTTTATATGCTGCATGTTTTTTTTATTTTTTATTTATTTATTTTTATATTAACCGTATTGTAAATGTAGAAAAATTTTCTTTGTGATTAATTTTATTTATAATTTGAGGAAATTAGATGCAATATTGTGATTAATGCTGAAAATTCCATTCTGTATCACAAGTAGTGTTTTTGGAATAAAGTAAATTATTATTATTAAATTAGGTGGTATTTTGGTCTTATTTCTCGAACGTAGAAAAGAGGTCTATTTTTCTTTTGCAGTAACGAAACACCGTTTACAAAATATAAAAGTGAATATTGATTTACAAGGCGATAGAGAAAATGCTGATATAAATGTAAACTGCTGTAAATAGTAATGAGAAAGATACGTGTGTGTGTGACACATTCTGACAGAATTTAAACGTTGATTTTGTCACTATTATATCTTGAAAAACATTTATCAAGGGCACTATAAGAGTCTGCGCACTGAAACATCTTTGAATATATCATGAAAGAAAGACAGTTTATGAATGAGACAGGACAAATTTTGTTTTGTTATTCTGCTGTTTTATATTTTCCTCTTTTAACTTTTTGTCTATTTTACTTATCTAAAGTATTGAACTGCGATAAGATTTAACTTTAATTCAGAATTTCTTTATTTTGGTTATCTTATAGGTTGACTCAGTTCGATTGCTCTAGGTAGTGGTCAACTGAAACTTTACCAGCATTTTATGAGATGCGTTGCTATTCTCAGTAAAACTTACTGGTAAATATTCTGCTACTCTGGCTACACTCTAGTGACTGAGTGATTAGAACAGAAAGTTTATTCTCTAAACATATAAGGCTCCAAATAAATCAACATATAGTATTCCTGCTTCTAACTACACCTGGATTATTTTGAACAGAGGATAAACAAGAAACTGAAGAATGTATTATACACCATTATGTTGGTCATTTTCAGCTGAGATACAATCAAAAATGATTTTAATATAAATATTACTAAATATTCATATACATTTGATGCTGATGAACAATGTGAGCGTGAGGGCCATTAATACATGGTATAATATTAGGTAATAAAAGCTTTTCGAAGGCTTGTTGCTATATGCAGAAAAAATTATAAGAATGTTATAGGAGCACCGATTATGAATGCAAAGTCATATATAGTGGAGCAGAAACCAGTCTTCCTAAAACTGGTGCCCACTGAAACAATTCAAAGTTTAAAAAACTGCGTTTCATATTACTTCTAATTGTGACCATCGATTTACGTGCACATGCGTTCTCTTGCACGGCAGACGCAAAGAAAGGAGGCTTTTTGACTGCCTATTTGATCAAATGTGTGAAGGAACGTAACTCTAAGTTTCTATTATTTGCGAAGACACTCCGAATCGACCATTACTATGCACGATTATCAACTTTAACTCCAAAACACAAGGACTTGTAATACGTTGTATTGCTCGAAAATTAAAACCGATATCAGTACAAAGTCTATAAACAAATGTTCTTCAAGGAATGCACTATACTTTTATTCATTTTCTTTCGTCTTTTTCCAACTTGTATGCGATTGAATCATTTGCACCTTTGAGTTGCCCGCCAATGGCGACCAAGGCCAATGAACCAACGTTCAATGTTCACATTCATTTACAACATGCCTATGTAGTTGTGAGTGACCGGCGCGAAAGTGTTCAGCAGCGTGACTGTTTGCCACCTGAAAGATAGTGGTCATAAAGAGATGTCTCAAAATTATTTGATTTGAATGAAGTTCAAGGTGATTTCTGTTTCCTGCATACCGCTGCAGCTGCAGTCATTAGACAGTTAAAATAATTATTGTCCCTTTTCAGCATGCGGTTCAGTCACATGATATTAATCACTTACTGCACAATTATTAAGCCGAAAATGTGAATATTTCAATCTACTGATGGGTGTTTCGATAGCACGCATTTCATTGTCACAATAAATGCTAAGGAAATAGAAATATATTTAGCAATATTTCGTAGTTGAGAATTGAAAGAAATTCAATCCCTGTTATTGTTATGACATTTTGATATCTGTTAAATTTCAGGTTTGTCTGACTTTTGTGGCAGACGGACACAGAAACCTATGAGACATCCATGAATGCACTAAAATGTTTATGTTATTTTATCTACAATTTGTGGCATCTCGTTTTCAGTCAGCTATTAGGCAGTGAACGTTATTCAATTCCTCGTCTAAATGCTAAAATATGATAGGCATCAACCAACCAACCATCCTACGAGAGATCACGAAATTTTAATATCAGTGCTGAAGCTGTGATCATTGAAATGATTATCAACCAACCGCATCAGTTCTTTACAAGATGTCTACAAGAGAAATGGGAAAATTACTGATAAACAAAGTAAAGTTGATAAAGCTTACATAAATGCAAATTGACTTAGCAAGGATGTGTTGAGCACACAGTGAAATATGATGATAACAGGGAGCATACGTGTACTCTAAATTATTTGTGCCCGGTTGTTCACTGTCACATGTTTCTAGTAATATTTCTTGGCAGTTCTCATTCAGTTGGTGATAATTAAGATATTTGTGTTTTTACAGTGTAACCTCAAAACAATTTTAACAAATTAATCAGGCTTATTCGGGGTGTAAAAATGCAAAATGAAAACGCAATTTAAGAAGCGATTGAAATTTCAGGAGTTCCTTCATTAAATAAAGAGAAAATGACAGAATATTGCTTCTCAGGATATCCTGAAAATCTCTCGAACTCTGTGGCATTCACATTATGCAACGCTATACTGCTTGTTATGAGTATTTTACGGAGTGAACATGCACAGATTAGACGATTGCAAAGAGTTAGACAATTACCAGCGTATTTGCATATTCAATAATTTAGAAATTAAAGTTCAAAAGCTGTAACTCAGCAACAGCACTTCCAAGAGGTTTTCAGGTAACTGACGAATGAAATAGATTTTTCCGAACAGTTTGCTCCGAGGAATGAGAGTCACTTTGGTGAACAAAATAAGATTACCATTATATGTAGCTTCTATGATGTCTCGAAAACAGCCTCAGAGGAATTCATTCCGACTATGGACAACTGAAACGCCTCCTCTTATGCCCAGACGCGCTTTAAACGGATCTTTAAATTCTCTCAACTTTATTCCAATTAAATGTATCAGTCTGATTTATCCAAGCTTCACGTTTGAAAAACTTGGTGTCTCATACATCTATTTATTCGAACTGGCAGCAGCGAAGTTAGGCGCTTCCATGGATAAGGCTGTAAGTGGAACACTAGGCAGTCTGATTCTTGCTAGCGAATACGAGTAAAAGAAGAGATCTATGAATTTCAATCTGGGCCGTTCGTTCTGCATCGAAGGTATAACTGCTTAGGTCAACCGCATTGATAATTATTCGTTGCTAACCACTAATGGTTATCAGTATAAATAGTTTCACCAAATTTGACTCACTGCATCCTATTCTCATTCGCAATTAGGCATGATTACTTCTGATACACTGACGAATGAGAATGGATAAGAGGATATCATAGGCAGAAGTGTAAATTGTTAAGGGACCAATACATCTTCTGTTGTGTAACATAGTATCTGCAAGTGATAGAGTATTACTTCTGAGTGAAACTTGAAGTAGATTAAATCACTGACCGACTGCAGAGACTGCATCTTTTAAAAGTTTCATACAGTTAATTCGGGCATGCTTTGAATATACTGAATATATATTCAGCATGATTAGCAGTGAGTGTATTTACATGACAACTTCTGGTCGAATAAATCAAGATACCTACACTATTTGAATTATGAAGTCAAGTGCCAGGTTGTTCCTTGGAATCAACTTGGTAGACATATGAGGATAAGAAGCGCTCTTCGTTGTTATCTGTTTTGAAGAGTACTGCAATGAATGCCAATATAAAACAAGTTAATACTTCATGCTAAATACATCATAAATGTTGTTATATTCTGTACAGACAAATCCTTCAAATGGTTCGGACAAGTTGCGAACAAGGAAATATTTGCAGATTTGCAAGACCTCATGTCTTTCAAACACAAATAAACTATTGAAGACAATCACAATTAATTGCACATTTCAGCCGTCTTATCAACCAACACCATTTTCCCCTGGACTGCATTTCTGCTCTTCACTTAGTCTTTATTGTTTGTCTTTGAATAATTTTATTACTTCTATTCGTTGTTGTGTGGCAGTAATAAAAATATGTCGACTGAGAATTTGTTCAACTGTAGGCTTATTACGCGGTGTAACGACGTCTTAGTATTGAACTATCTGCGTTCAACATATCTGCCTTGTCTGATTCCCGTGGAAAGACGTTCGATCCCCCATGAGCAAGAGTATTCTTATTGATTGATGGATACGAATCAACTCAGGATCTATTTCTGAATAAGATGCCGAAGAAAAGGGACATGGATGGGAAACACATTGAAGAGACCAGTGAGCAATTTTACACTCAATAAAATTTTCTGCGTGAATTCCTTCGTGTAGAAAAGTGAGAAAACGGTTATTTTATGCGTAATGATAAACTCAAAATAACTGATACGTTGTTAAGGTAATTCTCATTTATCTAGTCACTTTCACTTATTTCGTCCCAGCAATTGTCGTCAATCAATATCACTTCTCAATTACGCTAGATTAGTTCTAACAAATAAAAAATTCCATCGAGAGTTCGAAATGACGTTTATTTTACTTAGGCATAATTAAAACAAACAAATTTTAATCTTAAAATGAAAATTCAAAATGTTTCCAGAAGTTGAGTAAATAACCGTTATTTGACTGGAAAGTCGGAAGTTAGTTTTAAGGTTAAACATTAAAAAATTTAATGACAATGAATCATCAACACATTTAGAGAAAGATTTTCAATCGTTTTTGTAGTCTTAACAGAATTCATCTCTGCCATCTGGAAAACACAAGCGAATATTTGGGAAAGTAAGAGGATATACATGATATACATCACTGGGTTGATTATTATACAGAAATGAATTTCACAATTCATATATACAGACAAACTTGTTAAATAAAGATAATTCTACTGGGAACATTTCCCGTTGCACTGGAATTAGGTGAGTGAGGCGTATATCAGTGGGAAAACGACCTTGGGAACACTTGTTTTCTTTCTAGGTGATTGTTGATATCCTATCAGATGGCTAGTAAAGTCAATGCTGAAACTTTCTAACACCATGTTAGTAAGATGCTCAGGATTGCATACAAAGTGTCAGAAAGAGGCAAGCACAGTTAACGATAATATTCAGCAAAAAATTCCTTTTGTTTGGCGAATGAACTGCCTGAAGCTTGAGGTGTATCTTGTTAATGAGCGGTAACAAGCATGTAACCAAATTCATTAATACATTTCTACTCCTAAGCTAAACTTCATATCGAATATAATCACAATTTAGGCAGAAAATAAAAGTTATGCAGTGATGCCTAACTGTGAAATTTGTCGCCATCATGGACAAACTGAAAGTTGATGCCCATTGATATTTGTCAAAGCTACTTTTGTCATATCATATTTAAGACTGATCATATTCGGGCAGTGGCATAATCAAGGGAAGACGGATAAAGATTCAATGATGAGGGAACAAATCAATGATCCAATCGATGCTTAGCTAATCTAGTGGTGAATACGATTGGACCAGGTTTTTCATTTGGATTGTTTAAATTGGGGAAATAACGATTCAGTTACATCATTTTCAAACAGATTCCTTGCAATTTCAGACTTCTTCTTTTACTTAATTTAAACCTAATTCTGTGAATTTCATCTAAACTATTTGTGACAGGTAGACGAAGAAAACAGTGAAGGAACTAAGAAGATTCATATTCTATATTCCACCATGATTGTCACCGACTGTATTGTAAGCCGACAAGTACTCAAAGTTATTCTCTTCCCCCTACACGTGTCAAACCAACGAATGCTGACTACCGTACCTGCCAGGTACACCTGGTAAAACTGAAATGACTACAATGAATCGAACGCTGTTAACTTGATAATCAACCTACCATATCAGTCTCCATTGAGTCCAACGCGACAAATTAGATCTGGAAATGAAAGAGACTGTGGCTCAGTACGTGAAAACTATATGCAAGAGTATATGACTTTAATAATCTGGCACTGATTCAATACTGCAAACCAATGATATTTGAGGCACTCTATTTAAAATAAAACTGTTAATAATTACATGACTGTGGGTGTACCTATCTGTGTCACTATGCCTGTGCCCGTCTGATATTATCACTCAGATGGAAATTGACACCATAGAAAGCCATGTATGTATGCCTTATTTTTGAAGAAACATTTGGACTCATTCTCTGTCTTGAAAACTTATCGAGGGATATGTATACAATAAAAGTGAGGTGTATACTTGGTGTAGCCACTTAACTCGTAAGTAAACTAATATCGATGCTTACAATTTGAACAGCTCATACATTCCTTGAAGTATAAATCTAGGTGGAATTTCAGTAGGCTAACACAATCTGTCTACCATGATTTCACTGAATCACCAACTACGAGATTGAAGTTTATCCGGTCAAATGGTCCTTTGAAAATCATGCAGAAAGGAAGTTTAAGTTTAAAACGCAAGATATACAGTGCTGATATCATCAACCCTTAATTCGACTTCTTTGCTTGAGATGTGAATCAGAAACTGTCTATACCTATTTTGAATAAAGTAGACATTTAACACAAGTTAGCTGAGAAGCATTGCAGTAGAAGTATTTAAATTTTTGTATTTCATATAGAATTTCGAGACCATAAATGCCAAGTTCTATTTCACAGAAGCTAATAGGAGCTTAGATATCAGTACTCAAAACGAACCATTTCATTACTGTGGAAGCTCAGATACAGTTTGTTCATTTGATGTTACAGAAAGGTAGGCACATCTGGAAAATGTAGTCAAAACCCTCAAAATGAATTTCCTACTATATGCGGAGGTGAATGGTGTAATCAGAAGTTTTTGGTCTGATTTCTATGCGGAATGCCTATTTGATATGGTCACCAACATATGGGCGTGGGAGTTATTCGCGTAATTCTCATCTAAATATTCCTTCAGCCTAGACTGCGTGCAGTTAACCAATTACACGTGTTACCTGATTCCAGACTGACGATATTATCTACTGTGTGCTTAATTCAGAATAAACCCAGATTAATATAACATCAGAAGCTAATGCAGTTTCGAAGCAGCGAACATTTTAAAATCACATAGACACACCTGCTTGCCATAATTAATGTGCTTACATTAGGGAAGGTGTTCACATTGAAAAAGTTATGTTCATTTCACTTCATAAGAGATGTAGAACAAACATATTTTGAGAAAAAACTTACCCTCCCAGCCATCAACTTGTAGGGTGACTACATATTTATAAAGGGAGAATATTTGGTGAATAAATTAAAGTCTTTGCTAATTTTATTTCTGAAAAGTGGATTTCGTAGAAAAAGGTGTTAAGTTCGTTCAGCGTACTTGGAAACATTAACCACACGAACGCAGAGCCAAATAATGAAACTAAAAATTGAGATTGATGGAAGCATCTGGATTGATTACATTGGTCCCTTATTATTATATATACGGAAGACAAAATATTTTAACCTCTGTCCACTGTGGACTGCTTCGCCTATTACAACATGACTGGATGTTACTAATTACTCTCATTTGATACGTCAAATCTGATGTCATCTGTCACTTAAACATAAACGTAATGCATGAATAGAGGACAATGAATATTCCCAGCAAAACTCAAAGATTGGCTGATATTTTGTAGGTGAAGAATGGTGCAGAGTGTTGTGACTGAAATGCCTACATGCAAGAAGCAATGAGTACTGATTAATGTAAATAATAATTTAATATATTCCAAGAACTGTTCGTTGAAGAACCCTTCCACGTACACCTTAAACATTTATTACTTTCTTAGAAATATTTCTTAGATTTCAGCTATCATGATATGTGAGGGTGAATAAAGAGAAGGCGGCCTGTTCAGTGGATTCCAATAATGCATAAATCCATAAAATCCATTACTAAACGTCGCGGAAATTGATGAGTATTTCGGGTATAATTATCATTTGGCATATTAATTCATATGGTGGTATATATGTGTAAATATATGTATAGATAAATACATATTCAATGCAAAGCTGTTTTCGAATGTGCAGTCAAATCCGTGAATTTGTTTTGTAAATTTTCTTCCTAGTGTATAACAAACGAATCACTATACATTTCTCAGAATCTCTCACTGTATTAAACAAGTTGAAGTCAGGAGATTTCCTATATATTTGTGTGACGCATTACACTGAATTGTTTACATTCTAATGAAACCAGGAATAACAGCTAAACACAAAGCCCATAGGTTAACTGTAATCGCAGTGTGTTATCAACGTAAAAGTTATCACATTTTGAAGGACTCTAACTCAAGTGTCAAGTATTCAAAATATTCAACTATTTATTTGAAGACGTCTTTCCCCCTTCCAGATGCTCAAAGTAACTTTGTTGGCGTTAAGAAGGAAATAGATAATCGCAATGATTTGTGTCATCTTTAGAGTAAATCTCAAAATTTATTCATATGCCAATAGAATGTATGACTTTGAAATTCTCATCCCTCTCAAGTATGTTGTTTTAAATGCAAAATAGTAATTCAACGTTTTTGGACTTCAACAAATACTCACTGATATTTCATTGTCAAGGCTGATGACATCTTTGCTAGTTCAGCAACTTGTTCACAGATATTCAGAAATTAGACCCTTCTCCACACTGATGTGTGCATCAAAATATATCTCAGTACATTTTAATGATAATGAAAGAATGAAGTGTCGTTAATAAATCGTGTATTTCAGTGCTGTTGACTTAATAGAATTCTGATACACCATCTGAGAATCTATTGTATGAATGATGAAACCAATTGATGAATTTTATTATTCTTGGGAGAAAGTAAATCCTAATAATTTTGCTCCCATTGGGTATTATCCAACAATTAATTTTAAAGAATGAAGTTGCTTTCTGGCATATCTGACTCTTTTTCTGAGAGTATAATTAGCTCAGCATGTGTTCCGCTGAATCATTTGGTCCCTAAATTAGGATGTAATAAATCTTTTACAGTACATACAACCGATACTCTTTGAACAGGTTTACGTATGTGTCACAGTTTGATTTGAAACCAGTGAAATAAATGAAGCACTTTCACCTATTCTGAGACAGATGGATTCCCTCATCTATTCAATTCAAAGTATAATTTTTGATTATGTATGAAATATAAAGGAGAAACTGAATTGAAAACTCATTCTTCATCATAGTTGAGATTCAACTATTCTGTGTTGTTGTATTTCCACAATATTCCGTTTTGAAACAGTATCTTGTAAGTGTCTGATCATCATCAGTCAATTCCGGTGTAACTGGTACTGTAACACCAGAAGACAAGACAGGGAAGCCAATGTACATTTTCAAGTGGTCAAACAGGGAATTGCATCTACACAGTTTGTATTCTTTAGGCAAACACTGAGCGTATGATTTTGATTTACATTAAATGACATGAAATATGATGTTCAAATACACATATACTATTCTGTTGCAAATGCACTATTGCACTGTTGGAATAATATTATTATTGTATCCTTTAATTCCTAGAGGAACATGGAGCTTCAGCCGTAAGTCTTTATTGAGTTCGGTTCTCTGCGAGAGTCGTCATCTGGCTCCATGTCTGCCCACACGTTTTCATCTCCTCTTCACATGACTTCCTCCAAGTCACAATTGGACGACCAACTCGCCGCTATCATTTCCGGTTCCACTCGATGGCTTGTCTAGTGATGTCACTCACTTGATGGTTTCCTGAGAGTAAGGCCAATCCATCTCCATTTCTTCCTGTCTATTTGTTTCACAATCGGTTCATGGTTGGTTCACTCCCAAAGATCCGTGTCGCTGATCTTTTCTGGCCATCTGATCTTGAGTATTGTGCGAAGACAGCTGTTAATGAAGGTCTGTAGTTTGTTTGAGATGCCCTTTATGACGCAGCACCAAGTCTCCGATCCGTACAGTAAGTAGCACTGATTTCACATTGGAGTTGAAAATCCGGATCTTATTTTTTATGCTGAGTGTTGTTGACGTCCACACATACTTGAGAGTAGTGAAAGCTTGTCTTGCTTTTATTACCAGACGTAAACATCAACAAATACAATGATTCTCACTGTGAGAACAATATTCCTTTGGAACCCATTTCCTGTATTACTTCATTACAGCACTAGTATTTACTGAAATGGCCAATCTTTTAATTTGCTAAATAGTTTGAATTGGTTGGTGTGATGACTTTTCTAGAAGTGACTAAGCAGTTACAACAATAAATATCAACCTGCCTGTCAAATGCCAGTGTTAGTTGCATGATATCTCATTACGTTCATTCTATTTGTGATAGCGCTTGTTTCAACCCTCGATGTGTAGATGAAGCGTTAATAGTACAAAAGAAATTATTACTTAACACCCTACTCACCCGTTTTTGGAAGTTTTACTTTGACTGTAATATGATGTTTTATTATTACTAATGTGTTTGGAATACGTAAGATAAAATTATGTTATTGGATTTTTAATTTTCCCTTGCATATTCAAACTTTAAATGAATATTTATTGTATCTCAGCATAGTTACTAGAAATTCGTAGAAAGATGGGTGCAGAAGTTTATTACATGGCTGAACCCACACAAAAGTAACAGTAATTTCTAGTGCTGACGTAAGATTTTTGACCTGTGTGAGTAATGAATTCTATAAATTTGCTTGTCGCCATGAATCTCGCATCAGTAAAATGTAGGAATGCCGTGGCATTATTCTGCATATTCCTACGAAATGACGACATGCAATATACATCCAATGTAATTTTAGAAAGATACCAACCAAACATCAGTGAAATTGAATTATGTCACAGGAATTACACAAACGCGTATTACTGTACATTCTGCCGACCGAATTTATTACACGTATTGACATTATTATGCACCTTAACAAAGACTGAGGAATGCTCGGAATAGGAGTAAACGTATGTAACAATAACTTACAATCGTTGACTGAAATGATTCAGCGCATTAGGGAATCCGGTAGACAAAGTCATTCATACAGACGCAGAAAACAGTTTTGCATAAATTTCATAGGACATAAAAGCACGAATTTGTACACGAAAATGATAAAGTTCACTCTCTACTACCAGATTCGTTTGTCATGATTAGAATCTGAATACCTTAAATATCGCACACTGGTAGTTGAACAGCGGATCAGCCAGTGTAACTAGTAAAATTATCCTTATCTTGGATGAATCACTGTTTCTAGAGTATATATTTACTATAGAATTTATCTATATCTGTGTATGTTCTTTTCCTCAATGATAACCACTTGCAAACCAGGTGTATAATTATTCCACTGATTAGTCATGCATCAACTTTCCACAGTCATTAGAATTCCTCTTCATGTCGACGAAAGGTAAAACGTAATCAAGTGTCATCGTAGTAACTGGGGAAGTAGCCTGCAGTTGAGTAGTTTGGAACTATTTCATACTGAATGTGTTTCATGATCTAATTCCAGGAAACATGTAACAGAATAGAACGTGATCTGCTGTCAAAATTACAGTCATCTTCAAATTAGACAGTTGTAAAATGGAAAAATTAATACACATACATGTTTCTTCTGAGAAATAAGGAGTGTTTTCGACACGGATTTTAGTCAGTTGGAAGTAACGAAAACACGAAAAAATGTGGGAAATAGTGCCTTTTAACTTCCGATAGAGATAATGGTGGTGAAATGCTAAGAAGTTATCAGATGAACTGTTTGTCAAATAATAAGTTTCAATTTAACTGATAATATTTTCACCCTCCTCATTCTTTTTTCTCACGCCACATCCATGTGTCGTCTTCCTATCTGTTATGTGTGACACTGATCTGTTCAAAACTTAACCTATTCGTGATAATTCTCGTTCTCTTGCTTCCTATATAAGCGAGTACAACAAGTAATTGTGTAATCAGAATGTTCGAAATGTGTAGCGCAAATACACTACAGGTTTCAGATAAGCTACGTCTTCTTGTTGTTTTGCCAAAACTTATGAAATGGAACCAATTTTTGTAAATAGCAAGTGTTCACTAAAACGAAGAGAAAATCGTTCGCTAAACGTGACAACCTGGACTGCCAGCTGAAGTAAGCTACATCGTCAGAGTAATTTGGCATTTCTTCATCATCATTCTCCTGATAGAATATTACAACTATCTTTTGCATAGTAATTCCAAATATGGATATTAGGAATACCATTCGGTACTTCGCATAATGAGATATTGTTAATAATAATGCCTTTTTTCCAAACATTATTTCTGATAAAAAATATAGTGCAATATTACAAGCTGGAAATTCCACATTACATATTCAAACACCAGATTTCGAAATATTGACATACTGACAAATCCTGGATTGATACGAAATATGTGAAGTTGACAATATTAGAGAGAAGGTAAAATGAGACAAAACACTGACGAAAAAACTGCAGAGTTTAGGAGATATAAAATTTCAGGGATAAATTTCAAGAAAAGTGACAAGATTGCACCATGGATGAAATTTTATTTTGTTAAAGCCACAGTGTTATACAGTAGCATCTACTATACATAAACGGAGCAAGAACGTTATGTGAGTGTCATGCTATTATTATGAATAAAAAATTGTGATCGAAACGCGATCAATCAGTAAATATTACAGCATAACACTGTATGGCTTTATCAAAATTAAAATGTTACACAGTGAAGTTATACTCCGCCTCAGCCCTCAACTATTATCTTTGCGTTGTCTAAAACATGGTCATTAGCGGTAATCAACACAAAAGAAGTTGAATAAGCATCGAACGACCAATGTTCCCTGCTATTTAACAGCAGGCGAACCTATATACGCACACAGAAGTCGCCAAATACGAAATGATCTTGCTATTAAGGCTTTTGCGGACTGATGTACACTGTTCATTTCATCTCATCTCTACTATATCGCTGAACTCTTGCATAATTCTATATCTTCCTGTGTTTACTAACCACAACTCACTCATAAGGCCACTCATTTTATTATGCAACTGCATCAAGCTTATTCAGCTCCTTTAAGTGTTGATTAAAATGAGTAAATATGTTTCTGTACAACGCATTGCTGCAATTATGTCTGTTTCGCTGAATCGCTCTCAGATGAAAACCCAAATCAGCACTTACAAGAATACACCTCTATTTCCCATGACTCCCACTGATTTCCTCGTTAAAAAAATAATTTATTGGCCTGTAGAGAGACGACTGAGTCACACACTCTTTTCAGTGGATGTTGCAGAAATGGTTCATATTAGGGATACATGTACAAATCCGCAGCCTCTTAAGTACAGTACTGTATACTGCTTTCAAAAATTGGATGCAACTGTACAGAAATAAAAATCACATTCGTTCTCAATGCTCTGCTAGTCTGTGAATTGTTGTGTTTGAAACTTTTCTTGAGGCTCAGTTATTCCATAGTTTACTCAAGAAAACCCTATTTGTTCTGTTACACTGAGTTGTCTGTCTAAACAGTCGCTTGGATATCGATCAAGCACATAACCAGCTTGCTGACTTGCAGCTCTGTTACTATGATATCACGTGGTGTCATGGGGATCGTTTCATTGATATGAAACAGGCTTAAATCATTCTCGAAATTGGTGTGATAAATGATTTCAAAGGTATAACCAACTACTCACTCTGGAGACCTGGAATTTCCAGAATATTTGTGAATACAATAGAGCTCTGATAACTCAGTAATACAAGTTAAAGTGAGTTAATCCGTTTACGTGAATTGTGTTCGAGTGTCTTTTCATTAGGCCGAAGAATAAAGCGGAAAATTTCTATTGCAAATGACGAATTACAAGAAAACATAAAGAAACTATTTTAGATTATGTAGATGTAATTGTGAGTAAAAGGAAAGAAAAGAAACGCATTTAGCTGGTACAAAGTTTGGAGAACGAGGCACCAGAAACAAGATTTCCTCCCAACCGAAATTGTTTTGTGTATGCATTTTCGAATGTAGTCCTCAGTGAAGTGGATCCAAACGTTTTATCGCTTGGCCCTAAATTGTGTGGTAGCCATGTTAAAATTAACAAAATAGATGCACAAACTCAGTTCGAAAATCTCTACTCTCAAAATTAAGGCATAAAACCCTCATCAACTGAAGATGTTAAAAGACTTAAGTCAACACTGGTCGATTGTTGCTATTACTATTTAAATAGCAAACGGTTTTCAGATAGTATTTTGATCAAAAGAACATAGAGGAGAAGCTCTGGATGTTCTTCGTAAAAATAATAACATGATAACGGCAAGATCAGATAAGGGATCAGGAGCGACTTTCATGAACAAAGCGGATTCCTTTGAGGAGATGATAGTATTCCTAATGATAATCTAAAATTCCGAAACATCTCCTTTTCTCTTGATCCGATTGAAGAGATAGAGAAACAGTTAGCGGAAACATTGAGAAGGCTGAAACAAAAGTGCTTTATCTCAGACAGTCAGTAAACATCACTTTAACCCACTGGAACTTTTACACCAAGATTATATGTATCGCCTAAAGTGCACAAAAATGGTGTGCCGCTTCGGCCAGCATTATATATGTTAAATTCACCATATCATCCCGTAGCCAAATGGTTAGGCAAACTCTTACAGCCTCTTCATACCGATATGTTGAAACACGGTGTAAAGGATACTTTTGGATTTGTTGAAAGGATAAGAGATTTAAGGGTTGACAATAAATCCATGATATCATTTGATGTATCTTACCTATTCACGAATGTACCACTTATGGAAACAGTGAACCTTGCATGCAAACAACTCATAAGACGAAACATCGATGTTGGCATCCCAATATCTTTGATGAAACAGTTTCTCTTGAATGTCCACTTTTCATTTAATAAGAAACTATGTAGATAAATCGTAGGTGCGGCAATGGGTTAACCACTAGGACCCATTCTAGCCGACATTTTTCTTGCGAAACTAGAAAATGAACCTTTGAGAGATGTTATTGGTGAACCAGAATTCTACTGTCGGTACATGGATAATACATTTTTTGATTATGAAAAATGAGGCTGAAGAAAAGAATATCATGGATAAATTTATCATTGTTCATCCTGCAATAAATTTTACTATTGAGAAAGAAGAAGACTCTAGTATTTCATTTCTAGACGTCCTCATGCTCAAAAAAGTGGATGACACAATGAGAAGAAGTGTATATAGAATACCTACATCGACGGTTCAGTATGCTTATTTTTTCAGCTTCGTTTGTATTTAAATACAAACGCAATCTGATAACATGTTTGGTTCACACAGCAAGAGCAATCTGCTCGGTTGAATGTCTTGATGAAGAACTTGATAACAACAAACGGTTGCTGAGCAAAAATGGTTCTCCAGAAAATTTTATTGACAATATCATAATCGCTCTCAAGGCCCTGAATAATGGCGGCCCAGTTCATAACTCGGCCGACTTTCTCCAAGTCTGTGAATTGTTGTGTTTGAAACTTTTCTTGAGGCTCAGTTATTCCATAGTTTACTCAAGAAAACCCTATTTGTTCTGTTACACTGAGTTGTCTGTCTAAACAGTCGCTTGGATATCGATCAAGCACATAACCAGCTTGCTGACTTGCAGCTCTGTTACTATGATATCACGTGGTGTCATGGGGATCGTTTCATTGATATGAAACAGGCTTAAATCATTCTCGAAATTGGTGTGATAAATGATTTCAAAGGTATAACCAACTACTCACCCGCTGAATCTTCAATTTTCAAAATATTTGTAAAGGCATTAGAGTTTCAATTGAATTTTTTCATTTACTCACTATAGATGTTTACATTTTTCATATGTATCCCACAGCATATGAACATTCGCCTGCAATAATTTCGTTGTATTGATTTTCAATATATGCTTGTGACATTTATAAGTTTTTCAGCTGAGGAGGAATTGTTCATTTGGTAGACGAAGCAGAACCGCACACGTTTGTAGTCCTAATTAGCAGTCCTCCACCGTGACGTACTTATTTGGCATTCTGCTCCGCAGATATTCCTCAATATGTACATCTACATCAATCGGAGTGATTGAATTGGTATGATTATGATCAGTAAGGTGCGCTTGCAATATGAAGGAGTCACTAACACTGTACCACTTTGTGTTAAACCAAACAAAACTATGTAATGTGGAGTTATGCTCCACTTTAGTGCCCAGATTCTACCGATATAAAGGTGAAATTTTGGTTTCACTTAAATCGAATCAGCCAATTGGGGAAATATGGCGATCAGAATACTTCAAAAAATCAATCATTGTTCTTATTATGTTTCCATAAACACTATAAACAGAAGTTGGGTGAACAAAAATTCAGCACGGGTAAAGATCACTTAATCAGAAAGCCAATGTGTGCATGCTTGTGAAAGGTGCTATCGATATCGTAAATGTCAGATAGATTTATGCACAGGAATGCTCCCAAAGTATGAAAGCCTTCCATTCACCCATTTCAACTTATCCTACATAATTTCAATGCAAATGTCTACTGATATTTCCACTGTCAATATCCAACATGAGCATACAAAACAGAGCTTTTTAAAATATGAATCCAAATTTAATATTTTCGGGAAAAACTGAAATCAGAGACGCATTCTGGGTACAGTAATCAGACAGTATTTAACTCTAGAGTATTCATACATCCTGAAAGATTTAGCATGATGAAAACAGAAAAATTATCAAAAGTGAGTGTAAATGATTTAAAAACCGAAATAACCTCTTGTAATCAAATGAAAAGTGTGGTCATGCAGAGAAACAGTGATTACTTTCTGCTAAGTATGGGGACTGCGATTAGTTCTCATTGAGAAATAGTCAATAATCGTAATAGTTGGTGTGAATACGAACAATGAATACCATTGGTAGCATCATCAAGCTAACAGAACTCTTTCATTGCGTGAAATTTCCTGTAAACCAATTCATGTGAATAATTTCTAGTATTCGAAAGTGTTACTCTTCAAATCAGTGTGGCACATTTTGAATCATGGAAACCGTCAGTGAAATGTGTATGCTGTTCAATAAAAAAATCTGAAGGTTTATGTGTTGTTCACTTGCAAAAAGCGGAGTATATGAGAAACATCCCGTCACCCGAAAAATAAACGACTGCGAGGAGTAAATCTCAATAGCAATGCTTACAATTTTAGATGTCACTGTTGATACTTGTGAGGAAAGCCAATCAGCTGTTGAAATCTACAGAAAATTCACCTGTGGCTGAATATCTTGAAATGAGCCTTTCCAAAAAGTGTGAAGTTCCACATTTCATTCTCGAGAAGAAAATAAAAGCCAGAGATGTTTTATGGAACAGATGGATTAGGTGAGGGGCAACCACCACAGCCTAGTACATCTGTGTATAAATGGAAATAAGAACCTTTTTCAGTGATATGTGGATTAAGCAAACATATAAATGTGACAACTTCATTTTGAATGACACTCACCATGTTTTTCTATTGAAAACAAAATGAAATGAGAAATTTTCATAAACCAGGACTTTTCATATTATGATAAATAACCATCAATTATCATATGTTAAGTTGAGACATTTTGGTAACTAGTAATTCCAAAATATTCATCTCGTCATGTGTGGATTTGGAGCTTGTTTATTTCCGGTGATAATAAATCGTTTTCCCGGCTAGTTATAAAGCAGTCGACCAAGTGTAATCCTTGCAGATTAGTCATTGCCACTCCATCTATAAACCTAAAGATGTGGTTGCTGACAACTGGAAGTAGTTACTCTAGACTCCATTAGCAATACTCACATTTCTGCATGTCACTGCTGATACTTATTAAATAAGTTATTCATCTGCTGAAGTCTATAGAAAATTCACCTGTGGCTGAACATCTTGAAATGAGCCTTTCCAAAAAGTGTGAAGTTCCACATTTCATTCTCGAGAAGAAAATAAAAGCCAGAGATGTTTTATAGAACGGATGGATTAGGTGGGGTGCAACCACCACAGCCTAGTACCTCTGTGTGTAAATGGAAAGCAGATCTGTTTTCAGTGATCTGTGCATTTAGAATATGCATAAAGATTTTTTTTCATTTTAAATGACACTAACCTTCAAATTCTATATAAAACAAAATGAAACGGATTACATTCCTGAGACAAATAATTGACTTCACATATTATAAGAAAAGCTATCTAACGATGAAGAATCACATGATAACGTGAATACATTTCAATTATCATACGTTAAGTTTAGACATTTTGGAATTTAGTTATTCCAAAATATTCATCTCGTCATCTGTGGAGATGAAACTTGTTTATTTTCGGTGATAATAAATTGTTTTCCTGGGTAGTCATAAAGCAGTCTACCAAGAGGAATCCTTGAAGATTAGTTATTGCCACTAGACCTTGACCTTGGCGGTGTGTTTGAACATTTTGCGCTACCATATTTCATGTACATTTTGCATCTATTTACTCAAATTTTGTTGGTGTTTACTTTTCAAAATGATCATTCTAATCGTATCATTCACTCTCGGGATTATATAAAATGCTTAAAACCCAAATACTTTAATGTTTCCAATAAGCTCAAGAAAAAGCACCATGGTGGTTAGCAGCGTGCTTTAAAATCTACACTCATGCATCACACCACTGTTCCGGTTATCATTAGTACCAACTGCCGGTCCCTACCTAACAAAATTCTGGATTTTCAGTCCCTGTTGTTGTCCGAAACTTGTCACAATACTGCTATTGTTACTCTACAAGAAACCTGGCTCCATGACTCATATGATGAAAATATAGTGTCTTTAAATGATTTCAATCTATTCCAACAAGATCGTGTTTGTTCCAAGAAAAAATGTGGCGGAGTTGTTGCAACTTTTATTCACTCAAAATGGTCCATTTCTAACAAAGTCTGTTTCAAATTCTCGAATAACTACATTGATTGCATCACTGTTAGATGTCACCTGGAACACTTGTCAAAATACAAATCCATTTATATTTCTAGTGTTTCTGTCTCTCCTGGCTGTACCATATCGGATTTATCTTTGTTCGCAGATGAATTCACCACTTGCGCTGCAGCTTGCTTCGAGAACTCTTTATCAAAAGTGACTGACGATTTTAACTCATGCGTTCACTCCTTCCCAATATCATTTGGTCATGACAATATTGTTAACTTTGCTATCAGTTTTGGTGAAACACTAGATCTAGTATTCATCAATGATGTTGGTATGTATGAAGCTCGCAAACGTGCTCCTGTACTGAACTCTGACCACTGCATCATACGTGTACTGCCTAAAATATATTCCAAATCACACAAACGTGTTTTCTCTCACCTCTACAGTAAATTTCATCGGAGAGGCTACTCACAAGACAACCTAAGCAAGCTCAGATGTATGTTGAAAGACACTAACTGGGACCCATTTACAGAACAAACATTAGATGACACAATCACATTCATTGGGAAATACAAAAACCTTTATTACAATCACAAACGGCACAGATTATCTTAAATTCTGTTTCGAAATATGTTGTCCTAAAGAAACATTATTCACTCGATTTGACCGTTTCTCTTCTCCATATCTCAAAAGGCTACGTAGAGATAAAGAACTGTTGTTCAAATTAAATGATAAGTCAGGTGTTAAAAAGTTAAATACTCTGTAAAACTCGAAGTGAAAAGACTAAATGTTTTATATAAACAAAGATTCTTGTCATGTAAAACCCCTTCTAGTTTGTGGAAACTTTTCAAAGAAATTACCAGTGGTAAGCGATTTACTTCTGTTTCATCTCTTAATGTTGATACTCTCGATAAGTCTTTCATAGGCTCTTCTGTCGATATCCTTCCTAATGATACAAATCACATAGACAATAATTTTAGTGGTTTTAATACCCTTGATGTGCTTAAATGTCTCCGTTCTCTTAAGCCTTCCCAAAGCCTTGGTCCTGTTGTTGTAACTGCCATTGTCTTAAGGAACTGTGCTGATATTTTGTGTTACCTTCTTACTAACATTTTTAATGCTTCCTTTTCCAGTAATGTTTTACTTATTCCATGGAAAAACATTAAAATTATCCCTATACTGAAACAATCTTCTGGTATTGATAATAAATTTAGGCCTATTGCAATTACTTCTCCTTTTTTAAAATTGATGGAAAAGTTACTTTTACTTCGTCTTGAACCTTCACTGAATCCTTTTGATGATCCTAAACAATTTGCATATAAACATGGTAGACGTACCTTGGATGCTGTGGTTGTCTTATATCATAATATTGTTTCTTGTTCAGATAAAGGTGCCAAATATGCTCGTGGTGCTTTTCTAGACTACACATCTGCTTTTGACTCTGTACCTAGGGGCCTTTTATTAAATAAGCTTTTGTTGACGCAAACTGCATCCTGGGCTAAGAGTTGTTTGCATTCTTATTTTTCTGATAGAATGCAGTATACTGCATATAATAGCAAATCTTCTGCCTCGCTTACAAAAGCCGGTGTTCCTCAAGGTGCCGTCCTCTCTCCTTTTCGTCTTTCTTTCTTCCTACACGACCTGCCTCATTTAAGCGGAAGTAACTTTGTCAGATATGCTGACGATCTGACTGTATCACTGCCTATCACTTCCGATTCTGACTGTTCCAAACTTAATACCTTCCTGTTGGACATCAGCAAGTAGTCTAAGTCAAATGGTCTTATGTTAAATCTTTCCAAATGTCAGGCAGCTAACTTTAGTTTCAAGCATCGACGTGACATACATGAACTAGTTAGTTCCCATGATGCCTGTAGCATAGATAGCACTGAAATGGAAACCAAGTCAAGCATTAAATACCTTGGATTAGTTCTTTCCTCTGACCTTTCATGGTCATCCCACATCTTATCAATCTCTAAGAAAATGTTTCGTCTCACCTTCTACTTTAAAAGTGAAGACAGTCAGGTGTCAATCAACCTTTAGTTCCGCTGTTTTTAAACTCCTGTATCTTACCTATTGTAGTCTATTGCTCTCCATTAATCTTTCCTGGGCTTCTCAAAAAAGACTTCATCATATTACGAAGGGTATTAAATGCTGTGAGTAGAGCTTGTGGTTTGCCACTGCATGAGCTCGCCAATACTATAGTCGAGAGACACATAAATTCCTGTACAAAATGGGCAAAAGCAGTACTGTAAGACCCTCTGCACCCCCTTTATTTACAACTATCCCCTTGTCTCATCAGGTAGGACGAGAGGTCAATATAAAACGTTATATACTCGAACCACTAAGTACAGAAATTCTACAAAACCGTATTTAACCCATATTTTATGTGATGAAGACTCTGTTAGACGTGAAACATATAAGTTACTATGTAATTAGCAAAGTGAATCGACCCTTTCATTGTTCATCTTTCTGTAATTTTATGGTGTCACCCTTTCTATCGTTTCATTACAGCTTTGCTTTTTTTATTTTAGTTGTTATTACTATTATTACTATAATTTTATACTTTATGCATATTTTTCTCCATATTGCATACAGTAATTTGCTACGTAGCTGCTATAACAACGTTCCGTTATTATTATTATTATGTATTGTTCATGTTTTATTTTGTTTTTGTCGTTTTCGAGTAAAGTATATGCAATATTGCACTGAGTGCTAAAAATTCCTTGCTGTATCATTAGTACTGTTTTCGGAATGAAGCAAAAAATAATAATTATTATTATAAACCTAAAGATGTGGTTGCTGACAACTGGAAGTAGTTACTCTAGACTCCATTAGCAATACTCACATTTCTGCATGTCACTGCTGATACTTATTAAATAAGTTATTCATCTGCTGAAGTCTATAGAAAATTCACCTGTGGCTGAACATCTTGAAATGAGCCTTTCCAAAAAGTGTGAAGTTCCACATTTCATTCTCGAGAAGAAAATAAAAGCCAGAGATGTTTTATAGAACGGATGGATTAGGTGAGGTGCAACCACCACAGCCTAGTACCTCTGTGTGTAAATGGAAAGCAGATCCGTTTTCAGTGATCTGTGCATTTAGAATATGCATAAATAAGATTTTTTGATTTTAAATGACACTCACGTTTAGCTTCTATGTAAAACGAATTGCAAATGAGAAATATTCCTATGGCAAGTGAATGACTTCTCATATTATAATAAATAATTATCCAAGCGTGATAAATCATGTGATTATGTGAAAACATTCAAGTTATCATATGCGAAATTCAGACACTTTGTTAAATAATAATTCCATAATAATGATTTCGTCTTCTATGTGTCTGCATGAATAAAGGAGCTTGAATTCGTATAAAACATGTCACCTGCTAGTTTACTTCCCCTTTCTATTTTCCATATATTCGTTATCATTAGAATGAATTCGTTTTAACTGTAGGCCTTATCACCAGGAATATGCGGATATCCGTGTTCCTCAAATGGATTTACGGTTGTCCTCAAGAAATTACAATGAATTACTATGATATCAAAACCCAGATATCTCTTTTGAAATGATTAAATGAGTTGACTTCGTGCTCACATTTGTTAGGCGTCAACTTCTCAACTTGATTAATCGATCAGTTCCTCTTTGCTGGGGTGATCCTGTAGACAAAAGCACTTTTCTGACTTGATAAAGGGGTCCATATCTTCTCTTTCAGTTGGTCCTGTCTTTTAAAGTCACGTGAGTATTATTGTACTGTCATTTTGAACTAGACAGATCTGTGAACACATATTCTCTGTCACACTCTGTGTTATCTCTGTACACTGATCACGATGCACTTAACAAATTCGATCCGTCCATTATGAATAAAATAATATACGGAGAATATTAAAGAGGTGACTAAATTCCTGATGCACTAATATCACTGAAACTCTGAGGACTGCAAGTCTAACAGAGAATGTATGAGAATCACACTGCTTCGATTACAAATCACACCGTGTATCTGACTGGAAGATACTTTTACTTTGGACTTAATAAATGATGAATATTCCGGTCAGAATCATCAATTATTTGGTGATAATCCTACATTCTCGTCATTCCCAGCCTTACACATGTTTTCAATGGCTGACTTTGTAGCTCATCACAAAACTCTTCTCCACCGTATTTTGAAGCCTGACTGCAGATATTTCTGTAATTATTTCAGCATTGGTTCGACTAATGAAGTATGCAGCCCATGGTGAAATACATACCTCAGAAATAAAAGAAATATATACCGCTCCATTCCTGCACATATATTCGTGGAGAAAATAAGGCTCATCGTCACCTAAAACGTTTTCCGAAATCCTTAAATACGAGACCTGAGGCACTAAAAAGTGTTCCATCATAGACTTTATCCTCACCTCATAGAAATGATTGATTTTAAATTTGAATGCAACTCACTTTCGCCAACTGAAAGGATGTTTACAAAAAAATTTGAACGTGAACACTTGTGATGAAATACACTTAAAGGATACATTCATTATTATTTTCTAAGCTCGAGTAGTTTCCCTGCCTTGCCTACTTGTCGTGTTCTCGTGTTTAGCGTATGTTGTCATTTTTCATCTTTGTTGCCTATAATATGAATGTTGCTCACTATATTTGGAGTGTCACTGTGAGCTATTCTGTAGATACATTAGTCTGCATTTCTTATATACAGCATTTTGACAGACTCAATTGGAAAAGAAAATATTATGTACGTGTTAATTGCTTGAAATATTTTCACAAAGCAAGAGAAACTAAATATTCAGTGACATTTACCAAATTTGTCACATTTACTGGAGTACCTCTTGTCAAATATCAAAGTACGTGGCTGCAGATTTAGAAATTTCACCTCAAAATGTGAATCACAGTTATTCATGGAATGTTGTCCACCATTATTTCACTACCCAGCACTTTTTCAATCGTCATTCTTGATAATTAAGTTATATGCACTTTGTCATTTTGGGTAAACAAATTGCTTAACTACATTTGAAATGCTGCTTACTTTTTTTATCTGAATTAGAGTATATACTAGTTGAGGTTCTATCATCACGCAAGTCATCGTTATTTTGTTAGAAGGTGAATGGATTTGTATCTGCAGTTTTTAAATTGACTGTGATTATCTATCACTCAGTGCTTCATTTCACATAATTGATTGCCAGAATATAGTAATGAATGCAAGCTGTCAAAATCAAGTTTCTTTTATTGAATAAATAACGAGCAGAAGTTTGATGCTCACGTGTTTTTTTCAATTTCAGTTTCATCTCAGTTTTGCAAGTTTTCCTGCTGGTCAGATTTTGTGAAAGATATCTGTCTTGCAATTGAGTTTTAAGTATATCACCTGTGACTCTTTCATGAACTAAACACTTCTTCAGCATATACTCTGAAAGACTTGACGTTTACCATTATTCAATATAGGAGATTGTAAGTGGCGTAAATAGTGACGAAAAGCTTATTTCAATAATTATAATTTTTATATTGGAAACCACAATAGTTAATTCAGATGATATCGGTATCTATAAGATGGCAAGAAAAAGCATGTTCTTACTTCTTCATCGTGTCTCACAATTACTCCAGGTGATGTACAGCAGAGAAAAGAATCAGAACGGTCGATTTCAATGAACATCATTCTCTTACAAATTATTCTGAATCAGAATAAAACTATTGTCTTCTGGCAGATCCACGACTAATAAAGAGGTCTGATAATTGGTTTTCCATATTTGTTTTTGAAGGAACTTGCATGCATTTCGGTTTCTGAAGAGGATCTTCCTAATTCACGTGTTTAGAATTTGGTGTATATGTTTGTTCATTAGGCCTCTCCCTACTAAAGGGCGCTAACACCTTACCACTACGTTCGATCTCCATTCCATGTTAATTCATGCAGTGTAATATTGCTCAGAGTCATTATTTACACTAGAAAGTGCTTGTTTTCAGTCTCGTAGATATTTCGAGTTCCTGAGATATCTGTTCAGAAACCTTTTATTCAGTGAAGAACCCAGAAGTTATTTTACGACCATTCTAAAACACTTCAAAAGCAGTTACATTCCCAAAAAATCGCAAGACAAGATATGCTGATTTGACTGCATATTGTACACTCCCTTTGAAACGATTAACAATGAAATGTTATTTCAATGTAGTTGAAGCTCGTCAAATAAATGAGCCACAGGTTTAGAAACGACTTACGTATCTCAACTGAAAAGACAAGTGATATTGCGAATAAAAAGTATGAAATTTGATCACGTTATAACACAGAAGTAGATGATTCCTTCGAACAAATGAGGTAAGTCATTATCAAGCTTTACACTTGTTTACTATAACTGAACCAGTGTAAAAAACGAAATGGAAGATGGAATCACATGAATTCTATATTACTGTGTAGTCTCAAATGAGATATTTGTACTCGATGGAGATTAAGTGTTGTGTTAGTGATCATCTCAGCCTGACACCAGAGAAAGTTTATGTTCTTCGGAATAACTGTCATGTTTATGGTGGAATAAGTTTTAAGCATTTTTCTCCATATGAATTGATACCAAAACATTTGTGACTGTCATTTCAGCATTTAAACGTGAGGCGATATTGCGTTAAAATCGTGTCATTAAAATTCAGATATCGTGAACCCAGTAGACTGTGAGTAAACATCTAGCTGTTCACTCGATTAACCTAACAACTGTGAGTGTCCGCTTTTGTAACGCTGACCGGAACACTGACAACTTGAAAGAAATATACCTGTAGATTTAAATTGTCCTTTGCCGTTATGTTTGATGTCTTTCAGTGACAACAGGTCGTGGAGAGTTACATGAATGTAGTCGGTTGTTCACTTTATAGTGATAACATTGACGGGTATATAAGTATGTGTCTTGCCGATGTAATGACAGCGTAAATTTCATCTTCCTTCCTAACACAAATCGTGTGAACACTTGTCACTGTTAAAATTATGTAGAGAGTTCGCAGTCACGTTTCTTTAATATTCGGGTTTTCAGAATAAAAGAACGTGCATTTATTCGCAAGAACTCCCTCTTTCAACATTCCGAGGAAACATATGTGGGTATTTCAGCTGATATGAAAATTGTACTTATGAATTCCACAGAGGATCGTTCACAACCTTTTCATTTATTCCTAGTCATTTTCGTCATTTCCGTTGTTATATTATTTCAAATCTTCCGACTCACCAAGCTGGTCTGAAAATATGCGCAATCAAATTGTTTTGTTTTATGAGTTGTATGACAAATCTTCGCAGGAATCTATTTGAGAGTAGTATGTTGCAGCATCTATGAAAACAGAAAACCACTCAAAATTTTTTAAATTTTTTGCGTACATTGCTGTGCCAGTGTGTTTCTAGTCACATGAAGTCACAGGAGCAGATATTTGTTAGAAATCTGTTCTACCATAGGGCACAAATTCTACTATAATTTTACAAAGCATCACTTAGTTCTTAAGTAAAATAAGAGAAGGAATTGTTTTATGAACATCTTTCCAGACTGATGACTTAGAAAAGAATGATCCTCGAAAAATTAGGGTGAATCTTGTTCGGTGAGCAGTGTTCAAGAAAAGGTGCAATGAAGTGTGCAATAACAGTAGCATTCAATCTTAAGTTATGTCACTTTTATTCTTTAGGTGACGTGTCGAATCGGATTTATCGTTCATGGTCATTTCGATATGATCATATGTGTGAGAAACAAGAATAATTTTTACTCCACAGTGTTGTGTGTCCAACAAACAATTTAGTATGGAAAATACTCTGAAATCAAAAGTGAATTGCTGAAAGTACTTAAAAAATATCTCGTAAGGAATTCTTTTACTTCAACTCAACTCATGCTTAATCTCTTTGCATTCGCATCATCCACATTGAAATTCATAATGTTCAGAATCAATGCTGGAAATCTAATGAAGAAGAAGAGCATCGAAGTCGAGTTCGCCTTTTGTTGTGATAGTGATAAAGGATACTTGATAGGCGTCCGCGGAAGCTACTTTGCATTGTGGATGTTTCTTTATGATCATCGTTTTTCAGAATTCAATGTGAAATCAGTACGTTTAGTGTTAAAGACCAAAATATGTAAGACATTTAGAACACATTTTCATTATTACACATGAGTGCAACCAGCGATCACCAAGTTCCGATTCTTTTAAAATGGTTATCATTTCAATCATCAAAACGGATGCGTGACCATTTCATACTCTGGTGGATAGAGTCTTGTCGGATTTGATTAAGTACTAGTCAACGAGGTTTATTATCCAGTTTCCTGTTTCCATTTTGTCATTCACTAATGACGACTTTGATCAATTTCATCAGTGAATTACCTTAGAATAAACAGAATGGATTGAGAAGTGAGAAACTACACCATTCACCGTTATTCAATACTTTACTATTAAACAAATGCATATTTGTTTAATCATAGCTTGTCGACAGTGATTTCAAGTGATACGATTTAAACTACTAGATTATTCTTCCTCACTCCTCCCCAACCGGTGATATATAAGACTTCAGGTAGTATCTTTAGACTTCACTGAGCAGGTTCAATCCATCACTAACTTTCCGTTATTTCACCTGGTCAAAGAACTATTTGCGAATCCTCGTGAAATCGGTATTGATTCTATCATAGTCAGGCGATTTCGTCTAAACTGTTAACTTACGTGGAACTTTCAAAGAGAAAATATTCATACACGACGAACCACAGATAAATTACTACTATGTATTTCTATATGCACATTTGTGCATGAATACCTCTTCGAATAGTGAGTGACCACAATATCAACAAAGAAATATACGCGACTAATGCAAATAGTCTGGTTGCTGAATTTTTACAGCTTTATGGAGACAGTTACTTCAGTAAAATTGTTAGGTAAGCGCCTTGTCTCCTTCTTGATCTTTGTCCAGTGTGGCTGGTAGAAGTGTCTTAAGATCGATCTGTATTTTGATAATTGCACACCTAGTGAATCATTTGTGTGAATAATCTGGTGTCACGTCAATTCTCAAGATTTGTACGCCTTTTGTTGTCCATCATACCTGAGTCAGTTGACATCAGAATTATTTAAACTGTTCTAGATGTGTTCGTATACTTTCCTCTGGTCAGTCTAATCTCCATGACGTTCACTTCTAACTTAGAATACTTTATTACAGAATCAAACATCATTATGATAATTGCTGCGACAAAGTAGTTATTATTCGTCTGTGTCCCTACAGATATGCACATGTTACTTACATTCTACTGACTTCTTCGGTTTAGCCTTATTATTATGATCACGTTGATCATTATCCACTAACGCATCAATTGAAAGCCACCTCAAGGAGCATCACTGCACAAAAAAGGATGTCTCTGGAAAAAATAACTGGAATAAATATCTCCTATTCAAAGATAAGAATCCTTCAGTTACTGAAATGAAAACAAACATCAAAACAAAACATGACTTACAATATTTTACTGAAACGGTCGAAACGGTCAAATGTACATGTCAAGGAGATTAATCAACGGATATCTCAGCGCAGGGATATTATTTTGATCTTTATCGTAGGCCCAAGCGATCGAACTATCCTGAAGTACAAAAGCTTATAATATCATTTAACGGGAAAGTAAATACCTAAGTAGACACTTTTAGACGCTCTCATGTGTGTGACATTCTCTAACAAGTATTTCATCAGCATGAAGTTTAAATGTTCTCATTAACAGTGTTGGTGTTACTCATTTTTCTTCCATGTCATTACAACATTGTGACGAGATCTAGTTTGATGTTCAATTTTACTAAGTGATGCTTGTTTATTTCTGGATTTCTTTCAAGCTTCTCAATGCAAATGAACTTTTATATTTCATGTGATAAAGTAAAAATCAAATTGTGTAGTCCCAATTCACTGCCTAATTCAGAAGCAAATCTAGTTTGAATGATAGACAGAAGTCAGTTGAAGGTGAATATAAACAGTCTGAGTTTGCATCATCGACAGCATTTGAAACAATGTTCTCCTTATGTGAGATTTTTTTGCAGTACAAATAAAATTACCAATTAGAAGGATTGTGTGGTTTATATTTCCAGTGACAAAAAATCCTCATGCTTCTCGAGGATATGGTAAAAAGTTCTAATAATCATTGAGCTCCAACCGAAACGTTCACACGAATGATTTATTTAACGTGTCTGGCATGAATTAATCTGAGAAATTATTTCACAAATCAAATATATTTTACTGATTCCGATCATGATCTTTTACTAATTTGTGTCAAATTATCAAGGTGATATCCTTCTTACTCATTTTTTCTAGAAAAGAAAAAAGATATAAATTGAAAACATAACAGTTTACGAACAAATATGCTCTAGGTGTGGAAGTCAAATGCAAACATATTCATCGATTTTGTACAGAAAACATGAGCTTGAATCATTCAAACTAACTGAAAACTTAAATTGTTTGATACACAGTCAATTAGGGCCTGACGTGAATTTTGTTGAATGAAGCCAATCCACATGTCTGTTGATGCAACGTCATGTTCTCTATGCTGCAAATAAACTCATAGTGGCAAATAACAAAAATAGAAATCGCCTTTCCTTAGTTATGCTTCAATTTGCGTTCGAATACGGGTGGTTTAGATATTTTTGCGGCAAGTATGGTGTTCAGTCCACCCATCTGACTCAATCAGTGAAGTATTGTCGTCTGCAGTTACGTGCTGCCATCTGGTGTAATTGTCGTTTGATTTTACTACATCAATTGAAGACCCTCTTGAACACTTGAGGCAGACACAGACAGTTATCCGTCGCCTCTATGGTTTACCAAAGGTGAACACACCTGATCTACGACATCGACGAATTTTAGATATGTCGGCGTCACTATGACATCTGATTGTCAAATGGTCGTCCGAAATGTTAGAATCTGTCAGGCCAAAACTGTGTAATTACTCTCTCTAAGATACTACTGAACCTACTAAATGTATACAATATTTAAATATGTCCAATACAAGTTCACTTCAACAGTTTCAAAATTTTTGGGCTTTGGTTAAGTGATGTTCATTATTATTATAAAGGTTTTTGTATTTCTCAATGAATGATAAACGAAGCGATATTGTTGCTTATACTGATGTTTTGCTATTTAATGCTAATACCTTTATGAAAGTATTAATAAATCAGAGTTTACAAAGTCTCAGCTTATGTGTAACAACTTAACCATCGTTCGTCAGCATGGGGTAATTTGTATGAAGGACATGAATCTGAGTATCGGAATACCAACCGCATATCTGAAGGAGTTGTTATTGAGGTGCACATTCAGTGTACAATTTACATTCATTTAAATAGTAGGATGGGATGAATTCAGTCTCTCCAACTTGACTTAATTTTGGCAGACTGCTTTATAGCCAGTTCGAAAATGGGATCCTAAAATAAACATTAGACAAACTTATGCTGTAAGAGAGATATATCGGCAACACTTTTATAGTCTCTCATGATGACTGATAATTTGGGTTTTACTGGAGTCTAATAATTTCTATCCTTCAGTTAAATTCACAACAGAATTGGAAAATGAGTCAAAGATTATCTATCTGGATGACAAGCTGACAAGAAGAGATGATTGAACTCTGAAAAGGTGTGTCCACAGAAAGCCATCATATAATAGACAGCTGTCAAACTTCTCCTTTGAGAAACCTTTCAGTCAAAGAAGCATACTCATCATCTAACTGGTTCAACTTTTCAGAAGAATTTGCAACAAAGACTTTGATTGACGAGTCTGCCTACAATATCCTTGTTTGTAACCAGTGGCGTAGCACCGATGACATTTATTGTATTTTTATGGCATTATCTAACTCACTAACGAAATTCTTAATGTCAGCGTGCTGATTGCGGAGTCTGCTTCGGACGATGCAGTGAATTAGAAGTCGACGGTACTGCATGCGCTATATTTACTTAGGCTGCACTGTAGCCATGAGACTGGGTCAAAAAGGTATCTTTGAGAAGGTCGGTAAGTTGCTGACATTCTTCATCAATGTCTTTCAACGTCATTTGTTCGTCTGGTTCAAGTCTGCTCAACATTTGAATTCTTATGATGAATGACGTGCTTGATTGTGGACCAAAAACGAAAATAATGACCTTGAACTGCTTTTCTGTCAGTGACTTCGAATTGAATCGCATACATTGGTGGTATACAATGCCTAGCTGAGTGTGAGTGTCGTCGTTTTCATTGAGTACACGTTTCATGAGGTGGTTACGAATGTTCCAGCGATTATCTGTGATCACTAAAGTGAATACGCCGTGTCTGGACAGTCTCATAGAATTTTCAGTCACTTGGCATCTTTGGAAGAATCAGAATTTGTCTAACTCCCTCAGTAGTTGTCTAACTTTCCGTGCATCGTCTTTTCTTGCAAAATCCACTTTAAATAGGTCTACGTGTCTCTGGTACCAAGTGGCAAATGTATTGCTTTCATCTGTGTCACAAACAAATTCAGAAATGATGCTATCAGTATTGTCACGAGATGGAGATGAATTATCGAGCGATGATATCCATAGACCAGCCAGCAACTCCATCATTTTAAGTTGTTGCTCTCCAAGCGTGAAGAGTCCGTCTCTACTTTGTACTTACCTTCAATTCTGATATGACTGTTAGCACACTTGGTAGTTTGTGCCAACTAACTTCCTGCCTAGTAGATTTATGAGCCTGCTGTTCTAATCACTCTTGGCAATAGCAATGACACGACACCATACCATCGAATCAAGAGGAGAGAGACCTTTGACGTTGAGGACTTTAATTGTCTTGAGTCAACAGTGGAATAGGATGACGTTCATTGCACATATCTATGCTTTAAGTGGCCCTGAGAGACACTAGTAAAATTGTTAAGATGAAGCCGTCAACAACAAATGAGGTTCCAAGGTCAAGAGTTGGAGAGAGGAAAAGAAACTGCACTGTAATGTAGTATTCCACAAACATTTGATCTAGACAACACTAAACAGAAATCTACTAAATGTACGGTGTTTCCGATTTCGTTTTACTGCAGAGGCCCTTGCCAAATTTGGAGCTATTTGATTAAAAGAAACTAGTCCAACCTCTAAATTCATTATGGATCTAGTTCAGTTTGATTCCTTAGTTTTCCTTTTCCTTCGTTGTTTCTTTCATCTCCTTCATTCTTTTTCATTTCAAGAGTGAAATACCACTATTTCAATTTGTTCCCATACTCTTCCCATTCACACTTGTGTTTGTTAAAAGCTGTTTTATAATCAAGTGTAATTCTATTCTTAATCCCATTGTAAAATATATTCACTAATTCGAACTTTCATATGATATTGAAAACAACTATCGCCTCTAATTTTCTTCATTATTGTGTGGAAATAAGTAACGAAAAGTTGTACTTATGAAACATTATGCAAATAAATGCCATTGTACAGCCACTTTTGCGGATGAAATCGCCGAAAAGATATGCTTGCTGAACTCATTGTTGTTTTCTCTCTAATGTCCTGATAGGTGATTTCCACGGTCTACTAAATAAGTTGACAAAACAACCGTTTCAGAAGTGACATCTTCACTTCCACTGGTTGACATATTTCAGATTATTCAGACGGTTTTTGATCATTTCTCGAATTCCACTTGTAGAACATACATAAATTTTCATCCCTATCATTATCATTCCCAGAATTGATCTTCATTTAGTGCGAAAACAATTATAACAAGGCGGGAATTCATGGTAAGTGGTTATAGACATTGAGGGAATTTTTCCCAGTAGTATAGAATTTCAGATTTCAACGTTTTTAATAACGAGACATACGTAAATCTTCTGAAGAAATAAAAAAACGCCATTTTTATGAAAGCTGAAATAAGTTAGAAGGAAATGCAAATTATATGGAAATTGAAATTATTTGACGTTCCACTTGATTTATGATTTGTAACAGAATAATGAAAGGAACTACAGTGACATCCATATTCAGGGCTGTAATGTGGCCATAGCAGCAGAACGCGTCATAACGATAATTCCATGCGACCTTTATATAGATGGAAATCAGTAGGTTACAAATAAGTCCCTGATTGCAGAGAAAATCATGACGGATTTTCAACTTTATCATGGATTAGGTAACTGCAGATTTAAATTCAAATAGATTACCGAATTTGTCAAGCAATTCAATATTATCTGTGGCGGTTTAATTCACCATTCAGTTCAAACTTTGGTTTCACTCTGTGGGAAGCAAGTTAAGGCGATCTATAATTTTAGCAGGGCACATTTCGTCAGTTTCAAAGGAAAATCCAAAAGATTTTTATTGATTCATCAAGTGATAAAATGAAATCATTGATCTCATCCAATGAAGTAACTACGAAACACAGGGTTCATCAGCCACCAACCTAACTTGAATTCTCAGACATCTCTCACCTCCTTCGAGTTTCTGTGATACGAAATTCAGAGAAAGCTAACTGACCAGATAATGCAGTGCTAAAAACAATGAATCAAGTACCATCCATTCACATTGGAGGAGCAAGTAATCCTATGATAATTCCACTGAAGTCGCCAACCACTCGGTAAATAAGTCATGTCACCCGGTCAACATGTGTGTGGTAGACGTTGAGCCATTTGATCATGGCGTTGAATGTTTACAAGCTACTTCAAATTGCGAAATAAGGCGGTATCTTTATACTCTGTTTTCTTTTTAAATGTGTATGCATGAGTAGTACGTGAGTTATCAGGATTTCCCAAATTTCATGTTCAAATACACTAGAGGTTTAAGATTAATTACGCCATCCAATTGTTCTGTCGAAGGACACAAACTTTGAAGCCACATTTCTCGCATAAATCTAACAATTATCTTCGTATCACAATGCACACTTCAGACGAACAACATATCATTTGCCATTCAGCAGTCCTGGACCGGAGGTGGCTGCTTACCTATCAACAGGATATACTAGAAATAATTTTGAACCATTTCCATTAACTCTAAAGGATGTTTTAATGTATTATTTCTAATTTTCAAGAACTTTTGTGCGAGAAACAGTAGGTTGAGTAAAGTTGTGCCTCATTTCCTAGCTGATGATGATAAGATGCATTTAACTGACATGGAAAATGGTAAAACTGGAATTCAAGGGAAGATCTTCACACCCAAATTTCGAAGTCAAAGCTTTCTCTACAATTGATTCCTCAGTTTCTAAAGACAGGAATTGTGTTATTATAGACATACATCGGTTAAAGTAAGGTGGAAATTTGTTCGTTGAGTATGAAAAATTCAATGTCATACTATGAAAAGACCGATTCGAAATCTGATGTTCGATCGACTAATCATTGTGATATGAGTGTAGTAAGGACGATTTGTGGCTTAGATGTATGATTTTGATTCGAGTGTGTTGTCTGTGTGGACTGCTTTCATTGCAGTTCGATCGTTGATTAGCAGGGCCTATTGCCTTGAAACTTACTAGTCTTACTCTCTCTATTTCTTCAGCTGCTCTCGAAATTCCGCCTAATCAACTAGTGTGATGCAGGAATAGTTAATGCGGGACGAAAGCTTCTTTTATTGCGTTATTTGGGTTTACATGATATTTCTCTTATTCTTCTGAGCATGTAAACTTACCTCTATCTCCTGATCAAGTTAAAAGATAACTCACTTTGTAAAATAAAAACTGAGATTTTCAAAAGAGTTACTCAAATAAAACTAAACCGAAATTGATATAAGTATAAAACTTGGGCACTGTGGTAGAGTATAACTCCATAATGGATAAGATTTTATTTTAATAAATCACACAGTGATGTACAGTTAAATTAACTGATGACGTTTCGAGCACAAACTATTGCTCGTTATCATATCAAGTTGATATTACTTTTTGTCAGGCTTCAGCACGGTGTTACCCATCCTGAAGTCTCAACGGTTAAACCGACTGGTCCTAGGACGAACTGTTGAGTTAACTGAAGGATGTTCAAAGGTTGCTGAAAGCTAACTTTAACCAGTTCACTAGTGCCAAACCTGATTTTTGAACTTAGGACTCGGGAACTTATTATGAGTCATGAACAGAACAGCTACAGAAACTTGAAAGCTAAGAAGAAGTATGCGAAAAACCTTATTCTCTGGTGGAATTTGATAATGGAAATAACTTCTTCTGTGTGGAGTAGGAATAAGCATGGGGATACGGAATGTGCACACCTTGTCTGATGTTGGGACAGGTAGTGAGACTGAAAAATAAGTGATGCATAGAAACTGTACATAAGTGGCAGGAATAATGACAGCAGATGGAATAGAGTTTGACTACCAGAACGAATAAATGCTAAGTCAGTATTCAATTCTGGTCTTACAACCGATAACCTCGAATACAATGACTAAGAGGATATAATGATATCAACAAGAGAATTGATGACACTCATGCAGTGGGAATCAGTCTCCTCCAGGATATAGACGACAACATTCAACTTATAATGAAGTAAAGTTTCACTTATGCAGTGTTGTGGAAATGAATCTCTGCAAATGACTGCTAACAGTTGTGGACAAGAGTCCACCCGAATGTCAGCATCAATACCCTTGATGATGATAAATTAGAAACGCTGCGCATCAGTTGTGTTACGTGTGTTACTGATAAGACTTGCAACTAGTAGAAATATATATATCATATTCAGCAAAATGGAAATTCGTAGGTAGAGATCTAACTGCGAAGCGAAGAAGTCAACATAAAGTCGATGTATTTTAGCTATATGTGTACATTGAGTTGCCATCAAACAGCCTCATTGCTAAGTACTCTTGTGTTACAGCTGTAAACATACGACAATGCTGAAGCAAAATGGCAGGAACCACAACTTCGCTGCATTAGACGAATATAACTGCAGTAACTGATGAAGAAATAATTTGAAGGGATTTATCTGTTCTCTAATCACTCTTATAATTCATGACCATAACAAGCTCTAGACACGGTGTTTAGCCCAAAACAAGCTTCATTCAGAAAACACCAACTATTTACCTATCAGAGTGCAATGCTTTGCATTATCACTGAACATGTTGCAGAAGGATAGTGAACGCTTCAACACAAATTTATCAACTTTGAAAGTCTTACAGAAGCTTTGATGGCGCTGCCATTTGGCAGCTCTTTGAAATTTGCAGAGTAATAGAATGTTTATGAACTCAATATCCATTGACTCACAACAGGAAGTTTATTGAAGCGTTCAAAGTGAGGAAACGTTTAGCAAAAGGGTGCGTATTATCACTAATAATCTTCACTGCCTTGCTGAACTAGATCATGCAACAGTCGTTGAAGGCTGGAAGACGGTGAACTACTGTGCTGATGTAAGGACCATGGAAGATCTAAAATGTTCAGTTAATTTATGTGTAATTTATCCCAAATTCGATGATCTGCAAGTAAAAACCAACAATATCTCGTCATTCTCGCTTTCCTGGACGGTGTCTTGTGTCACCAATAAAGATGCCAAGTAAAAGATTACAGTTCAAAAGAATTATTTATCAGTCTAAACATTCGTAGAAATTAGCTCTATGAATACACTATAAGTGAGCAGCGAATTTTCATCATCATTGTCAAGGGGGTTTTCCCGAATTGATTGACGACTTTGTGGTAGCACATTCGGAATCATCCCTCCAGATAACTGCTCGAAGAGGATAAGGAACTTGGAGGGTTGGCAAAAGACCTAGTGATCAACGTGTATATTTAGCGGATTTATGACTCGGATAATCTGAATCAAGTGGTTTGAAGCGATCAAGAAATCGAAAATGGATGATGAATAAACTGATTGGTCTGATTAAAGAGTGAATACTTTCTATGAATATTTTTGAATAAATGATGATTATAATATCAATATAACAATGCTTGGAACTGACCTTCATCCTTGACTGCAGAACAGAAAAAGTAAAAGACCTGTTTAAAACCTGGGCTACCAAAAACCTCTATCTCTCTATTGTATATATATATATATATATGACATCTTTCGGTTTGATTTACTATTGTGCGTATTTAAAACGTTTCCAAGCTTCTGATTTGCAAGTTCCTAGTAAACTTGCGGAAAGGACTGAATATGTGTGGCAAGGTGTTCCAATACCTGAGATAACTGTTATTCACTTATGTTCCTGTAAGTTAGGAATGTCTTACAACTAGCTTTCAACTAGGTATAGTTGATTTCCTGCAGAAGATAAAGCGAGTATATCATAGTGGAATTGTTTGTGCTCTAGTTCACGGGATATACTGTCGATCTATATTTTACATGAAGATATTCAAGAAGGGAAATATTATGCAATATTTTCCTCCGAAAATTCTGTACATCTTATAAATACTGTGCAAGTTAGAGATGTTATTGGTATTAAGTTAATTTCGAATAAACAATTACGCAAAAATTCCTTCGCACATTTATTTTCCGAGTCAAAGATTGAACTTAGTTCATCAAAATTTCTGAGATACACTTTTTATCAACTTCTTTCAGGAGATCTGCCTGTGGTTATCTGAGGTGAGCAAGTGATATAATCAGGTAACTTTCCCGTTTTACATTACCCTACAGCTTATAGTTTTCCTTCTAAGAAACACTGATGATATTTATCGAATACTTAGTAGATAGCAGTAATAAAGCCTCTTATGAGATGAGAATCATATATGGAAACCCCAGCAATTATCTGATAGAACACTGGTGAAACATGAAAATAAACTGTCAACGTAGATCCAGTACTGCTGACCAGGTGGAATAAACCATCGACGTTGCAAGCACCAGTCAGAAATCTCGCTTCCGTGTGTTTTTGTTTAGACAGAAACAACATAATTGTCACAGATCTGGTCCTTCGCATCTTTACTATTGGCAAAATGACACTGCGATGACTATCACATGCAGTAAATTAGGATTCTCCGCGTACAGGCTTATATGTTTTCTGGTGTTGAAAAATATGAAGTGTCCGCTTCGACTACATTGTTATGACAACCGCCTGATTTTTTTATCCTAGTGCACTGGTACATCAACAAACTAATTATGCACAAACTCATGAGTCCCTTAATGCAAGTCACCCTGAGAAACATTGACATATTCAATATCGGTAAACAGGTGGTTTGATGTGTTTGAATTGCAAAACAGGAGTTGTGTATACTACATGAAAAACCACAAGAATTCGTCAATGACTCAAAACTCCATTTATGTGGAGGATTGAATTTATATCTTGTCATTTATTTCATGTGATCACAAAGGTCAGTAAAAATGAACGTTCACTTAATCAGCTGTTTACTTACGGAGTGCTTTCAAGTCACACAACAGTTCAAAAATAATAAGGCAGAGTGTGAAAGATGAAATTTTTACAATGAAGTATGAGCATCTTCTCATACTGCCGATTTTCCAGTAAACGACCCAGAATGTTTGCATCATAACAGTGAAAACTGATCAAGTTGATTCCAAATATTATCTAAAAGTACTAGGATAAATTGATCACATGATCGACCAGAATAAGTGGATTCAGCATAACACTTCACAGCTTATTATCATTCACATCGAAATAATTCCATTTCACTGTGCCCTCCCAATGTGCAACAAATGGGATTTCAGTTGCTTTCATCTCTCAAACGATGACGAATCAACGTTTATATGAACGCCGCAAAGCAAATGACATTAAATTAGACCTACAGATATCAGAATGGCATCGATTCTGAGTGTATCATGACCACAGAAAACGTGACTCAATCAGACATATGCATATACTCATGAAGTCGAATGCATTGCTCAGAGTGACTCCACATGGCTTGCTTTCGAGTATTACTTGAATGTGAGAGGCTGCGCTGCCCGTCGAATGATGACATGAAGGATATCATGTGAAGAATAGATTGGAGTGTGTGGGCAGAGTTGAAGCCATATATTGCCTTTAAATCCGAAGCACTAGTGATTTTGATAATAACAATAATATGCGATAAATCTTGTGAACCAGGGTTAATATTCGAGGATGCTACTTTATGTCAGAGTTTTCTCATCCGGATATTATTGCTGTTAATTTATGAATGTCTGGAAGTTCAAATTCAGTGACTGCTTATATAGGAAGTTATTGATCAACTTACACATCATATCTATGATTTGTAGTTTATCAAATAGTTTAATAAAGAATGATTCATCATCCAAATGAACTATACATTAAATCTTCTAAAAATTATGCTGTGATATTCACTTGATTCCAACTTTGTGCTATTTTTCTCAATTTTTATATTCCGAAACATGAACTCAAACAACCTTATATACACAACTACTAACTAAAGAATCCTGATTAGTATAGCTCGACGTTGCCTTCATCAAATTTCAAAAAATATATTCAAAAGTGCATATTCCTTTGTTATGTATATCACTGAAACCCATTTCATGGAAGGAAAAGACGATTTCATCATGCATTTGTCATTCATACTTCATACAGGACGTTTAAAAATACTACCGACAATTATGAGATGATCAGCAGACGATATCGATTTTTCATAAATAAAACATCCCAAAAATACCTCAAACCTCAACTCAATAGCTGAACACTCACCATGGCACGCTGGAATGAGGGGAGCATAACCAGAGATGACATACACTAAATTGATTTCATTCACATAACTAAAAGCTATCGCTTTCACTTAAACATTAAGCAGTGAAAAACACTAGAGAGAAATACGAAGAGTCCTCCAGGTGATGAAACAATGTGTGATGAATATTCTGAAGCTTCTATTGCCAAAAATACATTATTACAGAAATCTGGCAAATCAGCATGTATAAAGAATATTCAAATTAATGCCTGAATAATTATTACACTCATCAAACACATCTGCAATAAATATTAAGAATTTTTTCAAAGAAAAAAATGAGCCATGTGATAGACAAATAGATGGTGAAATAGATAGATGGAAAGATAGATAGGGAACATACCTACAGCATCTGCAGGTCACACAATAGTAAAATGCATTGAACAACTTCAAATTCAAGATTGATTTACATTCTCAGAGCATTTAGTTTTGCTTAGAAATCTTCTTAAGTTCCAAATTAACGTCATTTCTCCTCATTCATGTGCACGATGAGTTCCACATTCATTTTGGGTGGTAGATGACGAGTTTGAAATCAGAATACGCGCAAATTATGTCCATAGAATCCTTAATTACCAAGTACTGATGGATAATCTCAAGTCAGTCTTAATTACGCACATGAAATGTATTGAACAATTTTGGAAAAATAAGCAATAACTATGGAATAAATGGGTTTGCACGTTGATTATGTATCAAGATGTTAATGATGAAGTAGTAAGAATAAATCCTTTTGTCTCAGAAATCTCCAAAAATGGTTGTTTGTTCCATTTCTCAATATTTTGAGGAACGATTTGCATTAAATCTTCCTACTGAGTATGTGAATTACAGAGTAAGGTCTAGTAAAGCAATAACTTCCCTGAAATTTGTTCCCTGGTGCAATGAGACTGACCGGTGTCCCAAGTCCTTTACAGAATCTCAATGTTGTAGTAGCGTTCAACTGAATAATAGAAAACTCAAATGTCACTTATTGGGTCAGATAGTTTTCCATCTGTTACAAGTTAATTTTTGCTGAATTGCAATTCACTACTTATCTCTGAATGAAGTGGGTTAATTATACTTACTGAATCCATCTGAATCGACGTGTGTTTCCGTGTCAAAGCATGAATACAAATGTGTTAGTATTCGATATTGTTGGGAAAAATAAATACTTATGAATAGTACGCATTCGAAAACACTAACGAAACCGTCTAAATCTTCGGTTTAAATGTGCGTCAATATAACTTATAAACTTTATCATTTTGAAAAATAATGTATATGATCATTTCATATGGAAATCACAGAATATTGAGACTTGATGAACAGTCAACTATGATTCCTATCCATTTCATATTGAAATTACCAAACATTTACTAACATCAACATGGAAGGCCATTGATTAACATGTTTATTTTCACTTCAGTAATCTAGTGATTCATGGATGATTTAGCATTCTATCACTTAGAGTCATAACCCTGACAGCCTGAGAAAAATACCATGATAGTCGATGAATTTGATTTAACAAAAATGGAAATTGAGATGAGGTTTAACAAGTGAAATGCTTTATTTCTTCATGCTTCTTTACAGAAAACAATCACACGATGATCACTCATCATCAAACAGAGACTGAATTTCCTGTGTTCAGTATCTTCAGGCCTTACCGGTGACCGCCATGCTCACACAAATCGCCTTCACTTATACAGAAACGTACACAGGACAAGCGGTTACTTTTTGAAAACTGATATTTAACATTTAGGACAGATTTTATGTGCACATTACGATGAACATTTGTAGTTAGAGAGGCTTCTCTTGAAGGGATTTGAGAGCCTCGAGTTGCCTCTCATATTAACATTTGAAAATACAAAAAGGCGAACTTGTCAGGTGAAACGTAATGAAACGGGTGAACTAGCCATAAAAAAACAAGTGACATTGTAGAATGTGATGGCTTGACTCATTTTGAAAACCTATACAAGCTTTATGTGAATGAAATAACTATTGATCGGTGCGTCGGTGGTACAGCGATAGAATTCGGGCCAACCACGTGGGTCGTCCGGGGTTGCATCCTTGGCCGGCGCAATTCCTCACCTAGCCAATTCAGTAATAAGCCTGCTAAAGATAGAAGGTCGGACATGATGCTAGCAACTACATTCGGCAAAAATTAACACAACTGCTACTTTAACTTCAAGCCTCTACCTTGAAGCCATACGTTCCACTAAGAACGTAAAAGAATAAAAAAATCAGAATCTCCGCCCTAGACAACATCAAGATATTGGCATCATGTCACTGATTTTATCTGATCATCAGACATTCATTAATTCCTTAAATGTTTGTTAATGTATGACTTACAGTAGTCTTCAACGTCAAAAGTAATGATGAATTTACATTCTCTTATAAGAAAAGTTATATCTGAATTGGAATATTCGCAATGAAGTGTATTTGTTTATGGTACTAACAAATATATTTTGCCTTTCAGCACCGTAGTTAAGCAAGAACATTAAGGCTGTTTCTTGCCAATTTATATGATGAGTATATTCCAATTTTGACAGAGATGGTAGATAAACACTTTCTGCCGTTGAATTTCATAACTGCTGAGAAGCATGCACAAATTTGACTGTGCAAGGATTCCGTAAAGAAACATGAATAACTGGCGATAATTCAAAAGACTCTCAGATAAAACCACTTCACAGTTAAGTATAAGGTTATCACCTATAGCCAAAGAATCTTCATTTCCTTTTTCGATATGCAAAAAAGGACGCGTGTAATTATTCCAGCGTATCACTGTCACTATTGTAGATGCAAACTACAACAGCTGGAATATATTTCAATGGAGTATTACCTATTGTAAATCAAATTTTAATTAGAACCTCTTATTATTCAGACTAATCCTATATACATTTTATGATGCAAACAGTTAAAATAAACCGTTTTAAATTAATGTCTTGATTACATGAATAACAAAATCAGATTTGGTATTCTGTTAACCAAGGGGCATAGAGATGAACTCAATAAATCACAGAATAACAAACATTAGATCGAGGTGTGTCCAGATTGGGATTCTGGAATTGTACTAGCGAATGAATCAGGCTATGTTGATGATCTTGCAACGATTCTATCCAATTAGATGAAATCCAGGAAGAGATATCTGACAAAGATTCACATGGAGAGACTGAACCATATTGGACAAATAATATTGAACAAACGTAGGACCAGCGATTCAATTCAAAAACAATGACATGCATGCATTTGTCTATCTATTTTTGCCAACAACAAAGTGTACAGCTGACATGAGACCAACAAACGAGATGTTCCAATAAATCCTACACCAGAACTCGTAAAACAAATGTGAAAGTCTCGACATCAGATTTGAATGGTCACAATAATTTCAGTTGCCTTCATCTCTCAAACGATGAGAAATCCACGTTTTTGTGAACGTTGAAAGCAAATGACATAAAATTACACCTACAGACATCAGAATGGCATCGATTCTGAGTGTATCATGACCACAGAAAACGTGACTCAATCAGACATATGCATATACTCATGAAGTTGAATGCATTGCTCAGAGTGCAGAGTGAGAGCATTAAGTGACACCAGATGGTTAGCTTTTGAGTGTAACTTGAATGTGAGGGGATGCGTTGATCGTCAAACGTTGACATGAAGGTTATCATGTGAAGAATAGATTGAAGAGTATGTGGGCAGAGTGGAAAGGAGATTTACTTTTGAAAGTCTGTGCTCCATTTTGTTTCTGATTACTAGTACCAGTAATATCAAAAATAGGTGGGAGGCAGTGTTCTCATCGGACGCATTAAATTTATTTCAATATTATATTCCTTATGAAATAGCAAATTTAATTATCTAAATGCAAATTATTGGATTCCAGATATGTAAATCACCTAAAGTATTTCAACTTACTTTCATAATCTGCACATTTTAAGAATCCTCAGTAAGTCATTTGCCTAGAAGAAAATATCTCTTTATACACGAAACTGAAAGTATGCCGCAAACGGGTAACATCCATGATAATCGTTGTCAAAGGAATCACTAAGATTTACTCTCAAGCTGTTATTCTAAATCTCATATAAACCTAACTGATCTGGCCAGCAAACGGAGAGCTAAAATATGTCATTTGTTCGTGAAGCTTTCATCTGATTATAGCATGACCTAATAGCAAAGTCAGTATATGATATCGTTAGCAATATAATTCGTCTAGATACTCACATCTGCATACTGAAATAAGAAAATTTTGAGTGCATAATTGTGTTTACATGAAAATTCCTGCTAATCCATTTTGCCAACAAAAGTACAGGATCTATTGAGATAATTAAACAGATATCAGTAGCAGTTAAAATTGCAAGAAATCTTAAAGTACGCGTAACACGAATGACAATAATCACTATTCTGTTGTCTAGATAGAAACATAAGAAAATGCTAGATGGCTATAAAGCTAACTCCAGTTGGCGACATTCAAGGAACTTGGCAAGGATATTTCAAAATTATGATAAATTTGTGAGAAAAATGCATTCTGGTATTAGATAATTCCTGATAATTAGGTTTCTCTGTTTTTTTATGTTCTTACTGTGAAACTGTGACACCTGCAATCTTTCTGCTTGTGAATATTTTCCTGAGTCGAGTGTGATCATACCGCAGTAATACCAATTATCAATTCATGCTATTACATTTCATAATCATCAACGATCCTCTAGACTATATGCATTTGTGAAATACTCATTATCCGTATAAATCAATAATCTTCTATTCATCTACTGAATTTTAGAAACTCACTTCTCTTCGCTGAAATGATGCATGTATCAATAAATCCTTACAACTCTGTTACTTAATAAATACTTTGTGATTTAAATATTTCACTACTAAACATCACCGATAGAAATAGCAAAATTTCCTTCTATAATCTTACACTGAAATCAAACGCACGCGGTTATAGAGTAAAATCATTGTTTGTTCTCGACAGAAACTAAATTAAACTCTCAACTTTATCTGAATAAAACTGGTACGATGGATAATCAAGAATAACCATATGAACTGTCCAACACAAGATTCCAAGGAAAACATACACGTTAGTGTTTACAATACAACATGAATTAGGATCAGAAATAATGTCTGAATAATTCACACACACCACCGAAAAACATTTCCTGTAATCCATCTCAACTCATACTCATCAACACCATTCCACATGAAATGTTAATCATTTCTCCAGAATATAATTATATGTATGTATATATACCAAAGAGAATGAGAACTATAAGCTATTTCACTTAAAATATATTGTGTATTCTCATTTCAAATGGGAATTCTAGAATGATGAGACGTGATGGACAGTCAACTGTACTTTTACTCACTTAATATTGATATTAAAAGACATTAACTGCTATCAAAACTGGTGAATATTCACTAACTTATTTATTTTTACTTGCGTGATGTCATCATCAACAGAAAATAACACATTTATTCACCATGACAGTGAGTAGTTTGATGGATCGATAGACAGGTAGATAGGGAATCATTCGATGTTATTTGATTCGTTTGATTTGATATGGAGTGACACTCAATCACTTTGTGATATATGCAATTAGAAAAGCGAAGTGAAGTTCAACAGCTCTCATCTTTAATTCCTTATTCCACCTTACGCATAGTCACGACTGTTCACATAAGATGGAAAACAATTTTCGAGTTGACTCAGCATAATGTGAACAGCATATGTGGGTGTGAAAACTGAATATTTCATCGTTTCAAATGTGACACCATTTGACACATGATAAACCACTGTGAACCAGATTTCCATTCTCATACAAAATACAATCACAAAGTGATCAGTTTTCATCATCAAACAGAGAGTAAATTCATAGTGTTCAGTAATTCTTAGCCCTACCTGTGCCAACCATGCTTACACAAATCGCACTCACTGATGCAGACACGTACACAGAACAAGCAGTGTGTATTCAATTTCTGATACTTAACTCTGCATAACAGTCGATATTTCGATAAGTATCCATTTATTGTGTGACAGATTTCATCAGATCATTAAGATGACCACGTGTAGTCGGATAGGCTAGGGTTAAACATCGAGCTGTTTCTCAAATTCACAAAGCAGATTTTAAAATCCGCACTGAGACTTGAAACAAATGTTTCAGAGAAGATGATGCACTTGAAACTGACTTTAGTTTGAAGGACGTCTTTGCCACCTGATTCTACATTTGGTTTAAGTCGATAAGGACTTTATTTGTTTGAAATGATTTTAACCAAGAACAGATGAAATAATGGGCACTGTATTGTGATATTGGGTTGTAGGTGTCAGAAGATGCAAATTGCCGCAGATGACAAGTATTTTTGTTTCAATTAATGTACACCAAGGACTCTGCTGCTAATGGAAAACGCACTAGAAGTGTGAATTTGGTGGGAAGAAGAAATTATTTCTTTTCGCACGAAACTCCACCTAACATTATTCAATATACCTGTGTAGGTAAATCGCCTGTCTATTGAAATACCTGAATCCGATTAATGGTTTAGGAAAATACAGTGAGGCAAAAATAAATCTGATATTTAAAAATGGACAATAAACGGAATAGATCACAGAGAGAGATAAAATTATTCTCACCCTCGTTTTCATCTATAAACAAATCGTTTTAAATATTTTAGCTAGGGATATTTAAATGGAAATAATTTTTTCTCGCCAGGCGTTTCCTCTTCCCAAAAATTTGACCACGCTTTCGTTTGAAAAACACATTCACTATACCGTTTCCCATGAAAGATTTGACATGTTGTCAAAACGGGAAATTTTATGGAAGATGTATTCAAAAATACACATTTAGACATCGATCAGCTACGAGTTTGAGAAGAGTCAGTCTATGGTGGAAAGCACACGCTTGAAATTTAAGCAAAGAAACATGGCCTCAGGTGTGAAATATTACCTAAGAAAAGCTTCTGCTGAGAATTCAAGTTATGAATTTCAAAATTGTAAATTTAATATTATAGCATAAAAGTCTACGAATAATCACCAGATAAGATGAGTATGAAACAGTCCTAGCAACATGCTCATCTTCAGCTAATTTCAGCAAATTTTAACATATTATCAACATGATGAATAAGTCAGTTTGCGTGTCATTGCTATTACTGAATATTAATGAAGAAAAAACTGCCATTAGGACGTAATGCCATTTAATAATAGGAGGTTTAGTCCGTAATATCTCACACAACAGTAGACTATGCACATTATTATTGTTCTACAACTTATGATCTGAAGTGCGAATAATCTGAGATGTTATCTAAATAAACCGATGGGGATGCGAAAAGATGCGAATCAAAAATATTTGAAGTAACGTCAAAATAACACGAACACAAGGTGTTAAGGCAATGACAAATAAAATATTCATTATTACCTGGACTCATCGAAGGATGAGGAAGTAAAATTCCGTTTTCTGCTTGAAAAAACGATATATATATGTGTAAACTTAGGCAGAAATCCATTGAGTACGTGTCTAAGACATAATACCAGGTAATTAAAGCTCGTTGATGTATAAGAATGTACGCTATTTTGTATTTTTATTAAAGCAGCATCAATTTATGCCTCAGAAATATTTTCATAGAAATAGTTCCACTATCCATCTGAAAATCATAGCTTGGAGTTATGAGATCCGTCTCTGATTCTGGAGGAAACTGCAAGGAAGCTTAAATGATTATCAAGGTGGCATGTTGCGATAACATGAAATTGAGAATATTAGTTAAAATAAACATAGCCGTAGATTTAGAAGCAACGCAAATATCCATTTAAAATGAGATCTGCACTCAATGAATTTTGAACGCATTCACAAACGAAATTCCAGGCATCACACAGAAGAAGCAATATTCACTCTGGACCTCATTAGGTGTTGATGAAAGGAACTGACAAGCTTAGACACGTCCAAAGAGCTTGGTTACATCGCGCTATTAGGATCATCAACTCCGAAAACATTACTTAATAGACGATTAATTTCTCATCATATGCGAAGCACACCATATTTCACATCTACCTCGTTTTATTGGTTATAGCATAGAAATTCCAATTAAATGGTGACTGTATCGCTCAGTTGACCCCTGAAAAATTTTGCTGGAGAAAGAGATTGATTTTCTTTTCATAGATTCTGTAGGTGTGCTTCATATGTCGCGACACACATAAACTGAAATTATCGCCTAATCTCCCCTTAACATGTATTCTCTTGACATCAAATATCGTTGCATTTTGATCAGAAAGTGACATTAGGAACTTAATTCACATTTGCAGTCCTACTTGTTTCTGTTCCCTTACTACTGTGTTAGTCATAAAAGGTTTCTGAATTGTGCTATGAACATACAGAATAACAAAATCTAGTATGTGTGAATCAGTGCTAAAGTTATTCTCATTGAAATTAATGTCAATTTTAAGGTTACTTTTTCTAATTTAAAATATCTAATGAATTAGAGGTCAACTTTAAAAGCATCAACACTTACGGTCTTCGCTTGCAACGTGAATCGTCAGTGCGAACAAGAAGATAAGAATGAGTAAAGACGTATTCATAGTTGTATAATCCAAATGAATAAATGTGAGGACAAGCTATTTTACGACTATTTATACTCAGTCTCAAATTTTCTGTTGAATTGGCCATTCATGTTACAGAAATAAAGGTTGTTTTTGTACTAGACACGTACTCTGGTTTTAAATCTGCAAAATAGATTGACATTATCATACATGTACAGTTTCAATTTGAAGAAAGATATTTAAAGCGATTGTGGGTAAGACATACTGTTTCGACGAATGTCTCCTCCCTTTAACAAATAAAGTAAATATGGATTGTGTCTCTACCTAAAGGAAATGTCCTGTATGCTCTTGTTAGATTGACACATTTTAATGAGTATGTGAAGATCTGGGAAAAGAAGAGAATCTAGGCACTGTGGTTAGCAGTAATTCCAACTGAAATACAATATTTTCAACTGATGTGACAGTTTAACCATATCACTGTGTTATATAAATTAAAAGTGAGAATTACACAGAGTTTGTTCAACGTGACACCACAATATTGTCCTTTACTTTCTGTAAAACTAAGTAGGTCAGGAAACCTGATAACGAGATGAATTGTGTACGCCTGGCTTCAACAAGAAGGAACTTAAAGGCTCAAGAGTAATGCATCTACTCTGCAATGGATTCTGGCTGAAATAAATCACACATGTATCATTAGTTTACCATTACTTGAAAGTTCAATCGTTGTAGGTGTGGTTTATGCAACTAAGCGAAAATACTGATTGAGTCCTGAAGAAAATAAAATAAAATTTCTGCGAGGAAAATTTCCTTTATCGACGAAATCATCTTCAGAGTCGTACAGTCGTATTTATATTTATCAAAAAGTGCATAGTAGTCTATTATTGAGTAATAGGGGGTGACATGATTGATAAAATTACTCAGAAGTTGCTTTAGAAGTGAAAAATTAATATTCACTACAATCACTCCCGTATATTCGTTTTGTACATCTTCACATCCTCTTCCCACTTATTAAATTGACACTCAACTACTTTTATTCTCACTCAATAGCAATTTTAACCGTATGAAATTTCTAACCAACTCTCATTTTGCTAATTTTAAAGCCACTTCCGAGTAATTATATCAATGATGTCACCCCCAACTACTCAGTTATAGGCTACTATAAATTTTTGGCAAATATTTATCTAATTGTGCAGCCTTTGACGATGATTTCGTCGATAAAGAAAATTGTCTTCGCTGAATTTGTCTTTCATATATAACTTACTTTAATGATACGAAGATTGTTTTGGGCAATTACAAATCTGCCTCTTATATTCCTCAAATTTTGAAATCACTTTCTATATTGAAAATCTATTTCAGTAGAACAATATGGAAGTGCATAGTAATTCTGTATCAGAAGATACCCTTTCATTAAAACGTCAAATAAGTTTCACTGAAACTGGTCAGTGTCAAGTTGCGTGAAATGTCATAAGTTCCAGAATACAGAAATCACTATTAAAGCTTGACTGGAAACCATGATTACCTGAGATGAAATTAGACATTTCTCCTATAACAGATTCGCAACAACTGCTCTTATTCTGATAAGAAGGATCTTTTAACTCTCTCTGTGACAACTGACAAGTTTGCGTTTCATTCACAGTTTCTTCGGATGCAGTGAAGCATAGGGGTCTACAAGAATCAGGTATGGAGAAAAGCCTTTCTGTTACACATAACAAGTTGAATGAATGTCTTACTGTTTTGATTTGAAGAGCGCATTTCTCTAATTAAACAAAGCGAGAATGAGTGGAATACAATCAACGCTTCATGTCTCGTTTGACCGTCGTGAACTGTGTGGAAGTTGAAACCATCCAACCTGGATATGTTTTAAAATTTCAACTGAGTCAGCCCAGTTTCAACTAGATTCAAATACTCGCGTAGGAAATGCAAGTCACATACCAATATCACAAGCAACAGATTTGACGAAATTGCATGGCGTTCAGTTTCAAATGAACATACTTCAATTTGAAGTATGCTCTGAAGATGTCGTCCAGTAGGGCGATAAAAAGCTTCGCAAATTAACCATCCAGCTCAGAGAACACAACCATATCGAAATCATCCACCTGAGCTACAAATCTTCTCTATCATATCTACAGCTACTTATGTGTGTGCAGACTTAAGCCAGTGTAGTAGAATGTGATTGGAATTTAGACAAGAAAATAGATGATAACATAAACTCACGTAGTATTGGCCAAATGTCTCATTTCTTTACGTTTCAAGTGGAACATAGGGCTTGAAGCTAGGACCTTAAACTTTCGATGGCAATGGTGCTTATTTTAATATGATGGGGTTGATAGTTTCATACCAAACATTCCTTATTCAACAGTCTCATTCCTGGCTTAGCGAGGTGAATGAGTGCGTCTGTGGCCGGGGAATATCGAACATTGGACCACATACGTGGTTGGCAAACATCCTACCTCTGTGCCCCCGAAACACGATGAATCTACTACATTTAAATTCCTGCAAACCAGAGAAAATTCCTGGAGTCATGAAGAAGAATCCTGATCGATGGTGTGGCAATTTATGAACTGATTCTCAATGATGTTACTCCTTGAAATTGCTTGATGTTTCTTCACTTTTATGTTGAATTCATCAGGTAGGCATAGTGAATCTCGCATTTACGTCAACAGTGTATTACAGAATGGAAAAGACAAATAAGCTGATTCCGCGACTGATTCGATGAATAAAGCTGCCAACACAAATCAATTCACAAACCCTTCGATTTATAAAAGTTATTCGAACAATATTTTTTGCTACACGTTCGCAGTAAAATTCGTTTATTGTTTTGTGTTTTTTTCTTCATATGAAGCAAATAGCTCATCTTTTCATTGTCAGTCAAATGTATTTATTGGTAATCCTAAGAATATCGAGACAGTAAATGTAACATTACTGAGTTTATCTTTCTGTCTGATTTACAATAGAGTTTTTATCTTACAGTTGAATGACGTCAGGCGACATAAAACATATTTGACAGTCCGCCCTGCCTTGTCATCTTTCTAAAATTGAAGAAGAAATAAAGGACTCTGTGCGAGATAAAATTTCTTAATACAAAATAGAAAGTCTCAAAATCGATTTGATAAGGAGAAACAGAAAAACTAACGATTTTGCAGATTTACTTACTACTTTTCTTATATCGTTCAATATTTGTGCTATGTCCTTGATACAGATCGGTTTTGTTCATTTCAACTTTTCTATTCTGTGTCATAAAATGCTTTGGTATAAAGTAGCTTTTGGTAAACGAAATATCGGGTTGTAAGATGAGACAGAATACACCTCTTAAGATTAAATTTGTTAAGGAGATGGATGCGAATAATAGGAAGGTGTGAAGGCCCACACTTACCTCTCACTCAGCTGCAGTCTTAGAGTACGCGTGAAATGAGTTGTTTAACGTGAAAAATGTTGCTCCTTATAAGAATGATTGTTCGTTAATCACATGCAAAGCACATTTCATGATAACAAGAAAAGCACATAACCCGGTAATAAGCGAAGTGCGCAGACGGAAACTATGGACCTGAGTGAGTGAATTTTAACATGTTGCATTTTCTTCCTAGGAGATTATTATACACCAATGATTCAAAATTTTAGAAAGGACATCTAATTAAACTTTATGCGCACTTCTTTGCATATTTATCGTTCTAATGTTCACTAACATTGTTTCTCAACTGGAAAATACAAATGGAAGACAAGTGAAAAAGTCACAAATTTCTAGTCTGTGAAAACTACTAAGTGTAAGATAGTGAAAGTTGTTTTCCAGAACAAACTAATATTGTCATTTGAAAGGATTAATATCTGAGTCACTTCATATCGTCAGTTCAAATTTCCTTCCTCCAACATTGAAATTTTTCAGCTTCTGAAAGTTACAGAGAAGGAGAAATAAGGAATAAGAGATAGTCGATGCATGTAAATATGCTGTAGGCAGCAAGGCACGCATCTGATGATTTTTTATTTTCAGATTTACCCTGGAGGTGATTACGTACATGAGAGAGGTTAAATACTAATATTACAAGACAGAGATTATCTGAAAAGCGTTATTATTGGACGTGAATTTAAAATAAAACTTATCATGCCTCCAATTTTCATTTCATGTATGTAAAAGTAGGAAGATGAAATGTCAAATGAAATCAACAAGACAAGGGGATATTCTGAAGGAAGAAGGCCGAAAATTAACACTAATCTTATTCAAAAAGTTGGATAAGAACTTCAAATGTAGCAGCAATGCATTGTCTCTCAACACAAAACGAGGCCTCATGCTTATAGAATCAGAAACTGTTTCAGTGAATACCCATCTGTGTTTGTTGAGGCTTTCTATTTGACTTCATTGTGACGTCGTTACATTTCCATGAAACTAGTTGGTGGAAATACAAGTGTCCGTAAATTCTATGTTCCCAGGTGGTTGTCATATATCACTATTCGATGGACGTTGAAATGAATAAGCCACTGTGCATCAACCAAAATTAATAATATTTAAAAAACCAACCTTGATTCCATTGGATTAAGGGGCGTTCGTGCAGTCATTTATTCGAGGTGAAAATTTACATTTGCATGAAGATGGAGTGGTCCTTTATTACGCTGCACTGTGCAAATAGCATTTTGAATAGACCAAATATTGATTCGATGGGTATATTATCAGCTGTAATTGGTTATTATTATTATAAAGTTCTTTCATTACATACCTCCATAGCTCAAATTCATATATCAGTTCACAAGAATACGTCGGGTTGAGTAAGAGTTCATTGCACGTAACGGTGATTGGACAAACCAATCAACAATGAAAAGTCCATAATCACGGATGGGCATATTTTAAATTGTTGTATGCATAAGCCGACTGTTTTTCGTTCTTTCTCTTTCTACGAATTTAGTGGAAGCGACCAGGCTTTGGTGTCAGTGGTATTAAGTTTTATTTGACGAGAGAGAGAGAATTTGATTTTTTTAAATATATATTAGCTTCCACCGTACTGAAATATATGAATTTTTCTACGCTATTTGATTTATGTCAAGTTGTCATGGATACAGATGCAGTACAGTGACTTTACTGCAGTGATGTCAATGCGTCGAAGCATCCCTGCAGTAAAAATAGATGCCATCTCTATACTGTAATAATCTTGGTGCATTCATTGTTTAAAATGCAAACACAACATAAAGAAATTGGATTACACATATCAGTAGTATATGTCTATACATCTGGCTTTCTTATGACATACTAAGCTTTACTTGTCATCATGAACTGTGCTTCATATAGGATGAAGAAATTATCATTCTGATGGGAATTAACAGTTCTAAGATTAAAAGATCCTTTCCACATGTACTCTATTGCCTTGACTAAATGTTAGTTAGGTGTGGACATCTATAACTTGTTAGTATGTGCTTCCATTGTTTTGACAAAGGCAATCATAGAATATCACCTGTCTTGCTTCATACTAAACTGTAGGTTGGTAGTTTCGTTTATACTCTTTACGTTGTTTGATGTCAATGCTACAAGGGGCTCAAATAAGGTTTAAAATGACTTGAGACGTGTGCGCCTACCTTAATTTACTACGCAAGATTATTTAATTAGTTGACTGAGGATTGATAATCACCTAAATTAATTTTCGGATGTTTGCAAGGTGCCCTGTTACGCAGTGCTTTAAAGGAAACTGCTGATCATTTAGCCGATTCTGTCACCTCAAGGCGATTTGAAATCTTCAAAGATTATTCTGGCTTTGTTCTTTTTCTCACTTGTACAGCTGTCGACGTTGACTTTCGAGTTCCCTGAACACATTCAAAAAATGAAAATATTACAGACATTGTCCACGTCAGTATGTTCTGTTTTGAGAAACCTACTTTATGAAGAAAACCAGATCTGTCAAGTTCTAGGTTCTTCGTAACATTATCATGAACCACCAGAAATGAATGCTTTCGATCGTGGCATATTTCCATTTTAGCTGCCGTTTGCTGCGATGCCTAATTCTTTAGAATAAATCTGCTATCTTCAAAGCCATTCACATATACTCTGAAGTATAAAAGTTATTCGAACAATATTTTTTGCCACACGTTCGCAGAAAATTCGCTTATTGTTTTATGTTTTATTCTTCAAATGAATCAAATAGCTCATCTTTTCATTGTCAGTCAAATGTATTTATTGGTAATCCTAAGAATATCGAGACAGTAAATGTAACATTACTGAGTTTATCTTTCTGTCTGATTTACAATAGAGTTTTTATCTTACAGTTGAATGACGTCAGGCGACATAAAACATATTTGACAGTCCGCCCTGCCTTGTCATCTTTCTAAAATTGAAGAAGAAATAAAGGACTCTGTGCGAGATAAAATTTCTTAGCACAAAATAGAAAGTCTCAAAATCGATTTGTTGAAAACAGAAAAACTAACGATTTTGCAGATTTACTTACTACTTTTCTTATATCGTTCAATATTTGTGCTATGTCTTCAATGCATTTATCAAATCGTTTTTGTTCATTTCAGTGTTTCGATTTTGTATCATAGAATGTTTTGCTTTAGCCTTTTTTATTCCTTCACGTTCCCGTTGGAACTTAGCGGTTGAAGTTAGAGACTTGAAGTTCCTGTAGTAGTGTTTATTTTTACAGGATGAGGTTGTTAGCCTAATGCCCAATCTCTCCTCTCTAGCAGCTTTATTTCTGGCTTAGCGAGTTAAAGAATTTCATAGGCTGAGGATCGACTCCCGAACCATGTGTGTGGTCGGCTAGCGTGGTAACCGCTGTCCCGCCGAGACACATTGTTTAGGCATAGCTGCAGTTATATTTTGAAAAGTAAACGAGCACTGTGGGATGCTATGTGTGTATTATATCACTCGTCGAAAATTTTTATGCACAAAAATACCTCTCACGATTTCACATTTACTCAGTAAACCTTCCTAGAATTATCGTGTTTAAGTCCGGATAATTGTATTTATCATTACGTCTGAAACAGGCATAAAATGGACTCACACAAAAAACTTGAAGGATCTGGACTTCGCCGATGATATATGTCTGATTTCCGACAAACTGGAAGATATGCAAGTGAAAAGCAACAAGTTGGCAGAAGAAGCATCAAAGATAGCAAGGACTTCAGGTGTACACAGAGAAAATAGAGGTGATGAAGATTACTGGACAAGAACAACAACAACAGACAACGATCAGCATAAATGGGAGGAACCTGAAAGAAACAACCTCATTTACCTACCTGGAAAGCATCGTTTCAACTACAGGTGGATGGAACTGACGAAGATATCAAGGCGAGGATTGCGAAAGCAAGGCAAGCTTTCATTACTCTCAAGTATGTGTGGAGTTCAACAGCACTCAACATGAAAAATAAGATCCAGATTTTCAACTCCAATGTGAGGTCAGCGCTACTCATTATACGGGTCAGAGACTTGGCGCGTCATGAAGAACACTTCAAACAAACTACAGACTTTCATCAAAAGCTGTCTTCGCTCAATACTCAAGATCAGACGGCCTGCTGGAAAACATCAGCAATAGTGAGGGATCTCTGAGAGCGAACCAACGAGGAACTGATTGTGCAACAAATCTTCAGGAAGAAATGCAGGTGGATTGGCCATGCTCTGAGAAAACCATCAAATGACATCACAAGACAGGCCATCGCTCTAGGGGAACCTGATTAGGAAGCACCGAGTTGGTCGTCAGTGTGAGGTTGACATAGAACAGGTCATGTGAAGAGGCGATGAAAGCATATGGGCAGATGTGAAGACAGGTGAAAACGTTGGCAGTTAATCGAACGCGATGGAGACGTGCGGCTGAAGCTCTATGTCCCTCTAATGACTAAAGGAAACAAAAATAATAAAAAACAAGGGGGCTTTAGTTTGCTAATAGCTTTCGCCTCAGCGTTTTCCTAATAGCGCTCTTGACTGCGTCTAAATTAAATAGCCTTAAGTTTATTTCAAATTACCCACGCCTCAACCAATTTTGAGATTCTCAATTCGGCTATAAAAACAAAAAACGCATGAGGATTTGATTTAATCTTCAACACGATCTATTTTTTTGAATAAACAGTTCATATCAATGAACCCTTGGTGAATCTCAGAAAATTCTTACTTTAACCTTTATAGTATGTCATATCCTTCTTTGATTTCTCGCCATCACTCAACTGAATTATTTGTGATGATGAGAGCAGTTGTACATTTCTAAATGTCAGTTAGTTTTTCGTATTGAGGATAGATTGTGCTTGAAATCTCCGTTCGGACACCACACATGTTTATGACTTGCAGTTTCCCAATGCGACCAACGTACTTTCATCATGTGCGTCCAATGAAACATACAATGTGTCGGCAGTTTTGCATATTTACTTTTGCCACCAATATTGGGGTAAAACCCGCAATAAGGAGAACGTAGGATTATTTTGCATTGAATACATTATAAGATAATTAAGTCTCAATATAGTATTCCGATAATCTAGTTGACCCCGATATACTCGTCTGAACGGTGTAATTCACCTGACAGTCATTTCATTGCATTTATTAAATTATTTTCCTTAACTGGGACTATTGGGTCTTTAAGGCAACAAAGTTGATCGCCTAGAGAGTTGGTTAGTTTAAGTGCCATCCTAATTCCATCCTCATTTGGAATCCTGCGTAGGACCTCTGACGTTCCTTCTTTATACGGCAGTACTACGAAGGTTTTGAATTCTATATCATTTTCATCACTTAGTTTTTCTATGGTTCTGCATATATTTTTGAACAAATTCTGGTGGGTAGTTGTACACCAGTAATACTTCCTTTATTTGTTTGATTTCATTGTTTAAATCGTCTATCTTTGTAGTTAGGCTCTTGGCCTCAGTACACAGACATTTAACTAAACCTATCTTCACCAATTCTGAATGGGATGAATCAACGTCAATTTAATAATTACATTGTGCCAGTTCCATATAAATGCTGATATCTAACCACCTACCACCTTGTTTTCGTTTTATTCCACAGTCAAACATGGCCAAATCACCCAGGTTTTTTCTAGCTCAGAAGCGAATTGGATTCCATCGGCTACTGAAGGATATATATTCAGATTTCAACACAGTGACTGTGTCATCCACATAACTCCACAATAACCAAGGAGCAGGATTTCAGATTTTATGAGCTCTATGTTCCAAACTATCCATAAATTTGTCTTCCACTGTTGGGGATTTTGATGATCCCATTACCATCCCGTTCCCTTGTTTATATAGTTTATTTTGAAATTCGAATACACTGGAGATTGGATATAACTGAATGCCTAATATTGTTTCATCGACCGAGAACTCAATCCTACTTCTGCAATCACCTTCAGTGTCCAGTTCATTTTCAACTGATACCGAGAGCTGCAATAATGTTAATATGAGTGTGGGTATCATCCACATTGTCTGTGAAAAAACATCAGCTATAGTGAGAAAATGCTTGATACCCATATGTATCTCACTTGAGGATGACAGAAACTGAATGTCTCAGTTGATTGTTCAGACACGATGGATAGGTCGAATTCTAGGCTAACCAATTCGTATGTAATGAAACTGAATCTGGAGGAAATTCAATTAGAAAAAGATGAAAGAATGATAAGTTTCGACACAGCGAGTTTTAACACTCATATTAACATTATTGCAGCTCTCGGTATCAGTTGAAAATGAACTGGACACTGAAGGTGATTGCAGAAGTAGGATTGAGTTCTCGGTCGATGAAACAATATTAGGCATTCAGTTATATCCAATCTCCAGTGTATTCGAATTTCAGAATAAACTATATAAACAAGGGAACGGGATGGTAATGGGATCATCAAAATCCCCAACAGTGGAAGACAAATTTATGGATAGTTTGGAACATAGAGCTCATAAAATCTGAAATCCTGCTCCTTGGTTATTGTGGAGTTATGTGGATGACACAGTCACTGTGTTGAAATCTGAATGTATATCCTTCAGTAGCCGATGGAATCCAATTCGCTTCTGAGCTAGAAAAAACCTGGGTGATTTGGCCATGTTTGACTGTGGAATAAAACGAAAACAAGACGGTGGGTGGTTGGACATCACCATTTTTATGGAAGTGACACACTCTCCTCAGACTTATATCATCCCATCCAGAATCGGTAAAGATTGTGGGGCCAAGAGCCTAAAGAGAAAGCCAGAAAATTTTAAAAATGAAATGAAAGGAATAAAGAAAGAATAAATAGTGAATTTATTCAAAAATATCTGAAGAACCATAGAATAACTAAGAACAGTAATAAAAGGATTGAAAATGACATATAATTCGAAACCTTCGTATTACTGCCGTATAAAGACGGAACGTCGGACGCCTTACGCAGGATTCCAAATGAAGTTGGAATAAGAATGGCAAATAAAGTAACCAACTATCTAAGCGATCAACTTTGCTGCCTTACAGACACAATATTCCCATTTAAGGAAAATAATTTACTGAGTGCAGTGTAATGACTGTGAGGTCAAGTACACCGTTCAGACTAGTAAATCGAGGTCAACTGGATTATCGGAACACATAAATTACTCTCGAACTGAAGAAACTTACCCTGATTAGTAATATAACCTAGAGTAAAGCTAAGCCATTGCACTGGATTCACTTATATTTAATCACAAATTGGTGTAGTTAGACAAGGTCAGAGTTTTAAGAAGTGAATTAGTTAGGTGAAGTTGATAACATTGATGTAGATAAATACGCTCTTGGCGAGAAATTTATATCTCTCAATAACAATTTTGAAGATGCTTCATTTTTAGTGTGCAGTTATTCTTCATACAATCTTCGCGACATGGATTGTCTTGCTTCAAATTTGTTGCAATCGAACAAACGTTGAACTAGACACTGATTTGATTTGACAGCATAAAGCTATCGAACTGTGTTCAGTATATATTTATACTACTCACTAGTAGTCTTGTAGCAATTCAGTATTTAATTGAGGCAGCTAGACATGTAGGAAATCGTAGAAAATTCGGATCTTCTAGATTGTTGTGTAAAGTACTAAATATGCAGTTTCATTGGAAAATTGAATATACAGGACAAGACACTTGGCAGCTACAAGAGCAGATAACAGATTGGTTTTGTCATTAATAATATTATTTCATCTTGTCAGGTATTTGAGTGAGCAAAATAACGCTTTGCACAAGTAAACCCTTGAATGTTACCAATCGAAACTTAATGCGACGAAAATCTCATCCAAGAAAAGCAGTTTTACAATAGTGCTTCTGAATAAACAATACATTTGTCAAAGCATTTTTCAAAGAAGATAAATGAGTTCCAACTTTCTAACTTCACTTATATAATTCCATTATTTTCCATAGCTTAACTTGATTGGTAGTAGTATTCCCCATATTTCCGATGTGAGTTTTCAGTCATTCACCTATTGCACGTGATAGGTGCAGCCTCGATGAACGAGGATTCAGTAATCCACCTCCCTCAACCTACCTATATTACTTACTTCTTAAAATGTTAACCCTCTCCCATCCTCTTGTGTGGTTGTGTGTTAATGCATGCAGTGCAAAACGTAAGAATATAACTAAGGAAAGAATGGTTGACCACGAGAAGATAAGTAATTTAGGAAAATGCTCAGAATTTGAACTGCATGCATTAACACACAACCACACAATAGAATGAGAGAGGTTTAAAATTCTTAAAAGTAGGTAATATAGATGGGTTGAGGGAGAGGTGAATTACTGAATCCTTGATCGTTGAGTCTGCAACCAACAAATGCAATAGGAATGACTCACTACTCATATCGGAAATATGGAAAATACTACTACCAATCAAGTCAAGCGATGAAAAATATTGGAGTTATATGAACGAAGTTAAAAAGTTGTGTGATTACCTAGATATGATTATGAGGAGCAATAAATTGTGGTCGAAACTTCATCAGCGAATGTTACTGTTGAACACTGCAAGACTTTATCAAAATACATTTTACCCTCAGTGGAATTATATTCTACCACAATGCACAATTTCTATTATTATATGAATGCGAACATAATAATAATAATAATTTGCTTTACAATTAAAAGCGTTCTCTGAGCTGGTTGGTTTAATCGCGAAGCTTTCGTCGTCCTTCCGGACAACATCTTCAGCGCCATATTTATCACGAAGTGAAGTGATTTAAATTTTCCCATGCATGATGTAATTGCGTCTCCTGGTTACTACCTCGATTCTATGGTAGACCGAAACTACACAAACCAAATATTCCCTTACGACCAATCGTTTCGCTTCCAGGAACACCAACATATAATCTATCTAAAGAACTTTTCAGGAAATTAAATTACCTAACAGAATCATGCGACCATTCTATCAATTCGTCAATCCAATTTTTATAGAAAATCAAAAACATTCAAGTAGAAGACAATGAAATAATGGTGTCCTTTGATGTCACAGCATTATATACTTCAATTAGTCCAAAACTAGCAATAGAAACCATGCAACAATTACTCTATAGTGATGAAAACACAAAAACGCAATTATCAACTTGGATAGAACTCATAAAATTATGCCTTACAACATACTTCCAGTTCAATACTCAAATATATGAACAAATAAAAGGAACACCAATGGGATCGCCCATATCAGGATTAATAGCTGAAGCCGTTATGCAAAGATTAGAATTAATAGCTCTACCTATAATTAAACCAAAAATCTGGATACGTTACGTTGATGATACATTTGTAATAATTAAGAGAAATGATTTAGAATATACTCACAAATTAATAAACAACATATTTGAAGACATCAAATTCACGAGAGAAGAAGAATTAGGTAACAAAATCCCATTTTTAGATGTCTTAATCAGGAGAACCAACACAAGAGATTTAGAGACACAAGTTTATAGAAAATCAACGCACACAGATCAAATACTCAACTATTCTAGCAATAATCCAGTTACTCACAAACGAAACTGTGTGCAGACATTGTTTAAAAGAGTTCAGACACATTGCAGCACTCCAGAGCTGAAAAGAATGGAAGAAAAGTACCTACAAACGGTCTTCAAAAAGAATGGTTATCCACAAAATTTCATCAAAAAGTGTTTAAAGTCGAGTCAGAACACCAACAAGAAACCATCATCTAAGACCACAAGGAAATTCATTCTACCATACATGAGGAACATCTCCGAAATAACAGCTAGAGTACTGAAACCGTTTGATATAGATATAGCACACAAGCCAGTCAAATCGCTTAATTCGATATTATGCAAACCGAAAGATCCAACAGAAAAAGGGGATAAAATGAATACCATCTACAAAATAAATTGTATGAACTGTAACAAGCATTATATCGGCCAAAGTGGGCGTCCCCTTCGAATCAGAATCCAAGAACATAAATCAGCCGTGAAAAGACATGATATGAATTCTTTAGTATCAATGCATGCAGACAACTATGGTCATCAGTTTGATTGGGATCATGTCAAAATCTTAAACAGAGGAAACACGAAAAGTGCCAGAGAATTCCTAGAGGCCTGGTACTCAAGCGAAAATGCGATTAACAAACACGTTAATATAGATGAAGTATACCAATTAATAAAAAGTAAATCAGGTGACCAAAATGTTTAAAATCCTAGTCAATAGAAAGTGGTCAATACATATGTGAAGATAGTAACCAGGAGACGCAATTACATCATGCATGAGAAAATTTAAATCACTTCACTTCGTGATAAATATGGCGCTGAAGATGTTGTCCGGAAGGACGACGAAAGCTTCGCGATTAAACCAACCAGCTCAGAGAACGCTTTTAATTGTAAATCATCCACCTGAGCTACAAATCTTCTCTATTATTTCAATAATTTGCTTTATTCCAAAAATAATACTGATAATACAGCAGGGAATTTTCAGCATTCAGTACAATATTGCATCTCATTTACTCAAAAACGACAACAACAAAAAATAAATAAACGAAGTAATCATTACATGATAATGATAACAAAACGTTTTTATAGCAGCTATGTAGCAATTACAGTATACTGGGTCGCTTACCTTATTTTTTCTTCCATGGAAAGCATATGCATCGGCTGACTGTCTTTCTGAATTCTTCTACTAATCGCTCACGAATTCTACAGTCTTACAGGTTACAAAGTAGAATGCACTCATCGTTTCTGTGCCCCGAATTTTCAGTAGCAATAGTGTAAATGTGATAAATTGTACCGAGATATCTGCATTTTTGTACCGGGTTTGCAATCAAGCATTGCTTTGACATAACCGCATAACCACTGAGATTAGTGACTCATCATCCGAAGAAATGAGTATGCATTTCTATTTAAACACATTATTCTGTTGACGGATAGGTGCATTCTCTCTCTTCAGGCTGTCAGGAATACTGTATTCTTCAGTATCCTCACATAAAAATATAAAAGTCAGCTAAACTCTGCTATTTGACACAACGGTAGCCTAAGTGATCCCACATTGCATATAACCGATCACTGCTGAAGATACGAAACCAGTTTCAAATACATGAATTCCTCTGTAGTAGCCTTAAGATGGCCTTCTAAAATTCTTAAGAATATTTTGGAAAGAAACACTTGACAGAAAACTTAACAACTCAGAACATACTATGCACACCGTTGCAAAATTTAAATATATACGTTTCACCTGAAAGATAACACCAGTTTCGCGTGGTAAGCTCCATTGTGTACATTCTGTTAAATAGTTCTAATGATATTTCATAGACCAGTTCCTGCTATCAAACATCACTTACCTGTCTGATATTTTGCAGTTTATGCTACATCAACCACTAAATTATAAAGCCATTCACAGTTGCCTCACATAATATCTTTCGTGACATAGCAATATCTTATGAAGCCTCCTAAGTACATTTTCTGTAAATCATAACAGTCATCCTGATTATTTATGAGGTTCTATAGTTTTATATCCATCCATAATAATGACAGAATGATTGTTATTGAAATCGGTAGTTTTTAAAGAGCAACACAGTATCACTTATATCCTAATTCCTTCAGTTGTTTGCAAATAAACCGTTCACAGACCAAAGTCCGAACTATACGTATGTTGTAACATACTAGATAATTTTATTCTATATAAGAAACTGTGATTCAGTATTATCAATTGGCTGACGCTTAGAGTATGAATTACCCCACATAGAGGCTTATATTAGTGCGAGATGGTAGGATACGTGTGTTGTATGCCAGCCAGTGTGTAAATTAACAACTACGCTTGAGTAAGAAAACAAAAGGTTAGTTAATGCAAGTGTGACAATGAGGGATATGGAAATTAAAATGTACAGGATGGAGAGAATGAATAAGTCAATTATGACCTTGCGGATTCTTCAGCACCTCAGGGCAGTAATTGTGGTGCTCAGGAACACCTACCAGTGTGGCTTAATAAAGGTGTAGCGGAAACCACCATCAGTTCGATAATAAACCACCTGGTCTAAGCCGGGAACGAAGCTAGCATTGAGTAATGCTTCTCTTTCATCGATCGAGTACCAAATAGATTGCCAAAGGATTCCGGGTAGCGAATTCTGCAAACAGCAGTGGCTATTGCAATTCACTTGAAACAGTTCCAGCCGCCCTCGTCATTGCATTTCCATTAACAAACATTTTGTTTTTCTTTATAAAACATAGTTGTAAACTCACACACTAACACACATACGACGCCCTTTTTCACTCTACCGCAGTCCTCGACATGATCATTCATCCATTTGACGTTTATGATGAATAAGAATAGAATTTCATATGAACATTATTCATCAGATTTCATTACTATACATTCGTCGCGATTTCTAATCAGTTACATCTACTTCATTTGATCTATTCCGCAGTACGCAAACTATTTACTGACATTAATATTAATCTACTTGTAAGTAGTATGAGCACTCGAAGATAATTTATAAGGCAGGACATTCTGCAGACACATTTAATACACTCGCTTAGATTTTCATGGTGATCAAGTTGATCCTAACAACAACTGCTTAAAAATAGAAAGTCAGCTGTTTGTTTATAAAGCTGGACGAGTCTTGAAGATGCGCGTTTTCATGGAAAAGAATCTTTGTAGAATTTTAGATAATTCTCATGACATATAAAGCACAGACAGTGATATATGGCTCTCCAACCAGCAGGGAGATATGAAAACGCAGATATGGTGTGACCTCCGTCTGCCTACTAAATGAAGCATGAAATAATATATTTAACAGTGTGAATAATATTGCAATATACACTCAATGACCCTACATAATGTAAGGTAGTCCCATGAATATCGAATACCGCTTACCACCACTGGATTACTTAATGCTTGTGGAGTCTATTTTATGGGTTGATGCCTTTGTTGTGGACTTTGCAGTTGATTCCAACGATGAAAAATTATATTATTCACTCAAAAATATTCATCTACAAATAGCGTGAATGTGGTTTTTTATCACACGCTTGGAAGAAGATTTGAGACGTTTCAGTAGTTGGTTGACAACAAATAAATAAGTGAACGGGAGCCCAAATGTAAAACAGATTGCGAAAACGTAAACAACAACGCATTTATGAATAAAATTGAAACTGATCAAACAGTTTATGATTAGACAGTAACTTCTTTCATCTCACACGTTACATTCGATATAATATGCCAGTTAACGTGTGTAAACATGTATTTGTAGAGTGGAGTAAATGCTACATGTACGTAACGGCGATTTAGCTAACACATCAGCCACAAAACACCAAAATCACAGATTGGCGTATACTTGAATATTCTCAAGCTATAAGCATTAGGCCTCATTTCCAGTACAATGGCATTTCAGAGCCATATTTTATCTGCCATTAAACTCCTATCAAATTATTATCTCTTTCGTATTCTTAAATACACCATCGTGTTGATTGTACCTGAATTTTCATTTTTCCATTTACACGTAAATGAGCGATAAGCACATGCATATACATTCACGTATATATAATCTCACCTGCAAATTGCAGGAAAAGAGAGTAGTTATTCATCACTAAATTGGAAGAATTTTCGATAAGTTTTGGAAGATGGCTAACAGTAGATCACTAATTGACCAGTGACACGCATGAAAACAGGTTCTGTATTAATAACACAGAAAGAGTTTTGAATTGGTTGTAAGTTAAATAGGCGAGTTAAGCATCTGTGATAATCCACTCTTAATATGTCCTTTCATTTCACATATCATGTTCAATATCGCTTACCAGCTTACATGTGTGGACATGAATTTGTAGGGTGGAGTGATTGCTTTTTGCATTTAACGGTGATGAAGTAAGCAAATCATCCACAAAACATTCACAAATAGAGAAGGGCGTATACTGAAATATTCTCAGTCTATAACCATTAGGTCTCATTTTGTGTGTGAAGACAATTTCTCGCTACACCTAATCTAAATTGAAAGTCCTATGCCTATCATATCAATGAGACTGGTGTCAGTTATCGTGTTTCATATTCAAAACTGCCCAGTTATCTTGATGACAGTGTTTGACTGTTCAATTTTCCATCTTACTGCAAATGGATCAACAATCGTCTCCACGTTAAATGTGAATTAATGATATTATCAGGCGTGTAATTAACTGTCTACAACCCATTCATGTGCAACGACCATTTCTTGTACTTTCTTTCTTTTGTAGAATTTGCAAAATTTTAGTGTTGGAGGGATGAGGGTGAGGTTTCAATTGGCGGAGTGAAACAAAGTGTGTATGAACTGCCTATTATATCACTGAAAGTTTGCTTTGGCTATTACTTCCATCAACTTATACTCATCATATTTCACAGATATTTATGTTTTCATCTATTCTCTCCCAACTGTATCGACTCTCGTATTTTCGAGGTGACGCATCAGTTCATTGATAGCACGATAACAATGCGGTGACATATGTATTAAGTATGAATAAATGTTTCCCTCAAATCCTTCAGTAATTTTGGTACATTTATCCTTGAATTACAAATACGATATGTAGAAACTGACTAACTCTTGTCAATAATCTCATTGTTTGCAGCTAAGTACGATGATTACCTTTCACTCCATGACCGTGAGTGACTGAAATTTGAATGTGTCCATCCCTGCTTTTTATTACCTGCATCCAACTTTCTGATGAATTCCATCACAAAATATCTTCCGTTTTGTATTTATTTTAATATATCTGCAAACCTTTATTCATTTTCCTTATCGTGGTTATTTCGGCAAATTTGATTGATTGAATTACGTTTTATCATGACTGTATTCTCCTGGATCTTTATCAATGTATTATCGAATGAGAATTAATTATCTTCTTGAGAAGTGAAAGCAGTGAAAATGTTTTCCCACCTATCACAGCATTTCACACTCCGATTCAATGAGCTGAAATCAATAATAGAAGAAAATGACCAATTGAATGACATTCCATGCACGTGTTGTCACATAGAGAATAATATTTTCAAATGAAATTATTATTTTGGTGAGTGTATGCAATAAGATGTTCGGTAAATTTTGAATTAAGCCTTGCCTAGCATAGTTTGTTGAACACAGCTTTTGCATTTTGCATGTTTAAAATATTTAATGGCGTCGAATTTCAATTTTTTTTCGTTCAGCAGACTTATGTTATTCAGTGAGTAATTAAGGTCAATCAGGTAAATGTTAAATAAGGTTCTTTTCGTGATCAGTTCTGTTCATCAGAACTGCTGCTTCTCTCTCATCTTGTTTAATGACCATGATGTAATTTCATTTTATCAAACCACTAGGAGATGCATATTATTAGCAAGAGATGTTAGACGACACATTTTTAGATCATTGGGTTGTGTGGTATTATTTATGCACAAGTTCTTCTTTCCTTCGACGATAAGTTCTATAGCAGCTTCCATACCGTTGGCATTTAATGAATTACTATTTAATTCTAGCAATGCTAGCGATTTACCGAAAAAATGAGATGTAATTTTTAGTTAGTATCTTGCGTGACACGTCGTGGGGAGTTTTTCTAGCATGCTTTGAGTTCCTCTCATTCCTCTGGTGTCAAGCTATTCTGTATCAGGCTTCTTTCAGAGAAATAATGGAAAATATGACTCTCGATTTTCAAGTAAACTGTGAAGATATTCAGCTGTATTCAGCACAAAAGTGTCTGTTAGACATCAATCCATGTTTTCATTTAGTTCTTGATAAATGCTCTTGAAGTTTCATTGAGAGATATTTATGAAAATATGCATTTGGTGAACCGGCTATGCTGACATTCACAGGTAGTGACTGACTCAAATTGTGAACACTGTGACTCCATATCAGGTCAGTTCATTTCATACAAGAAAGACTTTATAAATAACTGGATGACGTCGTGAGCACATTAGATACAGCGAAACCAAATCAGTCTATACACACAACTTTCCACCTTGACACTCAGAAGTAAAAGGTGCTCCATATTACTGGGTTTTGCATATCAGATAATCTTATCCAATGTGGAACTATATTATACAACGGTGCCTATTATCCATCCTCATATTAGCTCTACCACATACGGTTTATATTCGACCCTGTTACCTGGATCATTCATGTCAATGTGTCGTTGAGTTGAGCAAACGTCCTTTTGACGAAATAATTGACTGATAAATCCTGACATATAAATTAAGCGGCTTAAGACTACTAGGGATTTTTCAGTATTTCCTGAAATTGGTATGCTTTGGATTACCTTACCTTATATAAGGTCATTGAGTGTGCATTGCAATGTTATTCAAAATGTTAAATATGTTAATTCGTGCTTCATTCAGTTGGCACCAGCAGGTCAACCCATATCTGCGTTTTCATATCTCCCTGCTGGTTTCAGCGTCATATTTCACTGTCTGTGATTTCAATGTGATGACAATTATCTGATATACCACACAGGTTCCTTTCCATTGAAACATGCAGGATTGATAATCGTCTAACTTCTTAAGCAAGCAGCTGATTTTCTAATGCTGAAGCAGTTGTAGTTAGGTTCAACTTGATCACCGTGGAAATCTAAGAGAGTGTAATGATACTGTCCGCAGAATGTCCAGCCTTATAAATTATCTTCCATTATTCACAGTACTGACAAGTAGGTTGAGACTGAAGTCAGTAAACATCTGGGTATTGAGGAATAGATCAATTAAAGTTGGAATAACTGATTAGGATTTTCAATGAATGTATAGTAATGAAATCTGATGAACAATGTTAATATGAAATTCTATTCTTCTTCACCCTAAACTTCAAATGGATGAATGATCATGGCAAGGACTGCGGTAGAATAAATAAGGGCGTCTTATGTGTGTAATAATAATAATAATAATAATCACTTTATTCCACAGCAATAACAATTTACAGCATGGAATTTTCAGCGTTTCATTTTACATATTGCATTGGTTTAGCTCTTTTTATAATTATATAAATGTATGAAATGTTAAAAATATTGATAATTAATAGGAAAAAATAAAATCCCCAACAAAATCACACCATTTCTAGGTCATAGTGAGATAATAAATAAATAATATAACAAACCACACATACAATAATATGCATCATAACATTTTATAGTTGAGTTAATGATTTAAAAGTTGTAAAAGTTCTTTTCTGATATTCGTCTCTTCACACAATACTCGTGCCAAATATGGTACGGTCTAATTTTTATATTTTGTAGTACGAGCATAAATGTTTATGAAATTTCTTCTGGTCTTACCCGAAGAGATACAAGGAAACAAATGTGAATAAAGAGGATGTTCACTATCAGACAAAATAACTTTAGCTAAGTGTTTACAAGAATTCATCTGCCTATTGACAACAGTGTCGGTTAGTTGAGTCAAAGGGATAGCACTGACCCTACTTACAGCCCTCAATGTTCTTCGTAGTATTATATGGTCTTTCTTGAGTAGCCCAGGGAAGAATAATGGAAAACAATAAAGAATGATGGGCAAAACACATGAATTAATAAATTGTATGAGAAGAGATTGGGTTATACCTGAGTGCCTCAACTTCTTTATGTAATAAGGCAGACAGAAAATCTTCTTAGAAACTATAAGAATATGAGACGACCAGCAAAGGTTTGAAGAGAAACTAATGCCAAGATAAGAAACACTTGACTTACTCTCTATCATGTTACCATCAATATTACAACAATCATGAGATTGGATCAATCCATGCATGTCTTTTTCACTTCTCAAGCTGAAATCAATAGTATTACATTTAGTTGGATTTAGTTAAAGACCATTTGAGCCGGACCAATCCTTAACTTCAGCTAAGAAGCCATTCATATGGGAACAATCCGATGTGGAAACTACAGGGACAGAAACGGTCAGATCATCAGCATACTTAATGAAGTTAACTTTGGGTGAGTTCGGAAGGTCATGCAAAAAGAAAGAGAAAAGAAATGGAGAAAGTACTGCGCCTTGAGGCACACCACTTTCAGTTAGCTGAGAAGTGGAGCGCTTTCCAGCCAAAACAGTATGCTGTTTCCTATCCTTAAAATAAGAAGACAGCCATCTAGTTGCCCAGGACTCTGTTTGTGCTGAAATCATCTTTCCTAATAAAAGTGTCCTAGGAACAGAGTCGAAAGCTGCAGTATAGTCTAAAAAGGCTGTTACAACGAACTTAGCACCCCTATCAAGGCAGGAAACAATATTGTGGTGAAGTGCAACGGCTGCATCTAATGTACTTCTTCCACACTTATAAGCAAACTGCTTAGGGTCACTAAAAGCTTTTAAAGAAGGTTTAAGAATATTCAAAAGAAGTTTCTCCATAGTTTTCAAAAAAGGAGATGTTATAGCGACTGGTCTAAACTTTATACCTGCTCCAGAAGATGATTTCTGTACAGGTACAACCTAGATTTCTTTCCAGTCAGCAGGTACCGTTTCCTTGTTGAATGATGCATTAAAGATTTGAGTGAGAGGATGACACAAGATGTCTGCACACTTTTGAAGAAGAATGCCTGGTACACCATCTGGACCAAGGCTGTGTGTTGGATTTAAAGATTTCAAACATAATAGTACATCCTCTTCTTTAAAACCCGGAAAATGACCATTATCTTGACTAGGTACATCAGGTACAGGCATATTAATTTGTTTGATGATAAATGATTTGTTTAAAGCATTAACATCAGAATAAGCATCAACAGACACTTGCTTTTTACTTGTAAGTTTATTGAAAAGTTTCCAAATGTTTGAAGGATTTTTACATGATAAACATTTTTCATTATATAGTCTGTTCAACCTTTCTATTTCAATTTTTATAAGGGTGTTTATTTTACGGACACCAGTATTATCACAATTCTTATACAACTTCTCTTTTTGTCTTCTAAGTTTTTTCAGCTGCAAAGAAGAGATTCTGTCAAATCTCAAAAACAGTGTTTCATATGGACAGCAAATATCCAAACAAAACTTCAGATAATCGGTTATATTAGAGACAGTAGCATCCAACTTATCGTCAGTAAATAGTTCCCAGTTGGTATCATACAACATGCTTCTTAGTGCTAGAATGTTGTCATGGGAATATGAACGTTCATGTATCTTCTTTGTTAAATGACTAAACAATTTTTGTTGTAACTTTCCATACACTTTCGGTAAAATACGAATAATGCAGTGGTCAGAGTTTAACAAAGGAGCTCTCCTTCGGGTTTCATATACATCACGGTCGTTTATGAAAACCAGGTCTAGTGATTTGTCCAGACGTGTATTAAACTTGACTAGATTCTCATGACCAAGTGAAGTAAGAAAGCTGTGATCACATGAATTAAAATCACCACAGACTATAGACAGCGAGTTTTCGAATGCAGGAGCAGCAAATTCAGTAAATTCATCTGCAAACGTAACTATATTTGAAAGGCTACAATTGGGTGTTATGTAAATATTTGTTATGTATATATAAGAATATTTACTTAAGTGTTTTGGGCGACACCTGACGGTAATGCAGTCTATATTGTCATTAGAATAATTGAAGCAAACGTGATTTGATGTAGACCAACTTGTGTTTATAAAAGTGGCTACCCCTCCTCCACATTTTTTCTTAGAACTTTTTCTATCTTGGCGAAAAACTTTGTATCCATTTATTGAAACTAGATTATCATCATAATACTGGTGCAGCCAGGTCTCTTGTATTGCTAAAACGCCAGCATTTCGATAAACATTAGAATACATTAGTGATTGAAGATAATCCAATTTGTTGGACAGGGATCTACAATTAGTGCTAACCAGTTCAGGAACAGTCATTTGATTAATTTGTGTACGTTTCAGTGTACGCTGCCATCCACAGTGATGCTTTTTTCTGAATTTTTGTGGATGACACAACGCAGTAGGTTGTAATGATTTTAAAAATGCGCGATTATAAATAATACGATTAGGACACATTATTGATAAATTAAAACAAAATTAAAAGAGCAAACCAAAGCAATTTTGCAAAATGTTGTAAGGTGGAATTTTTGGTAACCATATGTTCAAGCAGACCGCCATATACGAGCATCTTCGAGGCTCGTCAAACTTTATAAGCAAACAGTTGACTTTCTATGTTAAAGCAGTTGTGGTTAGGATCAACTTGATCACCATGAAAATCTAAATGAATGTATTAATAATATCCACAGAATGTCCAGCCTTATAAATTATCTTCCATTGTTCATACTACTTACAAGTAGGTTGTGCTTAAAGTCAGTAAACGTTTGGATACTGAGGAATAGATCAAATGAAGTAGATGTAACTGATTAGGAATGGAAACGAATGCATAGTACTGAAATCTGATGAAAAATTTTCATATGAAATTCTCTTCATATTGATCACAAGCGTCAAATCGATGAATGATCATGCCAAGGACGGGAGTAGAGTAAAATGTGGCGTCGAATGTGAGTCAGTTTGTGAGTTAACAATTACTTTTACAAAGCAAAACAAAAGGTTAGTTAATGTCAATGCAATGACGACGGTGGTTGGAACTGTTTCCTCTGCACAGAGAGCACCGGTTTTCTCAAGCGAATTGCAATAGCCTCTGACGTCTGGAGAATTCGTTACCTAGATGCTTTTGCAAATTTTGTGGTTCTCAATCGATGGTACATAAGGATCCTTCAATGCTACCTTTGTTACCGGCTCAGACCAGGTGGTCTAATATCGAACTGATAATGGTTCTTACTACATCTTTATTTACTCACACTGGTAGGTGTTCCTGAGCACCACAGTTACTGCACTGAGCTGCTGTGGAATCCACGAGGTCATAAATGACTTATTAATTCTCTCCACCCTGTACATATTCATTTCAATACCCCTCATTGTCACATTTGCATTAACTAACCTTTTGTTTTCCTACTTAAGCGTAGTTGTTAATTTGCACACTGACACACACAACACATGTATCTTACTACCCCGAACTAATATGAGCACTTATGAGGAGTAATTTATAATCTAAGCGTCAACCAATTGATAATACTGTATCACAGTTTCTTATATAAAATAAACTTTTCTAGTATGTTACCACATACGTATAGTTGGGAGTTCGGTCTGTTAACAGTCTATTTGCAACTAACTTGTGGAATTCGGATATAAGTGATGCGATGTTGCTCTTAACAAGCTACTGACGTCAATAACAATCATTCTTTCATTATCATGGATGGATATATAACTATAGAACCTGATGATTAGGCTATCGAAATGAATATTCCTTATTTATTATTCAATCTTTCCTAGATTATTGAAGCTCACTTGATGCTGTTTAGGAACACAAGTTTCCCAGCACAATAGGTTTTCCTGATAGCTATATCAAGTTTTCATTTGACTGCTTCTTGTACACCATGACCTTTAATGTGAACCTGGTACATTGAGGCTTCTTCGAAACTATCTGAAAAGTTTCACTAACGATGTTTTCGTTAGAGTATTTAATCGTGAACTATTCAGAATATCCATTGTAAGTTAAAAAATACTTCATAGTCATCAATTCACATTTATTCGCCTTGTCGGAACGAATTCTGGTGTGGTTTGCTGAACAACTTCTTTTGAAAAAGTTCGTTTTACGTCGAATTGAAACGAAATTTACAAAATCTATGTAATATCTCTTATTTGAATACCTCCTAAACATAAATTATTCCATTGCGATATCAGTCCTTTCGGAAAGGTAACATCTGGGAATGTAGTAGTACGAACTAAATTGTGTGCTATTGTCAAGTGAAGATTAGGATGATATAATTTGAATTTTATCAATAATATTTTCAGTGTCTAGGCCTGAAAATAATAAATCTGGAAATGGATTTCCCATAGGGGTCTCCCATTGCAACACCACTAACTTGACAGAATTGGCAACCGTCGAAATGAAATTGGATATTTTCAATACGTAGCTGTGAAATCATGGAAAAATCGGATCTTCTAGAGTGTTGTGTAAAGTACTAAATATGCAGATTCATAGGAAAATTGAATATACAGGACATGACACCTGGCGGATGCATGACCACAGAACACATTGGTTTGCGTATTACTAATATTATTTCATCTTGTCAGGTATTTGAGTAAGCAAAATAACGCTTTGCTCAAGTAAACCCTTGAATGTTAACAATCGAAACTTATTGCGATGAAAATCTCATCCAAGAGGTGAGAAGCAATTTTAGAATAGTGCTTCTGAATAAACAATACACTTATGAAATCATTTTTCAAAGAAGATAAATGTGTTCCAACTTTCTAACTTCGCTTATATTATTCCATTATTTTTCATAGCTTGACTTGATTGGTAGTAGTATTCCTCATATTTCCGGTATGAGTGATGAGTCACCGATGCTTTTCACTGAAATTAACCTAACTAAAAGTAAATTCCCTGAATCTTCGTGTCATCCACAGGGTTCAACTTGTTACTTATTATCTGATTACTAGAAAGTTCATAGGCTTCATCGATTGCTTGTATGCTTGCTGAATTGTCTTTCACTTTCTTCATGAGAGCGTTTTATGAAAAGTTACGCGTGTTTTACACTTACTCAGATATATATATATATATATATTGCTACTCTGCAAAATCATCAAACAACTGTGTTTTTATCCGAAAATGTTGTTGTATAAATTGACTTTTATCTTTCTAATGAGATTTGTTAGCGATTTTTTGTGGTTAGTAATCTTCATGTGTTGACATGTGTAAGGTGGTTATTTGGTCACTGATATACACAACCGAGTGTTCATTTACCATTTAACTGTCAGGTGTCTTATGCCGCACATTGAACTTTGCAGTGAAAGCGCCTATTTAGCATTGTCGTTACCACTCTAGAAGCCTATATATCCTTACAGTTTCAATAGTGGATGTCTAGAAATTCCATGTAAATACAAAATGACCATTCAACTACTCATAAGTAGTATAAATAGGTAGTGTGAATTCAAACTGTTTTGATTTGACGCTGTGTTTTCATGCAAATCACTCTTGTTGTTCTAAAGCCTTATCAGAGCTATATCAAGTGAAGCCCTTATATTTAGTACCATTACCATGAAGCTCGTCTACACTCGCCTACAGGAAACCTTATCCAATGTGATTTAATCATTAAGATGGAAAATGCATTCCATTTCACTGTCATTTGTATCGTTTAAGAGAATCATTACATTCCCTTCATGAACTAACCATGAGGAGTGTTGTAGAGAGCGTGTAGAAAATGGTATTCATCGGTGAAGCATCTTGACGAATATGTTTTTCCGACATTTGAGAGTGAGGCCCTTCTTCATGGAATGTGAGATATTTCACAGTTTATCTCTGGCAATGATTAGCTTTACGTTGTATCATATTGAGGCATGATGGAGAAGAATTTTTCATCTGTTGGATGATCTCAGTGTGATTGCTCACTTTGAGTTGGATGGTTTATTGACGAGGCAACACCTTCAACACATAATTCAATTTGTAATTCAGTGATATCATAATGAAGATGAGATGAAGTATGCATTAGTGCATAGTGAATGTTTTCTCCCTACGCTTTATTTAACGTAGTGCATTAATCTACCTAAACGAAGATATGACATGGAAAAATTGAATTAGCTGCATCAATATTCTTCATCCTAGTCCTTTGCATTCTACCACATGATATGCTTTACTTGTCATCATGAAATGCGTTTCATATGTGATGAATAAATTATCACAATCACTGTGAGCAAAATTTCCTGCATTAGAGGACATATTTCACGTGTTCATCATGACCGCAACTGAGTTAGAGTTCAATGTGGACATTCAAACGTCCCTATTAATGCATCCAACTTCTTGACAAATTTAATGTCGAAGTGTTTTCTGCCTCGTCTTATACCGTGAAATTTCTTGAAAATTTAATTTATTCGCTTTCCATTGCTCAATCTCGCCAATGCGAGTAATTTAAGCAAGTTTGCACATTAACTGAGACATATGGATTTCCGATAATCTTTGAAATGAGATAACTTGATTACCTTGTTGGAGAGTGGAAGTCGGAGCTCATTTGACGACGATTCGGAAGAAGTTCACAGAGTCAATATGAAATTATCAGAAACGTCTTTTTCTCTGATTCAAGTTGAAATTTTTATCTTACAATAAAGTGACGTCATACAACAGGATATACATTTAACAGCTCTCCCTGACTATTATCTGTTAACGTTTACCTAAACCTGCTCTATCAGAAGCTGTTTCATGATACAAAGTAGACTAGTTAAAATAAAGAAAAACGATTTGTTAAATACATAGAAAAGAAAATACAATTCTTTTGGTGGTGGGAAGCTGGTAAATACATCTCCAAAGCCCTCAAGTTTTTTTCTGTTTTTTATCAAGTCGACTTGAACTTTCCTAATTTATGTCAAGTCAGTTTTATATTTTATTCAATCGTTTAGTTCTTCTTCTGTTATGGAAAGATGACCAAGCAGGTTGCTTGTGATATGTGCCTTATGTCGCGTGACCTCATTTCATTGTTAAATAAAAATTCTAATATAAATCAGACGCAAAGACGAATCCAGTATCCACAAATTTTCTCTGAGAATGACCATTAAATACACCTTGATCGAAAATAAAAAGATGTGATATTTGCTTCATCTGGAGAATAATACATAAAGCAGCAAGTCAAATTTATAGCGAACGGGTAGCACCTGAATATTGTTTTAGTGATTTTCACACTTCGGAGTATGTGAATGGCTTTGAAATTAGTAGATTTATTCATCGAATCAGGCGAAGAATAAAAGGTTTTGTCATTTTCATTTCGTACAACACTTTCAAGTTACACAGCAGATCCACCATGCAAACTTGATGAATTCAGCAGAAAAGCGAGGAAATAAGAATCAATGTCGAGATGTACCATCAGTTAAAATCAGTTCACAACACGCCACACCGTGATCAGGACAATTCGTCAAGACTCCTTCAGATTCTTCTGGTTTCCAATAAGTAAAAAGTAGTAGATTTATATTCTAGTGTTGCTTATTGTATAATTGATTGATTTTAATGTGATGCTCAACACAAGCATGGTCCATTGGAGAAGCGGAGTATAAGTTCGTGTTGTGCATGTTTTGTGTTGACTGGATTGTCGTACTCTTTCCAGCTACCTCCAGTACTAACAGTTTATTTTTTCCATCTAAATATTTTCGCTTACAACTTGCATAAAATGAAATTAGTTCTCCGTCGAAGTCTTGGGGAAGTGTTTGAGAAATCGTGGTAGTTCGCTGACAACCTGTGACTAATTGACCAGCAATACCCATCGAATGCAGATTGTCTGATAATGTAAGAGGAAGCAATTACAAATTAAATGATTAATTTATGTATCAGTGGTTTTTCAATATTATTATATCATTTCATTGCATGCGTCACATTCAATATCTCCTGACAATTTACATGTGTGCAATTGTATACATAGGATGGGGTAACCACGCTCTGCATGTGACGGCAATTTAACAATGAATTCAGCTTCAAAACCGACACAAACACAGATGAGTGTATGCTGAAACATTTTCTTGAGACCGTTAGAATGAGGCCTCGTTTCGTGATCAGCAATAAAGCGTTCCCATGCTTATCCTGTATTTATTGACTGAATCTCGGCTAAAATCTCAAGCTGAATATTTAAAAAGCGGAATATATCAGATATATTCAATTTCAAATCCATGAGTGTGTATTCTGTCAAGTGAATTCTGTTGCAATGGAGATCCCCTACGGACCATCTTTCGAAGATCGATTACTGTCCAGATTAGAAGCAGGTATTTCGCAGCAGCCTATACAACGAAATGAATTCTATCTGAAATATGAGGATGGTACGTTTACTGTCTGTGAAAACACAGCAGCTACAGTGAGAAAACTCTCGCTACCCATATATTTCTCACCTAGAGATAACAGAAATTGAATGTCTCCGTTGATTATTCAGACATGATCGATATGTCGAATTCCAGGTTAACAAATTTGTACGTAATGAAACAGAATCTAGAGGAGATTCAATTAGGAAACGATGAAAGAATGATAGGTTTTGACATAGCTAATCTTTACACTCATATTCACAATAATGCAGCTCTCGATTCAGTTAAAAATGAACTGAACATTGCTGCTGAACCCAGAAGTAGCATTAAGCTATCGGTCGTTGAAACAATATTAGACATTCAGTTATGACCAATCTTCATTGTATTTGAACTTCAAAATATACTATATAAACAAGTGAATAGTATGGCAATGGGGTCATCAAAATCCCCAACAGTGCAGATATATTTATGGATAGTTGGGAACATAAGGCTCTTGAAATCTAAAATCCTCCTCCTTGGTTATTGTGGAGATATGTGGATGACACATTCACCGTTTTGAAATCTGAATATATCATTCATAAGTCGATGGAATCCAATTCGCTTCTTATTTCGAAAAAGAACCGGGTGATTTGGCCATGTTTGACTGTCGGTGGGTGGTTGGATATCACCATTTTACGGAAGTGACACACTCTACTCAGACTTTTATCATCTCATCCAGAATCGGTGAAGATTGTGGGGTCACGAGCTTAAACATAAAGCCAGACGATTTAAACAATGAAATTAAACGAATAATGAATAAATTACCAGTGAATTTATTCAAAAATATATGAAGAACCATAGAAAAACTTAAAACAGCAATAAAAGTGGTGAAAAGGATATTTAATTCAGAACCTTCGTAGTGCTGCTGTATAAAGAAGGAAAGTCAGAGGCATTACGCAAGATTACAAATGAGGCTGGAATTAAGATGGCACCTAAAGTAACCAACTGTCTAAGCGATCAACTTTGTTGCCTTACAGACACAATAGTCCCATTTAAGGAAAATAATTTACGAAGTGCAATGTAATGCCTATGAGGTCAATTACACCGTTCAGACTAGTAAATCGGGTCAACTGGATTATTGGAACACATAAATCAATCTCAAACTAAAACAACTTACCCTGCTAAGCTATAAAACCTAGAGAAAATCAGTGGGGTGAGAAAAGGTCACTGTTTTAAGGAGTGAATTAGATAGATGTGGTTAAAAACTGAAGCTCGGTTTAACAGTTCAGCACCGCGCATGCGCAGTCAGAAAAAAGCAATGCTCATTCCGGATTTAGGTAAAACGGCACCCAAACACAGGGAGAATTTATAGAGACAGGAAAGATAGAAAAATATGTGTTAGACACACTGTGACCAAAATTCACCTCATTATGAGTGGCAAAAATTTATTCTCGAGATGTTATCCAGTTGTTGATACTGCATTGCTTTGTCATGTGTAAGAATAAACTTACCTAAAACGTTTTTACTTGTCGTCATGCTTACAATCGAAAGTTCCTTTGCAGCCTTTTTTCGAAAGCCTGGAAGCATGGCTAGATAGAAATTTATTGTATTTATGTAAATATAAACTATACTGAGACTTGATTATCTTATAATGTTTTCGATGCAAGATAATCCCACATTCTCCTAATCGCAGGTTTTACCCCAACATTGACGGCAAACGTACATCACGTGCTTTAAAGGTTAAAGTAAGAATTTTCTGAGATTCACCAACCGTTCATTGATCTAAACTGTTTTTTCAAAGAGAACAGATCATATTGAAGATTAAATCGAATCCTCTTGTGTTCTGCCATTTTTCGCCTAATTGAGTATCTCAAAATTGGGTGAGCCGTGGATAATTTGAAATAAACTTAAGGCTATAAATTCAAGTGTTGGTTTTTAGGGATTTGATTGGTTTCAGGATTTTCATCATGAGCTGACATTAGTTAGAGAACCATTGGAAAACCTGGGAGTACTGGACAGCTGTTTCGTCCTAGTTTTGGACTCTTCCTCAGTACGCACTCACCGGGATTTAAAGGTAGTCAATGGCACTATTGTCAAAACTCTGAGGGAAAGCTATTGTTAAACTTAAGCCCCCCTGTCTTTTATTATTATTATTGTTTCCTTTAGTTACTAGAGGGACATAGAGCTTCAGCCGCACGTCTAAATCGCGTTCTATTATCTGCCAACGTTTTCAACTGTCTTCAAATCTGACCATATTCTTTCATCTCCTCTTCATATGACCGCCCCCATGTAACCCTCGCACCGAAGACCAACTCGCCGCTTCCTAATCAGGTGCCAATAGATCGATGGCCTGTCTTGTGATTTCACTTGATAGTTTTCTCAGAGTAAGGCTAACCTACCTGCATCTTTCCTGAAGATTTGTTGCACAATCGGTACCTCATTGGTTCGCTCTCAGAGATCTCTCACTATTGCTGATCCTTTCTGGCTGGCCATCTGTTCTTGAGTATTGAGCGACGACACCTTTTCATGAAGGTCGGTAGTTTGTTTGAAGTGCTCTTCATGACACGTTAAGTCACTGACCCGCATAATAAGTAGCGCTGACCTCACATTGTAGTTGAAAATACAGATCTTATTTTTTACACTGAGTGGTGTTGACCTTCACACAGACTTGAGAGAAATAAAAGCTCGCCTTCCTTTACCAATCCTTGCCTTGATATCCTCGTCAGTTCTATCAGGCTGTGATGCATTCCAGGTAGTTAGGTAAATAAGGTCTTTTCTTTCAGATTTCCTCCATTCATGCTGATCGTTGTTTGTTGTTGTTGCTGTTGCTACTGACCCGGGATCTTCATCACGTGTGCTTCCTCTATATTCACCTGAAGGCTTTTTTTTAAACAAAACTAGTGAAGAATACACATTTGAAAGAAAATGGAAATTATTGAGTCTAATTTTATGAATGTATTAGAAGTTTTATGAAAGTTTGATTGCAATACGTTCAGCGAATGAACGAAGATTATTTTCAAGGCATTCAACCAGATTCGTTTTGTATTTGGAGACATTTAGAAACAACGAATCTATTAATTTTTATTTTGACGCTTACAAATCAACAAAAGCGAATGTATTGATTGTCTCAATTTAAATGAATATCATGCTCAGACGTATTAATAAATAGAATTATCGAGACATAAACACTATAATTCTAGGAAAGTTTACAGACTAAGTGTGAAATCGTTGGAGGCGTTTTTGTGCATTCCAATTTTCACCTTAAAATGAAGTTACGTCAGGTGATATCATACATATATAGCAACCCACAGTGGTCGCTTGTCTTTCAAAGTATAACTGCAGCTATGCTAAAACAATGTGCATCGGTGTCACAGCGATTACGACACTCGTCGACCATGAACATTTTCCGGGGTTCAATCCCCAGCCTATGCACCCATTTAACTGGCTAAGCAAGAAATAAAGCTAGTAGAGAGGATTGGTTGAGCATAAGGCTAGCAACCTCATCCTGTAAAAATAAACACTATTACAGAAACTTGAAGTCTCTTGTATAAAACACTATGTTCCAACGGGAACGTTAAGAAATAAAAAAGCTAAAATAAAACACTTCATGATACAAAATTAAAACACTGAAATGAACAAAAACGATTTGATAAATGCATCGAAGATATGGCACAATTATTGAAAGATGTGAGAAAGGTAGCAAGAAAATCTAAAAAAAACATTAGTTTTTCTGTTTCTCCTTATCAAATTGATTTTGAGACTTTCTATTATGTTTTAAGAAATTTTATCTCGTACAGATTCGTTTATTTTTCTTCAGTTTAAGAAAGATGACAAAAATGGGTGGGGTTGTGAAATATCTTTTATGTCGTCTGACGTCATTCCACTGTAAGATAAAAACTCTATTGTAAATCAGAAAAAAAGATAAATTCAATAATCTCACATTTACTCTCTCGATATTCTTAGGATTATCATAAAATACATTTGACTGACAATGAAAAGATGAGATATTTGATTCATTTGAAGAATAAAACATAAGAATAAAAACAACTGTGAACGTGTAGCGAAAAATATTGTTCGAATAACTCTTATAGTAGAGAGTATATGTGAATGGCTTTGCAGATAGTAGATTTATTCTGAAGAATTAGGCATCGCAGCAACGGACAGCTAAAATGGAAATATGCTAAGATCGAAAGCGTACACTGCTGGCGGTTCATGACAATGTTACGAAGAATCTAGAACTTGACAGATCTGGTTTTCTTCATAAAGTAGGTTTCTCCGAACAGAACATACTGACATGGACACTGTCTGTAATATTTTCAATTCTTTAGATTGTCCTCAGAGGAAGTCGAAAGTTAACGTCGACAGCTGTACAAGTGAGAAAAAGGACAAAGCCAGAATAATCCCCGAAGATCTCAGAATCAACTAAATGATCAGCAGTTTCTTTTAAAACACAGCGTAACAGTGCACCTTGCAAACATCCGAAAACTAATTTAGGTGGTTATCAATCCTCAGTCAACTAATTAAATAATTTTGCGTAATAAATTTAGGTAGGCTCACACATCTGAAGTCAAATGAAACCTTACTTAAATCCCTTACAGCAGTGACATCAAACAACTTAAAGAGGATAAACGAAACTACCGGCCTACAGTTTAGTATGAAGCAAGACAGGTGATATCATATGATTTCCTTTGTCAAGTAATGGAAGCACATACTAAAAGGTTATAGATGTCCATACTTAACTAACATTTAGTCAAGGCAATAGAGTACATGTGTAAAGAATCTTTTAACCTTAGAACTGTTACTTCCTATCAGAATGATAACTTCTTCATCCTATATGAAGCACAGTTCATGATGACAAGTAAAGCTTAGTATGTCATAAGAAAGCCAGATGTTTAGAGATATACTGCTGATATGTGTAATCCAATTTCTTCATGTTGTGTTTGCATTTTAAACAATAAATCCACCAAGATTATTACAGTAAAGAGAAGGCATTTATTTCCACTGCAGGGACGATTCAACGCATTGAAATCACTGCAGTAAAGTAACTGTACCGCATCTGTATCCATGACAACTTGACATAAATCAAATAGCGTAGAAAAATCCATATATTTCAGTACATTGGAAGCTAATATATATTAAAAAATATCAAATTCTCTCTCTCTCGTCAAATAAAACCTAATACCACTGACAACAAAGCCTGGTCGCTTGCACTAAATTAGTAGAAAGAGAAAGAACGAAAAACAGTCGGCTTATGTATACAACAATTTTAAATATGCCCATCCGTGATTATGGACTTTTCATTGTTGATTGGTTTGTCCAATCGCAGTTACGTGCAATGAACTGTTACTCAACTCGACGTATTCTTGTGAACTGATATATGAATCTGAGCTTTGGAGGTATGTAATGAAAGAACTTTATAGTAATAACAACCAATTACAGCTGACAATTTAACCACCGAATCAATATTTGGTCAATTCTCAATGCTGTTTGCACAGCTCAGCGCAATATAGGACCACTCCATCTTCATGCAAATGTAAATTTTCAACTCGAATAAATGACACCACGAACATCCCATAATCCAATGTAATCAAGGTCGGTCTTTTAAATATTATTAATTTTGGTTGATGCACAGTGGCATATTCATTTCAACCTCCATCGAATAGTGATATATGATAACCACCTGGGAACATAGAATTTACGGGCACTTGTATTTCCAACAACAAGTTTCATGGAAATGTTACGACGTCACAATGAAGTCAAATACAAAGCCTCAACAAACACAGATGGGTATTAACTGAAACAGTTTCTGATTATATAAGCATGAGGCCTCGTTTTGTGTTGAGAGACAATGCATTGCTGCTACATTTGAAGTTCTTATTCAACTTTTTGAAAAAGATTAGTGTTAATTTTCCGGCTTCTTCCTTGAGAATATCCCCTTGTCTTGTTGATTTCATTTGACAATTCATCTGCTTACTTTTACATACATGAAATGAAAAGTGGATGCATGATCAGCTTTATTTTAAATTCACGTCAAATAATAACGCTTTTCAGATAATCTCAGTCTTGTTTTATTAGATGCGTGCCTTCCAGCCTACAACATATTTTTATGCATCGACCATCCCTTATTCCTTATTTCTTCTACTCTGCACCTATCAGAAGCTGAAAAGTTCAATGTTGGAGGACAGAAACTTGAACTGACGATATGAAGTGACTCAGATATTAATCCCTTATAATCACAATGTCAGTTTTTTCTGGAATATAACTTTCATTATCTTACACTTAATAGTTTTCACAGACTAGAAATTTGTCACTTTTTCACTTTTCTTCGAATTGTATTTCCAAGTTGGGAAACAATGTTAATAAACATTAAAACGCTAAATGTGCAATGAAGTACACATAAATTTTAGTTAGATGTTTTCGCTAAACTTTTATATCATTGGTGTATAACAATATCCCAGGAAGAAAATGCAACATGTTAAAATTCACTCACTCACCTCCATAGTTTCCATGTGTGCACTTCGCTTATTACTGGGTTAAGCGCTCTTCTTGTCATCATTATATGTGCTTCGCATGTGATTAACAAACAATCATTCTCATAGGGAGTAACATTTCTCACGTTAAATAACTCATTTCAGGCGTACTCTAAGACTGCAACAGAGTGAGAGGTAGGTATGTGCCTTCATACCTTTCTATTGTTTGCGTCTATCTCCTTAACAAATTTAATCTTAAGAAGTGTATTCTGTCTCATCTTACAACCCGATATTTCGTTTACCAAAAGCTATTTTATACCAAAGCAATTTATTACACAGGATGGAATAGTTGAAATGAACAAAACGGATCTATTAAATGTATCGAGGACATAGCACAAAGATTGAACGATATAAGAAAGTTAGTAAGTAAATCTGCAAAACCGTTAATTTTTCTGTTTCTCCTTATCAAATTGATTTTGAGACTTTCTATTTTGTGTTAAGAAATTTTTATCTCGAAAAGAATTGTTTATTTCTTCTTCAGTTTTCAAAAATATGACAAGGCAGGGTGGACTGTCAAATATGTTTTTTGTCATCTGACGTCAATCAACTGTAGGATAAAAACTCTATTGTAAATCAGAGAAAAAGATAAATCTCACATTTACTCTCTCGATATCCTTAGGATTACCATAAAATACATTTGACTGACAATGAAAACATGAGATATTTGATTCATTTGAAAAATAAAACACAAAACAATAAACGAATTTTCAGCGAACGTGTAGCAAAGAAAAAATTGTTCGAATAACTTTTGCACTTCTGAATATTTGTGGATTACTTTGTGAATGGCAGCTTAATTCATCGAATCAGTCGTGGAATCAGCTTATTTTTCCATTTCTTTCTGCACTACACAGTCTACTTAATTAAGAGATTCACCATGCGTACCTGATAAATTCAGCAAAAAAGTGAAGAAACATCAATCAGTTTCAAGGAGCTTCACCATTGAGAATCAGTTCACAAGTTACCACACCACCAATCAGAATTTTTCGTCAATACTCCAGAAATCGTCTCAGGTTTGCAGCTATTTATATGTAGTAGATTTATCGCATGTGTCAGTGGCATAGAGTAAGGATGTTCGCCAACCATGCATGTGGTCCAATATTCGATCTTCGGCCACAGATGCACTCCCTTACCTCGCTAAGCCAGAAATAAGACTGGTGTAGAGGGAAGGTTGGGCATGAAACTATCAACCCCAACCTATTAAGAGAAGCAATATTGCCACCGAAAGTTTAAGGGTCTAGCTTGAAGCTCTTTGTTCAACTGGGAACGTAAAGAAGTGAGAGATTTAGCCAATACTACGTAGGTTTATGTTACTATCTACTTTATTGTCTAAAATCCAATCACATTCTACCACACTGGCTAACGTCTACATACACATAAGTAGATTTATTCTCAAATATTGGTTAGTGGGTAGCTGATTGATTATAATTTCACAAGATAAAGTCATTTTGAAATGGAGTTAAGACGGCTTGTTGTCATTTGGGATCATTCGACAGGTCGTATCATTGCAAATTTGTCGACTTCCAAGTCACAAGGTGGAAACACTCCCACTCAATCAACTGATTGGAATCCTGCTGTCCATGAATTGTATCTTCAGTGATCGTTTTCTCGTATCACTGATTGATTGAGTTTGTAATTGATATGGCGCTGTTTATTCATTCAACGGATGAATGATTTTAATATAGGCTTTGCCTCCTCTGGATTATCGAGAGTTATTGGTTGCAATTTACTGAACTGATTCGAGTGTTTTACACTTTCCAGTGTACTTCAGTATTCACATCTAATATTTTCTGTCTACATAATTGTACCCACAATTTCATGAAAAGACGGTAGTTTTTCATCGTAGGTTTAGACAAAGATTCAATAAATATTGGTAGTTAGTTAACAACGGATCACTAATTGACCAGCGATGTACATGAAAAACAGGACAGGTAATCACTCAAAAGGAAGCATTTGGGAGTAAATTGTAATTAATTACCTGGGTTGATTATCGCTGTTAATTGTTCATGAACTTGTCTTTTCACTGCGTATCTCACATGCAGCAGGATATTCCAACTTACATGTGTACACAAGCTGAAGTAAGTTTGAAGAATCTTCAATTTCTACTTCACGCCATTTCAAAAACGAAATCAGCTAAAAAAACATTCAGCAACACAGATAGGCGTGTCACAGGATATTCTGATTCCTCAACCACAAGGCCTTATTTTATTTTCATAAACACTGTACTGCTATACTTATTCTTCCACAATCACATCAAAATACTTATCCTTCATTCTATATCCTTTTCCTACTTTGTGAATAAGACTGATTTCAAAGACGTATCAGTTAGCTGAGAGTTTCAGATCGAAAACTTATACATCAAAATATTTTCAAACGACATGTGTTATTCAGATCATTTCAGATAATAACATTTATTAACAAATATTCTACCTGAGCTTAATTTAAATTAATGTGTACAACATGTTTGTAATGAACAGAAACGTAGTGGTGGAATCTTTGAATGTGAGGTCAATAAAACAAGCAAATCCTATTCACTGGTGACTGCAGAGTAACCTCACGTTTGGTGAACTGAACAGAGTTTCCTGTCATATTTATAGACAGGCGATGTGCAGCTGTTAGTTTGTGCCAACACGAACGACTTGAAGATAAATCTGGCCACTACCTTCAATGAGTTGGAATAGATTCTTATGTTCATTTGAAACTAAACGCCATGCAATTTCGTCAAATCTGTTGCTTGTGATATTGATATGTGACTTACGTTCAATACGCACATATTTGAATCTAGTTGAAACTGGACTGACATTTGAAATTTTAAAACATATCTAGGTTGGGTGGTTTCAACTTCCACACAGTTCATGACGGTCAAACGAGACATGAAGGGTTGGTTGTATTCCACTCATTCTTGCTTTGTTTAATTAAAGAAATGCGCTCTTCAGATCAAAACAGCAACACATTCGCTCAACTCGTTATGTGTACCAGTAGGCTATTCTCCATACCTGATTCTTGTAGACTCCTTTGCTTCACTGCATCCGAAGAACTTGTGAATGAAACGCAAACTTGTCAATTGTCATAGAAAGAGAGTTAAATGGTCCTTCTTATTCGAATAAGAGCAGCTGTTGCAACTCTGTTATATAAGAAAAGTCTTATTTTATCTCAGGTAATCATGGTTCCCAGTCATGTTCTAATTGTGATTTCTGTATTCTGGAACTAATGACATTTCACGGAACTTGACACTAACCAGATTCAGTGAAACTTATATAACGTTTTATTGAAGGTAAATTTTTTAATACAGAACTACTATGCACCTCCTTATAGTTCTACTGAAATAGATTTTCAGTGTCGAAAGTGATTTCAAAATTTGAGGAATATAAGACGCAGATTTGTAACTGCCCATAACAATCTTCGTATCATTAAAGTAAGTTATATATAAAAGAATCATTCAAGGAAGACAATTTTCTTTATCAACGAAATCATTGTCAAAGGCTGTACAGTTTCTATTGAGTGAGAATAAAAGTAGTTGAGTGTTAATTTAATAAGTATAAGGATGATGTGAAAATGTACAAAAGGAACATATGAGAGTGATTATAGTGAACGTTTATTTTTTACTTCTAAAGCCACTTGAGAGTAATTATATCAATCATGTCACCCCTTATTACTCAATAATAGACTACTTTACACTTTTGATAAATATGAATACTGTACAGACTGTACAGACTCTGAAGATGATTTCGTCGATAAAGAAAATTTTGCTCGCTAAAGTTGTCTTTTATTTTCTTCAGGACACAATCGGTATTCCCGCTTAGTTACATATATATACCACACTTACAACGATTGAACTTTCAAGTAGTGGGAAACTGATGAAACATGTTTTATTTTTTTGTTCAGCCAGAATCCATTGCAGAGTAAATGCACTACTCTTGAGCCTTTAAGGTCCTTCTTCTGGAAGCCAGTCGTACACAGTTCATCTCGTTATCAGGTTTCCTGACCTGCTTATTTTTACAGAAAGTAAGGGACAATATTGTGGTGTCACGTTGAACAAACTCTGTGTAATTCTCACTTTTAATATATGTATAACACAGTGATATGGTTAAGCTGTCACATCAGTTGAAAATATTGTATTTCAGTTGGAATTACTCCTAACTATAGTGACTAGATTCTCTTCTTTTCCCAGATCTTAACATACGCATTAAAATGTGTCAATCTGACAAGAGCATACAGTGATAAAAAGGACATTCCCCTTAGTTAGAAACGCAATCCTGATTTACTTTATTTGTTGAAGGAAGGAGACATTCATCGAAACAGTATGTCTTACCCACAATCGCTCCAAATATCTTTCTTCAAATTGAAACTGTATATGTATGATAAAGTCAGTTTATTTTGCAGATTTCAACCAGAGTACGTGTCTAGCACCAAAAAAACCTTCATTTCTGTGACATGAATGGCCAATTCAAATGCTTCAATAGAAGATTTAAGACTGAGTATAAATAGTCTTAAAATAGCTTGTGCTCACATTTATTCATTTGGATTATACAACCATGAAATTATCTTTACTCACTCTTATCGTCTTTTTCACAATGATGGTTTACACTGCAAACAAAGAATGTAAGTGTTGATGCTTATAAAATTGTCATCTGATTGAATACATATTTTAAATTAGAAAATGTAACCCTAAGACTAACATTAATTTCAATGAGTAAATGCATTAGCACGTAGAATAGTTTTAGCACTGATTTTAACATACAAGATTTTGTTATTCTTAATGTTCGTGAAACAAATCGCAAACGTCTTATGACTAACACAGTAGAAAGTGGATAGAAACAATTGGGAATGCAAACGTGAAATTGGTTCCTAATGTCAACTTCTGTTCAAAGTGTAGCGATATTTGATTTCAATAGAATATATGTTAGGCGGAAATGAGTGGTAATTTTAGTTTTTGTATGTCGCGACATATCAAGCACACCTATAGAATCTATGAAAAAAATCAATCTACTTCTGCATCAAAATTTTCAAGGGGCAAACTGAGCGATACAGTCACTATTTATTTTCCCCTATAACCAATGAACGAAGTAGATGTGAAATATGCATTTTGTGTTTCACATATGAGAGAAAATTATAACTCTATTTAGTACCATTTCTGGAGATCAGTGTGTGTCGTTGGCACAGAAGTAAAATGCTCGCCGACCACACATGTGGTCTGGGGTTCGATCACTGACCGATGCACTCCTTTACCTCGCTAAACCACTAATAAGACTGGTGAAGAGTGAAGTTTGGGTATGAGGCTAGCAAACCCATCCTTTAATAATAGACACCATGGCTACCGAATCTTCAACCCTTTAGCCTGAATCCCAATCTTCCACAGGGAAGGTGAAGAAATAAGAAGAAATAAAAAAATTAAAAAACAATTAGTACCATTTTTGAAGACCAGTGACATTTTTATTGTTACTGGTAAGATGAGTAAAGCCTTTCGGAAAGTTTTCTCATGCTAGTTATTGCCATCAATACCTAATGATGAAGAGGGTGAATAGTGCTGCTTCTGTGTGATGCTTGGATTTTGACGTGGGAATCCATTCAAAATTCACTGAAGGCAGATTTCTATTTGAATGAAGATTTGCGTGACTTCTAAATCTTCAACTGTTTTTATGTAAGCTGATATTCTGAGTGTTATGCTACTTCGATGCATCACCTAAAGCTGTAGTTTTTTAGATGAACAGAGACACTGTTTCTGTGAAAAAATTCTGATGCAAAAATCGATGCTGCTTTCGTGAAAAAGAAAAAATGGTATACATTTAAAATTATCATCAAACACCAATTACCCGGAAAAGTGTCTTTTAGAGACGTATTCAGTGGATTTCCGTCTGTGTTTAACTTATGTTTTTATTCACTTCTTAGCCTCAAGTAGTACGTTTCATTTTATCCTTCGATGAACCAAGCTAATAATGAATGTTTCATTTGTTATCGAATAAACACCTTGTGTTAATTTTATGTTGTGATTCTCATCTTATCGAATACACAGTGGTATATTCAGATGGCATAGCAAATTATTCACACAACAGATTATAAGTTGTAGAACGATAACAGTGTGCATAGTCCACTGATGTGTGAGCCATTACGGAATAAACTTCCTAGCAACGGCAATATTATGTTCATTATTATTAAATAATACCAATCATACTCACATCGACTTATTCTTTATTTAGATAATATGTTGAAGAGTTCAGCAGGTTTGATAACAAGGCATCGTAGACTACACTGCAGAACTAGAAGAACACCTAGAATTTCACTAAGAGTAATATTTCTGTCAAGGAAATGAAAAATTGACAACCTGTTGTCTGAATAGGTTGCAACTTGCAGTATTATCTTTGATCAATAATTATATCGTGTCAACGAATTGCACTTGAATGCTCCAATCACATATCGAGGTCAGTTGTGAACATGCCAATGCAGGCAAACTTGATAGTCGATTACATGAAACGTGATGTTTCCCTAATTATCATATGTGAAATATGCATGTTTTCGAAATAAAATTTGTTATGTGTGTTATCTTACAGATATCTGTGAGTAGTGTGTTTAAACCCTCCATCTCAGTTAATTTGTGTGTATTAGATTTCGGCTGCTTGCTTGAATCTGTGGAATACCTGAATTCCCATCCGAGACAATGAATGCATTTTATATTCTTTAATTCTTGTCGTTATAATCATTCAATTATTTCCCTATCGTTGAGCATCTCTGTGCGACCAAAGAAAAATACCGAAGATGATTATTCCATTCTTCAGATCTAACATCACTGCATCATATGATGTACTGAAGATGGCTGTTTTACCTGAAACTCTTGAATGAAGAATAAATATTATGAAATTAAGTAGGCTGAGAATTGTGTTAAATTATTGTGCATAATGAAGCTTTAGCTATTATTAACATATCTGTATGCAGAGAATTGCGTATCATGTAAACAGTTTGAATTGTCTTATCAAAATAACCATCCAAATTCAAATACACATTACCACTTTCCCGTTCAATGATACAGAAAAATTCAGTGTGACGTATTAGTCTGTTATGTGCCGCTTGCAAATGTTAGATCAAATGATGTCAAACAGAATGCATTGTCGGATGTCACTATTCGAACACTAACCCCTTACCATCTGTATTTGTTCGCACTAGAAGAAACACTGTATGTAAGACCGATTCGCTTAAATAGGACGCAGAACACTGGGAACATAGTCACACCTTGAAAAATGATAATCCTGAAGTCGTTTTTTGTATGTCTACAACAACTTTGTTGGATTGGTGGCAGTGAGTCAGTCTGAACAGTTGTCAAGAGATAGAAAATTTGATCTGTTCAAACAGAATGTTTTCATGCAAAAATCTCCCCATTGGCCATAAGTACTTTGACCATAATAACTTGAAATCTTCCTTTGTCGCAAAACTCGATTGTTTCATCCCCCAGTTACTACGCTCGTACAAACCATATTAGTGCTCAAGCAAGTGATAACAGTTTTCAAAGGGTTAATAAATGACGTGGTATGTTTGCGTAAAACATTCCAGACAGTCCAGTTACGACTGCATTTCACACCAAGAAATCAATTTGCAGGAAATAATTATGAAAATGTCTAGGCGCTTCAGAATCAGGCGACAACTTTGACTGTCAGAATACTGATTTCATCAAGAAAAATTCCAGATGTGGAAAACCACGTCTAATAACAGAAGCTTTTTTGCGTCGGTGGCACAGTGGTTAGGACTCTCGCCGACCATGCACATGGTCTGGGATTCGGTCCGCTGCCGACGCACACCCGATATCTATGGTCGACCTGTAAAATTTGGGCTACCGATATTCATGCTGAAAATTCCATACCTGTACCGAAAATACGGTGTGGAATCAAGCTGTAATCAAAAATAAAAAAAAATAAAAAATAAATCAAAATTGTCTGAATAGGAATGACGACGCGAGACAAAATAAAGTTTTGTTGGCTCACACTTCGACAAATGCATGGAGATGTTTAGGATAGTCGATTAAGGCGATTCTTTTATGATAATTGTATGACTTTCATAGATTATCTTGCCAGTGACTTCATCGATTAGTTGCCATTATGTGGGAGATATGCTGACGACTTAATCGTAATGTGAGTTGAGCATGGGGTGTGACATTTCGATTGGATAGAGTTAACCTCCTGAATGACATAAACCTTGTATGTTATGGTGAAATGCAGTCAACTAGCATTTTTCACTTACTTCTGAGTAGAATATAGTGGTCTAATCATGGGATTCGTGTCTGAAAAGGATATCCTTTGAAGTTTCTCAGCTTATGTAGTGGACTCCTCATTGTATGCTCGATTCATCTGTATTTTCTTCTGCGTAATTGCTGAGCAGTAAATTTTTAGTCAGTTTACTTTTATTAACAGTGCTCATTCCTCTTTCGACCAGTGGCTCACTAACATCCTCGTTGAGTGCGATACACATCAGCGATGGTGATCACTAGTTTGAAATAAAATCAGTTTTCAAGACGAGTTTATTGGCTTCCTGTTTACTTATCTTCCTTTGACAAAATGTGTGCTTCCAGGTCATTGTGTTGGGAGTGAATTGTATGTCAGGCATTTGTCAGTCTGATCAAGGACCAATTTCCTCACCAACTCACCGCTTGAGTCCAAACTGATTTTACATCCATTATCAAATGCCACATCAAAAAGCGTCTCAGTCATAACTCTTTACCGTTTTAATAATAACAAAAATTTCATAATTTAATTCCAACCAATCTGAAGACTATCTGTTGAAAGGAATATCTCTTTGGCAGAATGAATGTCGATTCATGACAATAGGATATTTTATACTCTTGAATCAAACATCCCAGTTGTCTTGTCAAATGCCCATCGGTATCTTCGAACCGCATTAAATAAATTTATACTTCAGATGATAGGAGGGCAGAAGCCAGTCTTAAGTACTTTCTCCTATTAGGTGCACCAAAACCGATTGGTCTCAGAGATGATGGGAAGTGGATTTGTCAAGAAATATTGAGTCAAATGAATGAATATTGAAAAACATTGACTGTTTAGAAACGCTACACTAATGTTCATGATGTAAATGGCAAGAATGCTAAAGTGAACCTGAGAATCTGTGATCAGAATGACACATCGAATTGTTTTTGTTCAAGTGCGACTGAATGAATATAGTCAAATGGTAGGTAAATATTCATACGACTTATATCTACATCTGAGTGAGGTGAGTCTCGAAGGTTTCATGAAACATGATGATGATACATGGGCGATTGAACATAGAAGCTGAAAGAATACTAACATTTCCTGGAAAGAAATATGTTCATTACGGAAGTAGAAGTGCGACAAAGTGTCATGCTAGGGGTCAGATTGTCGCTTTTGTGATATATTTAAATACAAATTTGAGATTTTTTGACTGAATGATATTGTGGAGTGCTATTCATGAATGCGCCTAATTCGAGAGTATGCATAGAGCAGCGCATTTTGCTATTTCCCCTGCTCATGTTTTCCGCTTGTTAATAAGTGGAAATAATTATTTGCATGGAATTTAATACAAAGACTTTGAATGCATAAGTCGATGTGAATGCTCACGTCAAGCCAATCGGTTTTTGTGAGTACAAAATATTCCATAAGGTTGATAAATTATTGATATCTTGTTGTCTCGGGCAGCGATCTTATCATGAATGGATGTTTTCTGCTGATCGGTCCACAACTTAAACGTCATTTCAGATATATAAGTATCTAAATTGGTTTTTAATGAAGTTCAATACTCATAATTCATTATATACATTTTTCTGAAAACACTTATGTCACTCCAGTTTGTGAAAGTGAGTCTTGATATGCACATTCAATCGCCAAATTATTCGTAAATTGGTCTTCTAACTAATGAGGTTTCCATAAATCAGAACCATCCACAGATTCATCCAGTATTATAACACCATAAAGCAAAGGTGTCATCATCGGTCTCGAAGACTGATATATTCATGAAGACGTACATCCTTTTTGTATGGTGCATTCAAGCGATTGATAAAAAAACAGTGCAATATGCATTGATGAGCGATTTTAAGAGGTGCAATGAAAATTTTCTCAGGACACATCAAACAACATTGGATAAATAAGAGTTCCGTAAACATAATTCTGAGAAATAATTGAATGACCTATCATTTCGATTCGTAGTCTTGTCAATTGTATCATGGTTTGTCCAGTGAGATCAGTGTCGGATGTCTATTTCAGAAATTTACTCTTATTGGATGAAATCATTGAGAGTATGTCAGCATGACCTCGTTCCTTCACTATTACTATTCCAGATTCCGTGAATAGTGCTCATTCACTAGTAGATACTTCGTTTGCAGCGTGAATATTTCGCGAGATAGATATTTTGTGTAGGGCATGCTTATAGGTGCACGTTAGCTAGGATATTTGTGAATTCATCAAGGATTCTCCGGAGCATCGTCGAATAATCACGTTGCTCGTTAGTTTTCTGAAGGTCACTCTACATTAAAAAAGGAAGGGTAATTCGGTATGCATTCTCACCTTTACTTTCTTTCATCTCGTAGAAAATGAACAGAAAGGCGATGTAACTATGGCTTGTCAATTTATCTACCTGCTCCAAATAGTTTCGATTTTTTCTTACGTGTTCGGATTTTACCTATGGCTAGATTCATTGGAATCCAGGCTAACATATGTATTGAAAAAGAATTTGTTGAGGCGCTTTCCCTAATAGACCAACTTTATTTTAACTGTCTTTATTCGTCGCACGAAAACTTCTATTGGTTCTATCTGATATTCGTCTATGAATTAGTGGTGTGTCCAAGTGGAATGCACAACTCTTGTTTTGCAATTCAAACCATTTTCACCAACTGTCTTACCGATAGTGAGAATTTCACTGTTTTTCAGAATGACAAGCAGTTGGCGCCTCATGGTTTTGTGGATGATTATTTCGTTGATGTAATGACTGGATAAATCTCATGAATGTGGACTCATCAAATATTTTAAAATACAGTGGAGATACCGAAAACCACATTTGTGAAAATGCAGTTGGTTTTTGCGCTACCAAACTCTCATGAAAGCGAGATTTCTGACTGTTGTTTGCAGCATCAGCAGGTCCCCATTGACAATGGTGTTCACAAAACTGCATTCTACTATTCTGCATCAGTGTAATTCACTCGAGAGTAATTCATAATTCACATGTCGCTAAGGATATTTATTGCTTATCTTGTTCGGTAATAATTCAGAGGCTGTGATGCTATGATATTAAGTTTATCATTTCACAACCCTTGCAAATATATATAAACACCGTCCTTAATATTTAAAACCGTTTTTTACACCAGACAATCCAAGTAAGAAGAAATATATTTAATGTTAGAAAACACCTTTAACACTGTGGTTGAGTATAATTCCATTGTGGATAAAGTTTATTTTGATGAAGTCTCACGGTGTTTGCGAAACTGCATTCTAGGAGTCCGCATCAGCGTAATTCAGTCGAGAGTAACTCATAACGCACACATCGCTAAGGATATTTAATGCTTACCTTGTTTGATAATAATTCAGAGGCTGTGACACTATAATATTAAGTTAATCATTTCACAATCCTTGTAAATATATATATAAACACCATCTTAAATATTTAAAACCGTTTCTTTACACCAGGCGATCGCGGTAAGAAGTAAATATAATATAAAAAAGGACCTTAGACACTGTGGTTGAGTATAATTCCATTGTGGATAAAGTTTATTTCGATAAAGTAATATTTATTGATGACGTTTATGATATGATTATTAGCAGTAAATTTACTTTGAAATATCATCAGAAAATAAAACTGTATAACCTTTTGAGACTGTATCGAAATAATTTTCATCCACAATGGATGAAGTGTATATGTCTATAATTTTTTCTGTTTCTTACCAATTTTGTAAATGTCAGATTTATATTCGCCTCAGGCCACATTTTGAAAGCAACCAATTGGACTGCTGACTGATAATATTAGCCAGACGTTCGTCGAATGTACTACTCACATCATGCTGAATCCTCGATAATGAGTTGAATAAAGTAAAAGTGCTGGTCACCTTCGATAATTTCGCCATAGCTTAAGAAGAACACAGTTTCCGATACAGACTAATTTTCATCACCAATGTTCGTCAAATAACAACTCGTAATATATACCACAATAAACCACGGATTAAAAAATTTATTGCTGGTGAAATTCATTTCAAACAAATATAATTAACATCAATCTAAACCAAGTGTAGAATCAGATGTCAGGGACGCTCCTTAAAATGAGGTTAAGGCAAAGAGTGCCAACTATTCTGCAACAATAGCTTGAAGCCTCAGAGTTGATTTTCATCTCGCCTTGGCTAATTTGAGTAAGAGCTACAGGATCATGAATATCTGGAAGGGAAGCCTCTCCAACTACAAATGTTCAATTTAGTGAGCGCATAAAATCTGTCCTAAAATAAATGTATGCCTTTGTAGAATCATAGTTACGAAATATCGACTGGAATACAGCGTTCACTGTCGGCATTCAGAAATTTAAAGACTGTGCTCTGTGAACGTATGCATTAGTAAAACGCGCTTTATATGAGTAGTCAAAATGAGGGCTAAGAGATACTTAACTCAGTGAATTCAGTCTCTGTTTGATGATAAATGATTACCCTGTGATTGATTTCTACATGTCAATGAAAATCCTTTTGACAGTGTGGAAATGAGCAATTCCTATCATACGTCAAATGATACCATATTTGAACTGGTGAAATCGGCGGTTTTTATCATCACTTCTGCTCTGTCAGGCATGGCCAGAATACACAACGATTCTCTTCCATTTAAAGTGAACATTTGTGACGATGCGTAGGGCGTTGTAAGGATCTGAGATATTTCAATCATTGAACTTCGCTTCTCTTTCCATATTCGAAAAATGACTCAGTGTCATTGTAAATCAAATCAAATGAATCAACTAATATGGAATGATTCCCTATATACCTATCTATCTGTCTATCTGTCTGCCACACTACTCACTGTCTTGGTGACAAAATTTGCTAATATCCACCGATTAGGAAAGTAGTGAAGTGAAAATGATAAGTAAATAAATAGGCTCCTGTGTTGATAACAACAAATGTTTGACAATCTGAATATGAATTGAGCAAAAACTTTATAGTTGATTGTCTTGCAGGTGTCAACATAATAAAATTCCCATGTGAAATGGCAAAAGACGATATATTTTAAATAAGGTAGCTCATTGTTTTCAGTGCCTTAATTATATGCGTAAGCAGAAATGTATAAATAATGGAGGTTTTCCTGTTATCTCATATGGGAATGGTGCATATGTGCGATTTCATATAGATTACAGGAGATGTGCTCCAACATCACGTGAATTATGCACGCGTTATTTATAATTCACGTTGTTTTCCTTGGAAGCATGTGTTGGACGGGTTATATCATCTCTCCTGATTATCGGTTTTGTCTTATATATTTAGAAAGTGTTACAGTTTTGATTTTGCTTCCGTCAAGGACAAACGATGAATTAAAACTGTCACTGTGAGCGCATCATTTCCCTGCACTTTTCTAGAAGGATATTTTGTTATTTCTATCGGTACTGTTTCGTTCTGAAGCGTTTCAATCAAGAAAGCACTTATTGTCTAGAGTAGTTGTTAAGATTCACTGATACTTACATCATTCTAGACTGTTTAAGTGAGTTTCGAAAATTGAATTGAACAGATGAATATAAGACAATTGAATTCCTCGGTTAATAACTGTGTAAGAAATGAATAAAGTCTACCAAATCGCTGATGATTAGTATCCTTTGCGAATAACGCCCAGTGTTGAGGATGACTGAACCAATTTCTCACGAAATCAATCACCCTGAAATGCATTTGGTGGCAGCGACTTACAAGTCAAAATATAATTGTGAATTGTCGAATGGACCACAGAGTTGTCTTTCCCGTTGTGTCGTGATTAATTAGTCGGCATGTAGAGGTTTTAGGTGTGTTCAATTTTTACAGTAACATGACAGTAACAGGTCAACGTGATAGTTCCTAATTAACTACCACCGAAATGGTTGAGTTTAACACAAATATTGAAATTTTGAAATTTTTTGATGTCTTGATATTGGAAAATAATACATTGGAGAAGTTTTTAAACAAATTCGATGTTGTCGTTAGGTTTCGCTTTGAATAACAGAATAGTAATGATTGCCATTCTTTTAACTGGGTTATTTGGTGTACGCACAAATTGCGACTTCCAGCTATTTTAGTTACTGCTGATTTTTACTTGAGTACTTTAACAGATAATGAATTTTTGGGACAAAATTACCTGACAGCAATTTTCGTAAACACACCCATACAATCATACTTATCATATTCTAGAATGCTCAGGTGAGTAACTAGCCGAATTCAATTGGTAACTGAATCAACTATTGGTGATGTAATTCTGATCATTTTTAATTAGATGACAGTTTTTATTCATCCAGGATTAAGTGGTACAGTGATCCAGGTACGACATCAAGTATACATGACTGACTGAGTCATGAAACACGTGAAGATCGCTTATCAGCAATCGTCAGTATCAGTAAATAATATTCAATACTCTGAGACTCATGAATGACAGTTGTGCAAGAGTTCAGTGTAGAAGTAATATGTCCATTCGGGATTCAGGGGCGAAATGTACCATTGGAATAAAGTGAACACAAAACACGCAAAACAACATGAGGCAAAAGAATCTGTAATGACAGGCAAAAGATATCAGACGATCCTGACTAAACTGCTTATCATGTACCCTGAATAAGACAAGATGATGTCAGCGTATGATTCTTAATGCTTCTCTAACTGATTTCGATTTGTCATGTGAGCCACCATCAAACCAACCATTTAAAACGAAACCAAGAATCGCATGTATTTTATCAATAACTGCAAATAACAACTAAGTAGTATTTTTACATACGTAAAAGTAGCTTCCTTTCCTCATACACAGAAATCCTATAATCTACATTTAAATATATATATATAATAACCTACTTATTTTAGGTAAATGCAATGGGGACGAAATTTCGGGTGATTAGATACGTCAGCTGTGTTAAGGTGTCTTCATTAAACTTCCTTTTATAGACTTCAACAGGACCCGCTTTGAGACACAGAAAAGTGCGCTTAATGGAGCTCAGTGTTCTAATTTCAAAATAAGTTCTACCATTTCCGTTCGCTATTCGCTGCCCAGTTCAATTAGGTTTATATTTGCATTGACAATACATCTAGAGAATTCATTTGGCCACGATTTCCACGGATGTTACCCATCTGTTACATAACCTCAGTTTCATGTAAAAGGTGATATTTTCCACCATGTGAATAATTCACTGAGTATTCTTCTATTGTGCAGATTATGAAGGTAAGCTGAATTGCGTTGAATAATTCACATTACAAAATTTCGTGTAATTCATCCCTTCCGATTTAGACGTTTAAATTCCCCGCCTGGTCACAAATGTAATATTGAAATTAATTGAATGCATCTGGCAGAAGCACTGCTTCCCGACCATTCCTTCATATTACTCATACTAGTGGTCAAGTGCGATTTCCAACATAAGCCCTCAACAGCATATCTCCTTTCCACTCTGCCCATACAAACTGCAATCTATTCTTCAAATGACATCCTCCATGTCACTATTCGATGATCAACGCAACGCCTCACATTCAAGTCACACTCGATAACCAGCCATGTGGTGTCAATTAATGCTCTCACTCAGCACTCTGAGTAATGAACTTGACTTCTTGAGTAAATATAGATGTCTGATTGAGTCAAGTTTTAGTTGCGCATAATACACTCAGGTTCGATGCTATTCGGTCAGTCGACTAGAATGTCAATCGCTTTGAAATGTTCGCAAAACTGGAGATTCGTTACAGTATGAGAAATGGGGGCAAGTGAAATCCTTTTTGTTGCATATCGGGATGGCACAATGAAATGGCGTTGTATCGATGTGAACGATGATGGGCTGTGAAGTGTTATACTGAATCTACTTATTCTAGCCCATCGTGTGATAAATTTGACCTAAAATGTTCACTGAAATGAGACGTTCTGATAATGATCACCATCTGTGACTCATTTCCGCATTTGTCAGTAGATGAAAACAATTTAGTGTCACCTTCATGTTTCTGGGACGCTCCAGATACGAGAGGGTGATAAGAAAAGCCGTGAGCATCTACAGTTGTATCACATTAATTGCGTGGATATATTGGCTGTTATCAGACATGAATAATAATGAGACGGACCGCGGTATTAACTGTAAAAGTGGATGAATTGGTGTGAATATGGAATATGAGGATATTTGACAGTTCACTAGACTCCCTTGTAATGTCATTGCTACCGGAGAAATACGAAAACGGTTTCGATGGAAGACCTTTTCACTGTCACAGATGCTAGTGTGCCTTAAACCCATATGACGTTAGACAATCTAATTTGAGGTGAAATTGAAGAATGTGCAGTGAATGGGAATAAAGAATAACAATGAATGGTAGTCATTTCCTGTGAAAATAGACCCCAAGCAACAGATCTTCTGACACATTCGTTCTGAATTTTTCTCCATAAGGGGATGTTATTCGTGAAACAATATCAAAGTGTGTAATTTCGCGAAATAATTTTAACGACCTATTGCGTCATCTTGGAGTTATTATAATCAATTGATTCAAAATCATCTTCATGCTTCGTTGTCGAGTGCAGTCTGCATTTGATTTGTCTCACTTCATTTTAAGCTGGCACATTCCAGTTCACCCATTTTATCACTTCAACCGACATGTTCGCATATTTATGTTCCCGAATGTGTGAAATCCTCCTATCATGTGAAACAGCCCACCTTTATTCCACTCTGTGTAAGCAGTTCTTCATTCTGATTGCGAATCAGTTTAGAATCCTAAGCCATTCAAACGAATTTTCCCGACCTACATTATTTTCACTCACATAAAAGTTTGTCCATATAACAACCAGTTGAATTACATATAAAATTAACATCGTACAGCTACAAACATTCAGTCGATGCAGGGAGCACTTTCTTCGCACAAACATTAGTTTCATATCCCAGTGTAGATTTTCATCTCATCTTTGCGAATTGGAGGAACAGCTCGAGATTCTTAGATCTATTGAAGAGAAACCTCTCCAGCTACAAATGTTCACTTTAGTGAGCGCATGAAATCTGTCCAAAAATATATTTATACTTATGTGGGGTCACAGTTACGCAATGTTAACTGGGATACAAATCGATATTATATAAAAGACGCTAATATTGTTAATAACTACTAATTTAAAATATTCTGTGTATAAACATATATATAATTGTAGAGCCTGGAAGAGGAATTTATCGAAAAGAATATTCTTTGCTCGAATATTTTGTGTTTTACAGCATTAATTATCAGTATTCGAAATTTTAGCACTTGTCTTTTGTAAATGTTTGCATTAGTGAAGGCGTCTTATGTGAGCGCAACCTCAATTAATTAACTAGCTGGCTGTTTATCTATCCGGTCTCAAGGGTGGGTAAAAGCGGAGGTTGTTGGCTTAGGGCTATCGACCCTTCACCACTGAATCTATCGAATCATTGAAGAATCTTCAACGCACAACAATTTTTCGAAGAATTCAAATTAGAATCTTATTCTTCCAACGTTTGTTCAATATTTTTGTCAAATATCGTTCGATCCCTGCATGGGAATCTTCGTCAGTTTTCTCTTTTGATAATTTGAACTTATTGGAGCTAATCGTTGCAAGATCATCGACATTGCTTGATTCATTCAAAAGTACTTCTCCAGAATGGTATTCTGGCCACTGCACGATCATATTTTCTTTATTCTTTGATTTCTTCAGTTAATCGTTATGTCCTTTGTTTAAGAGAATATCAAAATCTGTTTTTTTATTAATGTAATTCAGACAATAATTTAAGGGTCCTTATCTGAAACACTCTGAATCAGAACATGAAAATAGGATTGGATTAACAGTCTGAATGATTAGACATTCAATATGCAGTTTGACTTTCAGGCTGATCAACAATTGGCCCCACCCCATTGAAGCATATTCCAATTGTCACAGTTTGCAATTACAATATTATCAGCGATACACTGGAATAATTACATTCAGATCAAATAAAGATATACTGTTTCTTTGGCTATATCCGCTATCCTTATACTTCCCTTCGTAGTGGATTTATCTGAGAATCTTCTGAAACATTCTTAGTTATCCATGTTTCTTTTGCGAAATCCTTAAGCAGGTAAAGTTGTGCACTCTTCTTAGCTGTTGTGAAATTACAGAGCAAAAAATGTTCAGCTAATATACCGTCGTACATTCCCTGCTTCTCTGTCATAAGAGGAAAATACTCATAATATAAAATCAGGAGAAACAGTCCTAATGATCTTGTGTAACTAGGGTGCTGACAGGCAAAATATAACTGTCAGTACCATACACAAATATACTTCATTCTAATAATTTCAATTCTTATATAGCTTTTCGTTTAACGAAATTTAAATTCACATTTACTTTTGACGTCGAAGAGTACTGTAAGTTTTAAACTAACAAACACTAAATAAATTTCTGGGTGTCTGGTGATCAGATAAATCAATATCTTGATAATCCCTAGGACAGAGATTCTAGGTTGTTGACCAATTGTTATTTTATTCACATAACGCATGTTTTGCTATTCAAATTGACCCGAAACCACTGTACTGTTCATGTGACTGGCACCGCACAACTCACTATTTCTCAGAATGACAATTTGTTGCTAGCGCATATTTTGTGAATAATACCATTATTTAGGTCACGGTGGGCGCGAAATTCATTTCAAGTTGTCACATTCAAAAATTTCACTTGTTTTGTTGAGGCTAGTTCACCCGTCTTATTACTACTCAGCTGTCAATTTCACGTATTCATTTTTCGAATGTAAATTTCAGAAAGAACGTCAGATTCCAAATTCGCTTGAAAGGAAGCCTCTCCAAGGATAAATGTTCACCTTAATGAGCACATGAAATCTAGCCTAAAATAAATGTATGCCTATTTAGAATAATAGTTACTAAATGTCGACTGGGATGAAGCGTTGAATATCAGTAATCGAATATTTAACGCTTGTTTTGTATACTTCTTTGAATAAGTGGATATGATTGGTGTGGGCATGGTTGACATAAGTCGGGCTAAGAGATAATGAAAAACTGTGATTTCAGTCTCTGTTTGATGATAAGCGATTATCCTGTGATTGGGTTTTCTTTGGAAGAAAGGAGAAATAAAACATTTCAGTTTTTGTTAAATCAAACTAATCTACCATTGTAGAATCATTCCCGGGCTATCATAGTCCTGATACTCTTAGTGACGGAATGTTCAATTATGCGTTGATGGCGAAATTAGTGAAATGAAAATAAACATGTAAATTATTGGTCTTCCGTTTTGACGTGAGTAAACGTTGACTATTTCAATATGAAATGCGTAGAAATTATAGTGAACTGTCCATCACGTCTCACTATTCTGTAATTTCCACATCCAATGATAATATAAAATATTTTCTTAAATTAAAAGTTTATAAGTTGCAATGACGCACGTTGAAACCAAAGATTAAGACATTTTCGTCAGTGTCTTCGAATGCACAAAATTCATAGCTAGTTATTTATCCCCACGACATTGAATACCAACAAGTTTTATCTATGCTTTAACACGGATCCACACGTCGATTCAGATGGATTTGGTAAGTATAATTAACTCACTTCATTCGGAGATAAGTACTGTATTGCAATTTTGCGAAAATTAACTTGTAACTGATTTACCTACCGGAGACATGGGGACTGAAAGAAGAAGTACTTCCTTTCCAACAAGATTCGGCATCTATGCCTCCACTATAATATAGATGGCAGTTCTACTTTAACACAAAAATAACCACTACAGTGGTGAGAGGCATTCCTGGAGTAACGCTTCCAAAGTCATGTGTAATTTAGCATGTTTCTTTCCACTCTGCTTATCATCAACCTGGTTCTCATAGTCCAGCGAAGATTTCCTTTAGTTCGTCCATAGCATAGAAACTTTTATCAACACTCTTTGATAACTCAGTAATCAATGATTTGAGCGAATCGACCTGGTTCAATGAGTAGCGTTTGAGTGATATTTCATTCTATTGAACTCTGCTGCAACATCGAAATTCTGTAAAGGACTTGGAACACCAGTCGGTTTATGTGTACTAGAGAATAGAGTCCAGGGAATTTTCCGCTTTACTAGGCCATACTCTGTAATTCACATACTCATTTAACTCATTGGGAATTTTTAAGCTCCTTAATGCTAACTGACCCTCAAAATATTGAGAAATGGGACAAAAACCCATTAGACATTTGCAAGGCAAAAAAATTTATTTTGACTGCTTCCTCACTAACATCTTGATACATAAACAACGTGCCGACCCATTTATTTCATAGTTATCGCTTATGTTTCCAAAATCGTTCAAAAAATTTCATGTACGAGACTAAGACTGTCTTGAGATTATCCATCAGTATTTTGTAATTAGGGATTCTATGGACACATTTCGCTCGCACTGTGGTTTCAAACTCGTAATCTACCACCCAAAATGAATTTGGAACTCATCGTGCACATGAATGAGAAAAAATGACAATAATTTGAAACTTAAGAGGAATTCTAAGCAAAACTGAATGCAAACTGAGTATGCAAATCAATCTTGAATTCGAAGTCATTTAATGCATATCAGTATTGTGTGACCTGCAGATCTTACAGGTATGCTCCCCATCTATTTTTCCATCTATCCATCTATCTATCTATCACGCTACTCATTTTTCTGTGACAAAATTTGTATTATATATTAAAGACGAAATTACTTACTTGAAAATAACTAAGTAAATAAATAGGCTCTGTGCTGATAATTACAATTACAATAATTACAATATGAAATAATTTATCAACCAATTGACTGTCAATCACGTCTCACTATATAAATATATATATATTTATGTTTTCAAGAAATTTTCAACCTGTCATTGGAAGTTGATGTTATTGGTATGAGTTTATAGCGATAACAGTCGATGTGTATGATGAGTGTATTAATTATTCAGGCATTATTTTAGTATCATCAGACGTGTTGATTCGTCAACATTCTGTATTATTTTTTTCGGGAATAAAAGCTCTAGAATAATCATCCCACATTGTTTTATAGCTGGAGGACGTTTCGCCTTTCTCTCATGTTTTTCTCAATAATTAAGTATTTAAGTGAAACAAGTAGCTTTTAGTAATATGAATGCCAATAATTTGGTGAATGTTGTCTCTGGTTATGCTCACCTCATTCTAGTGTGCTTTAGTGAGTTCTCAGCTTTTTTGTTGACTTTTGAGGTATTTTTCGGATGCGCCTATTTGTGACAAAACGATGCCATCTGCTGATCATCTCATAATTATCGCCGGCATATTTAAACGTCCAGTATGAAGTTTGAATGACAAAAACATTGACGAAATCGTCTATTCTCTTTCCATAAAATAGGTGGCAATAATATGAATAACAAAATAGTAAACACCTTTGAATAATTTGGTGATCTTTAATGAAGGTAACGTTGAGGCTTTTCTACGAGGATTCTTTAATTAGGAGTGTTGTGCAAAAATTTGTTTGGCTTCATGTTTCCGAATATAAACATTGAGACACAATACTGATTCGTGACTTGAGGAAAATAGCACAAAGTTGGGATTCAGGTGAAACATTATTTTTTATTATTATCGTTTCTTTTAATTCCTAGAGGAACATAGGGCTTCAGCCACACGTCACCATTGCATTCGGTTACCTGCCAACGTTTTCACCTGGCTCCAAGTCTGCCCACATGCTTTCATCTTCTCTTCACATGACTTCCTCCAAGTTACACTTGGACGACCAACTTGTTGCTCCCCACTCAGGTTCACTCGAGGGCTTGTCTGCTGATGTCACTTGATGTTTTCCTCAGAGTGTGGACAATCCACTTCCATTTCTTCCTGCATATTTTTGGCACAATCGGTTCCTGGTTGGTTCGCTCCCAGAGATCCTTGTTGCTGATCGTTTCCAGCCGGCTATTTGATATAGAGTATTGAGTGATGAAAGTCTGTAGTTTGTTCGACTTGCCTTTCCTGACGTGCAGTGCAAGTATCTGATCTGCATAGTGGCACTGACTTCACATTGGAGTTGAAAATCCGCATCTTATTTTCCATGCTGAGTGCTATTGATCTTCAGACAGACTTGAGAGAAATGAAAGCTTACCTTGTTTTCCTGATTCTTGCTTTGATATCTTCGTCAGATTAGTTCGCCTGTATTTGAAACGAAGATTCCTGGTTAGGTACATAGGTAGGTTGGTGAAGCAAGTTGCTTCTTACAGATTCCGCCCATTTATGCTGATTGTTGTCCGTTGTTGCTGTTGTTGTTCGCCAGGAATCTTCATCTTCACTGTTTTCCCTATGTCCACCTGAAGTCCTATCGTCTCGGGATGCCTCTTCTGCCGACGTGTTGCTTTTTACTTGCATATCTTCCAGTTTGTGAGAATTCAGACAAATGTCGTCGGCGAAGTCCAGATCCTCCAAGTGTGGTGAGAGCTGTCTACTAGCCAAATTGGTAGACAGTAATTCACGTCAATGTTTACGTTCTCAAGGTTTGTTGTGAGAAAATATGAACAAAGACTGATTCAAAACCGACCAGAGCAGACTTTGCGTAGGCGGATACAGTTAACATAGATGATCTGACATTCAAGAAACAGTCACAAAGAGATGAAAGATTAACTTTAAGTGAGAAACAACCAATCAGAAGATTGTGTTTGTTTGCTTAACTAATCTATAATAATGTACATGAAAATATACAAATATGCTTTGATTTCCTTAATAAACGATCTGTTGCCTGGCCCTTGTCTTCTGTTGTTACACAAGTATTTTGTGTGGGTCCATGTTATGCAGGTTTCACCACTGCCCTTTTGTCTGCCGCATTATCCAATCTACTACAATCGGAAAAATCATTGGGGATAGTAGGCAGTCAGCCAGCAAAACCTCTTGTCTTACTCCCGTCTGCATCCAGGGTTTGTTTGATTCTATTCACGATGATGCGGCACAGTATTTTGCTTGGGATGGACAGGAGCATAATGCCGTGACAGTACTTGCATTGACATAAGTCATCTTTCTTTGGCAGTTTAACTAAGCAGCCCTTCTTGCAGTCTGCAAGTACTTTGCTCTCTTTCCACACCTTCTCCAGTAGTGGTTTCATCAAGCCTACTGATGTCTCGGGGTCCATTTTCACTTCATTGCTGGGATTCCGGCCGGTCTTGCTGCTTTTCCAGGTTTCAGGAACTTGATTGCCTTCAGTATTTCTGTTCTCGTACAAGCTTTGATGTCCACTGGTAATTCTGCTTCTGCTGTTGTGGGTGGTGGTCAGCTTAGAAGTCTTTGGAATGCATATCATTGTATAAGTGTCACCTTACTTCCTTTCGCGTTGAATCTGGATGTCATTATCCCGGGCGCGACAGCCTCTCGTTGCATCAGGGCTTACGTCACCATTGGCAACCTCATAACAGCCACACCCTCGGTGTGCTTGAGGTTGTCTTCTGAGTAACCGGAGTAGATAATCGACTCCACCGTTGACAATTCGGTGAGTGCACCCCATTCTATTAGCTTTCGCATATTCACAGTACTTCAATACCATATCTTTTCATCTCGTTTGCAATCTGGGCAGCTTTGCCAGTTTCATACATGGTGCGGACGTTCTATGTCTCCACACAAACGTTTTGTTTTGTCACAAGAGGGCTCACCTTACTGAAGTTTCTGTAGCAGCTTTGTTTGCAGAGTGGGGTTGCTGGCCTAACGCCTGAGAAGGGGGTGTACAGAGGAGCGACATGATAGATTGCTCCCCTTAGAATCAGGAAAACAAGGAATGAAGCAATTAGAAAAACACCAGCAAAGCAAAAATATTCATAACAGGAAGGGCAGAGACAACAAAAGAAAAACCCGTAGCAGTAGTATCACTGTAAAATACTGTTAACAAAGATGAAATCAAAATATTTGACTCACTAACTTGGGTCAATTCGGGTGTGTAAAAATTCAACGATATGTACAGTTATAGATATCAGTGAGCGTTAAGCAGTAAAAATAAACCAAACATTTAGTTACATGTATTATAAGTCAACGAGATTACATCCACATGTTCAGTGTTCAAAAGAAAAATAAATAAAACAAATCCCACAACTTCCTTGCTAGAAACGCCAGGGAAATGAGAGTTTTATGTAACTGAGCTAATGTAGTGTAATAATCGAAAAGTCAGCGCTGTCATTCAAGTGAGTATCACAGTCTAAACTTCAGAAAATGGGCTGTATAGCCTTCCATCAAGAAGATCAATCGTCGTGTAATAATTCATTTTGATAAACTACAAATCATAGATTTCATGGGTAAGTTGAGTTAAAATTTCAGCAAGCAATGTAACCTCTGCACTGTGGTGTCCATGTTTACATTTCATTTTAAAAATTCCTTTACACAAACGCTTTAAATATACATATATATTCAACTGTTTTTTTAACGTTGAAGCAAGCCGTGAGTGAATAGCCAACTGACTAGACATTCATTTCATCTGGCCCTTGAGGTCACATGAAATATTTGACACAATATTATTTGTATGATCCCTATAAATCAAGTCTCGAGAATATGATCAATATTTGTGTTTTTTAGGTGAAATACAGAATACCTGCCTCACAATTCAGACATATCAAACCACAGTATGAAATGCTCTACCGATGCTGAAGAATTCATCGTTTCTCAGTTTGACTAGCAGTTGGTGACTCACAGTTTTAGGGGTAATTTGTTTATTGATGTACCAACGTACATCGAAATTACAATGATGGAATGGTTTTCATGGCTGGCTGTCATCAAAGTCGATTCCGCATACATTTTAACACCAGATAACATCCAAGACTGCAGTATCATTTCGCCGAAGGTGGAGATACTGAAGAACACACGTGTGAAAATGCCATTATTTCTAAACAAACTAACACATGTGGAAGTGAGATTTCTCACTGGTGTTTGCAGAGTCACTGGTTTATTTCACCTGATCACTTGTGGTGGCTCTACCCGATTGGTTGATTTTTGAGTATCAATTTTTTATAGTATTTCTGTACACTAATGTTGAGTCAAATAAGTGCCTCAGAATCATGATCGATAAATTCGATTATTTTATAATTCCCGCATATTTTACTCACCCGACTTTTATTCAGTTTCCTTGGTATCAGGTCAAATGATTGTTTATGTTTACTTATGGCTACCTATGCGATTTATTTGCATTTCGCGAAGAGCGGAAGCTTTTTCTAAGTTGACGATTGGTCTTCATATGTGAATTTCACCTCAGAAAGGCTTTCCTACCTCTATCTAGTGAGTTATCTGCAAATACCGCTTGTATTTCTGAGAACGAAAACTATAAGCTATAGGCTTCTGTTAAACAGGGAAATCTGCCTCATTACGCATCACTTGATGAGCTGACTGAAGCAAAGCCAGAGTGCGAGTAAAAGGTTCAGGGAAATTTTGTTCCACAATTTTTTGATGAACTTAGTTTGAACATTCACTTGGAAAAAATAAACATGCATGCGAATTTTTCACACATTGAAAGAGTCAAAATTAACTCCCGGATTTTCGCAATTATTTTCAAAATTATGCTTTTCTGTAGTCTATCAAGAGAGTAAGTATCAAATACTGGTATATTGGTATCACAACTTGTTTCGTCCTCAAATTTATTCATGGAACCTATTCATTCTGTAATCAAACGAATTTCTTTATCCATTAGAACCATCCACTATTGATTGCTTGATCGCCGCAGGTGATTTTCAAGTTGGTAACCTTGCTAAGGCGGTTATCAGTCCTTCAGCATCAAGTGACGGTAGCTGTTGATTAAATCGTGATTCCTAGTATCGATGAAGGCTTTCGGTTATGCAAGAATCAAGTCGCTAAATAATATAGGGGAACTGTTTTGACACTGGTGATGAAAATTCGCTGATCGTTATTTCCAAAAGATTCTTGATCATTTTCTACAGATATATTTGGGTGCTGCTGCAGAGTTGTTGTTCCTGCCTTCATGCTTCAGTTTCTGAGTGTTGCACTCCAATTGGATCTGTCTGACGCTGTAACACAAAAGTATTCTGTAACGACGATGACGGATGGTAAATCCATGTTAACATGTTGTCAGAATTAATATATACGCAGGGGAATCATTAATATTCATTATTTATTTCACACATTAGCATAATCATTGATTTCACGCATCTGCGTGATTATTGATTTAAATTACTGAATCCCCAAGGTCGTTAATATTTTTAAAAGGTGACATTGATTTTTCTAATTGTATAAATACGGAGTTGTTGTTTAACATTTTCGACTGTTGTTTGAGTCAGTAAAAGCTCTCATATCAACGTCCAGTCTTCTCTTTTATTTGTCTTGCGTGCCCGGCGGTATTATTGTTGTTGCTGTTGACGTGCGATTAAGACAGACTAGCCAGCGCATTAGTTAGATTCGCTTGTAGTCTACAAGGTCCTCATATTCACATACATAACAAATTTGGCGACGGGTTTGCTGAAGATGGACCCACTGCGTTTAGAGAAACTAATGGAACAGCAGCTAAAATTGATGGAAATGCTTGCTGGTCTACAAATATCACGCTCTGCTGATTCATCTGCAGCCAACGACAGCATTGGTAGTAGCATCTCAGAATTTGTTTATGATCCAGATGCGAACGTCACTTTTGACACTTGGTTTCGCAGATATGAAGACCTATTTCTAGTAGACTTTGCGGATAAAGATGATGCCTGGAAAGTATGGCTTCTACTTCGTAAATTGGGAGCAGATGAGCTAGATAAATATTGCAACTTAATTCTCCCACAGAAGCCCAGCGAAAGGTCATTCGATGAAACTGTCCATACCCTTCGTCATCAGTTCGGTGATCAGAGATCTTTATTCAACATTCGATATCATTGCATGAAACTATCTCTGAACGAAAATGATGATATCCATACTCAGTTGGGTATAGTCAATCGCACGTGTGAACGTTTTAAATTGGAATCGCTCTCAGAAGACCAGTTCAAGGTGTTGATTTTCATTTGTGGTTTGCAGTCTCCCAAATTTGCTGATATACGCACACGTCTATTAAATCGTCTGGAACAAGATCCACGAATGACTTTGAAAGACGTCGGTGAAGAATATCAGCGTTTAATCAACACTCATAACGATACCGCCTTGGTGCAGTCTGGCAGCCAAAATGCAGCGGAAGTGCATGCGGTGCATCCAGTACCGTCGACATCAACCGCACCGCGTCATCCTCAGCATAAACCACCATCAGCCTGCTGGCACTGTGGCTCCTGGCATTTTGCAAACTTGTGCCCATTCAAACAGCATAAATGCCGTCGATGCCATACTGTTGGTCACAAAGATGGCTACTGCAAACGCAACAACCAACCCAGATCTCGTAGTCGACCCAGACGGCGCAACAAGCTCAAGTCTTTGGGTGTTACTGCCACATATCATATTAGTACTCCAGCACCTCGCAAATATATCAATCTGACGATTAATACACGGCCGGCACGCCTACAAATCGACACAGCATCCGATATTACAATAATATCAAAGAAATTATGGCAGAAGTTGGGATGCCCTGCCATAGAGAAGACAAATCAGATAGCAATTAGTGCATGTGGTGGAAGACTTCGATTGAATGGAGAAATTAAATGCAACGTTGGTTTTCGCGATAGTCATTTCGTCGGCACATGCTACATCAATAATTCAAACCTTGACCTCTTAGGTTTAGACTGGTTCGAGAAGCTGCACCTGTCAGAAATTCCGTTAAGCAGTGTATGCAATAAGGTCGAAAGTATTGAACCCTCAACAAGAAAGCCAGAAATCAGAGACAGATATATTAAACCTAAGCCCATTAGAAAGAATGACGTGATTAATGAAACACCAACTTCGAATCGTCACAGTGAGTATGGCTGCGCCAAAAGTGCTTCGATGTCTGGTAGCAACAAAGTAGCAACTGTTAGCTCCAGTAAGAGAGGCTCTGCTCAAGAACTGAAAGTGATGTCTGTCATGGCAGCCAAAGATCCGCCACCGAGAGCATGGCCCACGTCAAAACCATGGTCCCGACTACATGTGGATTTTGCTGGGCCGATAGAAGGTATATACTACTTGGTTCTCGTGGACTCTTACTCAAAGTGGCCGGAGGTAGTACAAGTGACACCACCTTCTAGCAGCAGAACAGTATCAGTCCTGGAAAAGATCTTCGCATGTCACGGTATACCAGAAATCATCGTATCTGACAATGGCAGTCAGTTCACCTCACAAGTGTTCCAGGAATTTTGCAGGAGAAACGGTATACAACACGTGCGGACGCCACCTTATCACCCTCAATCCAACGGTCAGGCAGAAAGATTTGTCGACACCTTCAAACGAGCCTTGTTGAAAGCAGGGGGAGGGGCGAAACCGGAAGCAATACAAAACTTTCTTTTTGTATACCGAACTACACCACTGGCAGAACAGAAGAAAAGCCCTGCAGAACTTCTAATGGGTCGAATGCTACGAACTCATCACCACTCCATGTTACCATCTTCGTCACATCAACGAAGAAATAGTCTGACGTATTACCGCAAGGGTGATGCCGTCTATGTGCGCGATTATCGACCGAGGAACAGAAAATGGGCCGAAGGCTTGATAGAATGTCGACATGGAACTGTAATGTACAAGGTTAAAGTTGGGGATGAATGGTGGATTAGACATAAAAATCAGATACGACGTCGATATACTACATCCCAAGAACCTAAATTGCCACTGGAATTACTACTGGAAACTTTCAAAATACCACCAGTCAAACCAGAAGCAAAACAAGAGATGCTACCCAGCCGACGATCCCAGCGCAAACGAACACAAACAGTTCCTTTCCAAATCGACCCCAAGGAAAAAAGATACTAAACTGATTGCAAGATTCCTTTTAAAAGGGGGAGGTAATATATACGCAGGGGAAACATTAATATTCATTATTTATTTCACACATTAGCATAATCATTGATTTCACGCATCTGCGTGATTAATGATTATGCTAATGTGTGAAATAAATAATGAATATTAATGATTCCCCTGCGTATATATTAAGAATGCACTTAACTTATGTTATATTTCCAGATTGCACATGTCTTCCTTACTGTGGTCATTTGTTTCCTTCCATGTTTCTCATGTTGTTTCACGAAAGTCGTTGATTCCTTTGTTTCGCTAAAACACCAACACCGCTTGTATGTTTTGCTGCAGATGATAATTATATATGTTTATGTACTACTTGCGTTTGGGAATCATCAGCAGCAAGAATGCTGATAACGACATCCAACTGAGGTATTGTTCAAAACTGTTTGCCATTATTTGCAGAGGTTCGCTATGCTCACTTTGTCTGCATTCTTTTATTTTCACAGTCGTGCATAACTGAAACTTTCCTTCATCGTATATTGAATAGTGTTGTCTATATCCTGTAGAAGATTGATTCACACTGCCAGGCTACCCTTAGATTTTGTGTTTGCTATCATGATAGCCACTCCTTCTGTGTATTCACGGTTACTGTTCGTTTAATGGAATACTGACTTGTTTAGCTGTTCGTAGAGTCAACGTTCATTACATCTGCTGTCACAGCTTACTAACTTTTTCTATACCCTATCTCTCAATTCACTTTTAACTTGAGCACACATCCCGACGACGGAGAGGGTGTTACATTCCATATCCACATGCTAATTCCTGTCTCATGCAGAGGAATTCATTTCGCATCCTGGATTCCAGCGGCGAATGAGTGTTTTCTCATACTTTCTTCAGGATTTCAAGTTTCTGTAGCTGTTTGTCGATGGTCCTTGGTAGGTTTTCTAGGTCCGGCATCCTTCTCCAGTTTAGGCGACACTGAACTGGTGCAATTGATGAGGCCATTTTTATAATAATGTGACTGTGAATTTGTCTTTCTACGTTAAACAGCTAAGTCACCTTTCAGAAGCCTTCGAACACCAATCAACTAAATGAACTGTTATTCCTATGAACAGCTGGTTTGAACGTTGACATTTGAGGATGCCTGACACTGTGCTGAAACTTGACAATTTAATGTCAGCTGAGTTTTATTTCTGTATCAATCGCAAATCTCTCTTGGTATTCAACAAAGTGAGTTATTATTAACTTAATTAGAAGATAAAGGTAAGTATACACACTTAGAGTTCAAGGCAGATATTTTCTTTCAGGATTCTTTGCATACACCTGCAAGAAATGAGATTGCATTTCAACCAGTGAAATGTGACACAAACCTAAATAATGCAATAAAAAGAGCTGTCGTCCGACATTATCTATTCCTGTATTACATTACATTGTTTGGCAAATGTTTGAGTGCAGCTGAAGAAATGTATAGGACAAGAGTGTTGTGTCTTAAGGCGATGAGCTCGACTAAACAACGATCGAATTACAATGAAATCTGCCATTACAGAAAACACAACCAAATCAAAATCATCCACTTAAGCCACAAATCTTGTTTATTATGCCCTTGTCACAATGATTGTTCGGACGAACCAAACTTTGAACTTAGAAGTCAATTAAACCGCCAAAAATGATAATGAATTTCTCGAGAAAATCGGTAATTTATTTGAAATTATATCTGTAGTTAACTTATCCATGGTAAAGTCACAAATCCCTGATGATTTCGCCTCTAATCAACAAATTATATTTAACCTACTGTTTCCCATCTATCGGAAAGTCTCATGGAGTAGTTATTAAGACACGTTGTGTTGTGATTAATTTGACAGACACATTTGAGTCCCGAATCTGGATGCCACCGCAGTTCATTTTACCATTCTGTTACAAATCATAAATCAAAAGAAAAGTGAAATGATTTAAATTTCCATGAAATTCCAGTTTCATTCGAAGTTTAAATCAACTTTCATAAAAATGGCGTGTTTTTTATTTCTTCAGAAGACGTAGGTATGTCGAGTTATTAAAAATGCTGAAATCTGAAATTCTATACTACTGGGAATCAATTCCATCAATATCTATAACGTCACCTTGTTTTAGTTATTTTCGCATTAAATTTAGATCCATTCTGAGAATGATTGTGTTAGGGATGAAAGTTTATGTATATTTTACAATTGGATTTCGAGAAATGATGAAAAATTGTCTACCTATTCTAGTAAATGGCAGTCTGTGGAAGTGGAGATGTCCCTTCTGAAATGGGTGTACTTAATACCACACAAAAACGAAGCAGATTCGAGGTGATAATCATGTTGAACTTAATATGAGGTGTGAATACAGACTACGATGGGATTAAGAATGGAATTACACAGGATTAGAAAACAGCTTTTAACAAATAAAAGTGTGAATAGGAATAGTATCAGAACAAATTCAAACAGCGACATTTTATTACTGAAATTAAAAAGAATGAAGGGGATGAAAGAAAAACAACAAAACAAAAAGAAAACTAAGGAGTCAAACTGAACTAGATCCATAATGAATTTAGAGGTTGGACTAGTTTCTTTTTACCAAATAGCTTCATATTTTGACATATATGGCAAAGGCTTCTGAGGTACAACGAAATCGGAAACACACTGCATTTAGAAGTTTTCCGTTTAATGTTTCTAGAATAGTACATTACAATGCTGTTTCTTTCACCCACCACAACTCTTAACAATGTAAATATTGTCCCTCAACGCCATTTAATGCATAGCTATACGAAGTGACTGTCAACCTTTTTCACTGTTGACCCAAAACAGTTGAAGTTCTATACGTCAAACGTCTATCTTCCCTTGACTCAGTGTTACTGTGTCGTGTTGTTACAGTTACTAATAGTGGCTGGAACAGGAGGAAGTTGGCACAAACTACCAAGTGTACTAATGGTCCTATCAAAATCAAGTATAGGTACAAGGTAGAGATGAACTCCTCACGCTCAAAAAGACTGATTGACCAGTAACTAAATATGATGGAGATGCTGTCTGTTCCACGGATGTCATCGCTTGATAATCCATCTTCAGCTAATAACAATACTGATAGCAGCATTTCTGAATTTATTTATGACTCAGCTGAAAATACTATATTTGGCTTTTTGTACCGCACATATGAAGATCTATTTGAAGTGGATTTTGAGAGCAAAGACGATGCATTAAAATTTAGACAGTTACTGAGGAAGTAAGAGAAATTCTGCCACCTGATTCTCTGAAAGAAGCCCAGTGACAGCACATTCAATGAAGCTGTCCAAACACGGTGTCTTTTGTTTGTTGGCTACAGATCATTGTCCAAAAAAACATTACCACTGCACTAAACGTGTACTGAATGAAAACGACGACATTCACACTCACCTAGGCAATGTATACCACCAATGTGAGCGATTCATTTCAAAGTCGCTGACAGAAAAGCAGTTAATAATAATAATTCGATTTATTCCAAAACGGTAGTTGTGATACAGAATGGAATTCTCAGCATTTTTACTACAGTATTGCATTCAGTTAGTACATTATCAATAAATAAAATTCTACATAGATTAAGGAAATCTCAGTTCATTATTACAACAACACATTGACATGTCAGTAGCTAAGGTAAAGCTGAACAATGTTTGAAGGTGTTAGAAAAGTAGGAGCTGTCATATTTACTGGCGTAAGCGAGAGAAAGAAACAAAGCAGCACATAACGGAAAGAAAAGAGAGAGAGAGAAAGGGAAAAGAAAGAAAGAAAATGTTGTATCTATAAATGATATGAGTTGGAAAGACGAGATCCAGTTGTTCTACTGACTATTCAATGAATTATAGGTGTCACGCCTAATGCTTTCTTTATCGCACAGAACACGAGCCAAGTAGGGTATGGTTGAGTTTGTGTACTTACTGGTGCGAGCATATAGTTTTCTATATAGGCTTCTGGTTTTACCTGATGAGATGCAAGGGGAGGGTTGTGAGTGAAGAGGGTGGTGTGAGTAAGATAAAATGGATTTGGCCCATTTTTCACATGAGTCCACGTGCCTGTCGGCCAGAATATTAACAAGCTGGTTAAGTGGCACGTTGCTTACCCTGCTGACAACCTTTAACATCCTGCGTAATATGTTATAGTCTTTCTTCAGTAGCCCGGGAAAAACTAATGAGGAACAATAAAGAATAATAGGCAGAATGCGAGAATTAACGAATTGTAGGAGTAAGGGTTGGGTTATACCAGAATGTCTTAACTTCTTGATGTAAAATGTGAGACGGAATATTTTCTTAGTAATCGTCAAGATATGAGACGACCAGGAAAGATCAGCAGATAGAATGATGCCTAGGTATTTAGTTTCCGACTTTGTTTCTATTTCACTGTCGTCTATTTTGCATACCTCGTGAGTGCCAACCAGTTTATTTAGGTCGGATTTATGCCTCAAGGTGAAATTGACTGTTTCGCATTTGGAGGGGTTCAAGGTCCTTATCTTTATTTGTGATCTGCAATCAACCACCTTATTCAGCATAAGAATTCAAATGTTGAGCAGACTTGAACAAGACGAATAAATCGCGTCGAAAGACTGGTGAAGAGTATCAGCAACTTATCAACCTTCTCAAGGATACCAAAATGACCCAGTCTGGCGGCTACAGTGTAGTCTAAGTGAATGTAGTGCATCCAGTTCCGTTAACTTCGAACTCACACCCTCATCTGAAGCAGACTGCGCCCTCAGCACGCTGGCACTAAGGAGTTTGGCAGTGAGTAAGATAATGCCCATGCAAATACAATAAATGTCAACGGTGCCACGGCACTGGTCATAAAGATGGATATTGTAAGCAGACTCGTTGATCAAAATCCAGAATCATTCACTGATGCAAATTCTTCTGATAAGTTGGGCCAGTAAGATGATGAATATGGTTCTTTGACTGACAGATTTCCCAATACAGAGATTTACCCGATGTGTAGTGCATGATGGTTTTCTGTGGACAGATCTTTTCAGAGTTCAGTCATCTCTTCTTGTCAGCTTATCGTCCAGAAATATAATCTTTGACCCATTTTCCAGTTCTATTGGGAATTTATTTGAAGGATGCCAATTGATAGACTCCTGGAGGATAGAACTTACCAGTCATCGTGACAGAGTGAAAAAGTGTTGGTGACATATCCATTATACAGAAAAAGTTGGTCTGATGTTGACTTTGGGATGCCGTTTTCTAAACTGGTTATAAAGCAGTCTGCCAAAAGTGGGTCTAGTTGGGGAGACTAAAGTAATCCCATCTTTCTGTTTAAAGATATCGTCGTTGAATGTAAATTATACATTAAAGGGAATCTGAGTAACATCTCATTCAGATATGCGGTTGGTATTTCGATACTCAGATGCATGTCTTCCAAATATTTCCACAGAAAACATGTCGTTTTATTGACCGGTGCGTTGGCAACAAAATTTATTCCAACAATATTGAAATAAGACAGCAAGATTCCAGAAATCTCAAAGTATGTCTGATGTCAGAAGCACTTAATATCACAGAGAATTCAAATTACCTGAGTAGTAACGATAGACTGAAACAAAATTCGACCTGGTTACAGCACCAGAATCCCCTATGAAATGACAAAATTAACACGAGTGTGTGGAGCAATTTCATTATGTAAACGCAGACTGCTTTTATAACTTTACACACTTATCAAATCCAGAAATCTACACTTGGTCTTCTTTTCATTACCAGTTGCCCAACTTGATAACATAAAGATTACCTCATGCTGATGAACCATTGGTTAAGTTGATACATATTAGCTGAGATTTCGTAAACCCTGGTTCAATAATATTTCCATTAACCTATCAGCATTAAATAGCGAAACATCAGTATAAACAATATCGTTTTGTTTATAATTAACTGAGAAATACAAAAAACGTTTATAATAATAAATATCACTTATCCAATGCCCAATACTCAAAATCAGATGGCCAGAAAAGATCAGCAACAGGGATCTCTGGGAGCGAACCAACCAGGAACCGATTGTGAAACAAATAGGCAGGAAGAAATGGAGATGGATTGGCAATACTCTGAGGAAACCATCAAGTGACATCACTAGACAAGGCACTGCTCGAGTGGAACCCGAAAGGGAGGCGGCTAGTTGGCCGTCCAAGGGTGACTTGGAGGAGATAAAAGCGTGTGGGCAGACTTGGAGCCAGGTGAAGACTCAAGCAGAGAACAGAACGCAATGGAGATGCACGGATGGAGCCCTATGTTCCTCTAGGAATTAAAGGAAACAACAATAATAATACTAATAATACCCAAACATTTTGAAGCTGTTGAAAGTGGACTTATTTTGGACATATTTAAGTATTGTACACATTCAATGAATTCAATATTGTCTTCGAGAGAGTATTTGCAGAGTTGTTGTCTCATAGACTCTAACATTTTGAACAACCATTTGAGAAACGGATGGCATAGTGACGCCGACATATCTGAAATTCGTCGATGTCGTAGATCAGGTGTGTTCACTTTTGGTAGACCATAAAGTCGAGGGATAACTGTCCATGTTACCTCAGGTGTTCAAACAGGTATTCATTTCATGTAGTAAAAGCAAACGTGATCAACTACACCAGATGGCGGGACATAAATGCCGACAGCAATACTCAACTGTTTGAATAAGATGGTTTGGTTGAACACCATATCTCCCCTAAAACGTTTCTAAACCATCCGTATTTGAACGGAAGTTGAAGCATAACGAAAGAAAGTAGATTCTTGATTTTGTTATTTGCCAGCATGAGTTTAACTTGCAGCATAGGCAGCATGACGTTACATCAATAAATATGTGGATTGGCTTGATTCAACAAAACTCACGTCAGGCCCCAAGTGACTGTGTATTATACAATTTAAATTTTCAGGTGCTTTGAATGATTCACACTCATGACTTCTGTACAAAATCCGTGAAATACTGTGTATTTCTCTTCGAACTCAACTTCCACATCTAAAGCATATTTCTTCGTAAAATTGTTCTGTTTTCAATTTATATCTTCTGCTTTTTTAGTGAAAATGAGTAAGAAGGATATTGCCTTGATAATTTCGTACAAATTCAGTCAGGATCATGATCGGAATCAGTAAAATATATTTGTTTTGTGAAATACGTTCCCAGATTTATTCATGTCAGACACGTCAAATGAATCATTCGTGTGAACCTATTGGTCAGAGCCTAATGAATATTAGAATTATTCACCATATCTTCGAGAAGTCTGCGAAATTCTTGTCACTGCAATTAAAAGCCACACAATTCTTCTAATTGGTAATTTTATTTGTATTGCAAAAGAATCTCACATAAGAAGATCATTGTTTCAAATATACACGATGATGCACATTCAGACTGTTTATATTCACCTTGGACTGACTTCAGTCTATCATTCAAACTAGATTTGTTTGTGAATTAGGCAGTGAAACGCAACTACAAAATTTGGTTTACTTTGTCGTATGAAATGTAAAAGTTAATTTGCATTGAGAAGTTAAACACGAATCTGGAAATAAACAAGCACCAGTAAGTAAAATCGGACATCTGGTCACAAAGCAGTAATGATGTGGAAGAAAAATGAGGAACATCAACACTGTTAGTCAAAACAGTTCAACCTTCACTCCGATAAAATACTTGTTAGTGATGTCATCCACATGGGAGTGTCTAAAAGCGTCTACTGAGGTATTTATTCTCGCATTGAATTGAATTACTAACTTTTGTACTTCGGGGTAATTCGATCTCTTAGGATTCCATTAATGATCAAAATAATATCACTGCGCTGAGATAACCGTTGATTAATCTCCTTGACATTCACATTTGACCGTTTCGACTGTTTTAGTAAAATATTGTAAGTCATATTTTGCTTTGGTGTTTGTTTTTATTTCAGTAACTGAAGGATTCTTATCTCTGAATAAGAGATATTTATTCCAGCTATTTTCCCAGAGACATCCTATTTTGTGTAGTGATTCTCCCTGAAGTAGCTGGATGCATTAGTGGATAATGATCTTAGTGATCAATAACGTGTGCATATTTGTAGGGACACATGCGAACAATGACTACCTTGTCGTAGCAATAATAAAATGATGTTTGACTCTAATAATCTGTGCACTTATTCAGCAGTATAATACTGGCAATAATGCTGAAGATAACACAGCTCGCAAAAACAGCTTTTACAGTTAATGAGGTGTAGCTGGGAAAGAAAACTACTCTAGGTCAGAGGTGAACACCATGGCGACAAAAATTTACGAGCACTCAGAAAAGGTTAATTAATTCTGATGTCAACTGCCTCAGTTATGGTGTACAACAAAAGGCACATAAATCTTGAGGATTGAGAAAGCATCTCATTTCTCACGCAAATGATTCACTAGTGTGCCATTATCAAAATCCTGATCGATCTTAAGACACTTCTACCAGCCACACTGGACAAAGACCAAGAAGGAGATGGTGCGCTAAACTGAAGTAAATGTCTCCATAAAGATGTAAAAATTCAGTGACCAGACTGTTTGCATATATCTCTACATTGATATCGTGCTCACTCAATATATATTCAAAGAAGTATTCATGCATAAATGTGCATGTAGAAATACATAATAGTAATTTATCTATGGTTCGTCGTGTATAAATATTTTCTCTTTGAAAGTTCCAAGTAAGTTAACAGTTCAGACGAAATCGCCTGCCTCTGACAAATTCAATACCGATTTCAGGATGATTCGGAAAAGTTCGTTGACTCGTCAACCAGGTGAAATAAAGGAGAGTTGGTTATGAGTTGTGCCTGCTCAGTGAAGGCTAAAGATACTACCTGGATTTTTAAATATCACCAGTTGGAGAGAAGTGAGGAAGAACAGTCTAATGGTTTAAATCGTACAACTTGAAATCACTGTCAACGAGTTATGATTCAACAAACATGTATATGTTTAATAGCATAATATTGAACAATGGTGAATGGTGTAGTTTCTCACTCGGAAATCCATTGTGTTCAATCTAAGGTAATTCGCCGATAAAATTGATCAAAGTCATCATTGGTGAATGACGAAATGGAAACAGGAAATAAGATTAACTTTGTTAACTAATAATTAATGAAATCTTCTAAGACCGTATCCGCTGAACTATATCCTTTATCACTGTCACAACAGAGGGGAAACTCAACTTTGATACTTGTGTACTTCATTGAACTTTAGTCATACATGTTGATTCTGAATGTCATGAATTTTAATGTGGATGATGCAAATGCAGAGAGATTAGGCATGAGTTGAGTTGAAGTAAATATACCAAGCACTATTAGGCATATAATTCGAAAGATTCCTCACAAGATATTTCTTAAGTGCTTTCAGCAATTCTCTTTTGATTTCAGAGTATTTTCCATATCATGTTGTCTGTTGGACACATAACACTGTGGAGTAATAATTATTCTTGTTTCTCATATTTATGATCATATAGAAACGACCATGAACGAAAGATTCGATTCAACACATCAACTAAAGAATAAAAGTGGTACAAATTTAACAGGCATAAATTAAGATTAAATGCTCCTGTTTTTGCACACTTCATCGCACTTTTTCTTGAACACGACTCACTAAACAAGATTCACCACAATTTCTGGAAGATTACTTAAGAACTAAGTTATGCTTTGCAAACTTAGAGTAGAATTTGTGCTCTAAGTTAGAACATATTTCTAACTAAGATACGCTTCTGTGACTTCATGTGATTAGGACCATGCTTGCTCATCAATCTATGCTTAAAAAACTTTACATAATTTCGAGTGAATTTCTGTGTTGATAGACGCTGCAACTTACTACTCTCAAATATATTACTGTTCAGATTTGTCATACAACTCATAAAACAAGACAATTTCATTGCATATTGATTCAGAGGAACTTAGTGAGTCAGAAGATTTGAAATAATATAAAACCGAAAATTTCTGAAAAAGACTAGGAATAATTTGAAAGGTTGTGAAGGATTCTCAGTGGAAGTTCATAAGTAAAATTTTCAAAGCAGATGAAATACCCAAATATGTTTCCTCCGAATATTGATAAGAGAAATTCTCGCGTTCAAATCCAAGTTCTGTTATTCTGGAAACCCGAGTAATAAAGAAGCATGATACGTCAAGCATGAAATACTGCAAACTATCCAAGTTGTTTTAACATCTGAAAGTGTTCAGACGAAGTGCATTAGGAGGAAGGATGAAATTAACGCTGTCATTACATCGGCAAGACACATACTTATAATCCCCTCAATGGTATCACTTTAAAGTGAATAACTGACAAAATTCAAGTAATTCTCAGTCATCTGTTGTCACTGAACGACATCTAACATGGCTGCAAATGACAGTGTGAATCTACAGGTACATTTCTTTCACGTTTTCAGTGTTACGGCCAGCGTTACCAAAGGGCATACACAGCTTATCGATCATTCAAGTCAACAGGAAGACATTAACTCACAGTTTGTCGAGTTCATGATATCTGAATTTTCATTATATGATGTTAACGCAGTGTCGCCACACGTCACATACAATATTGTCTTCTCATATGTTGAAATATTCGAATGGCTGACGAAGTAAGAAGAAAATTAATCGGCATAATGAGGTTAAGTAAGAATAAACTTGACTGAATTTAAAACTGTGGTATGTAATAGAAATCGAAATACCTACTTGTGTTTTCCTATTTGCTGAACAAAGGTTATTCTTGAGTTTAATTCAGCCTACTTTAAGTCTGAGAGCTTGAATAATAAAGAAGCGTCATGCATCATTTACGAAGGACTACAAACACTGAATGTAGTATTACCCATAGCAAATGTTCATGCGAGAGTCATTACAAGTGAAGATGATCTTTCTTATGTCATAACTTTCATAAAATGCATGCTTTCATAATCGTCAATGTCATTGGCACGAATGGAGTGACTGACAGCAGGCGTATAACTGTCGCCATCTATTATCGCTAATGGACATCGATCAGGACTACAGGAGACTGCATAAATCATTATCACATTAATTTTTCCAGACTATGCAAATTTCTACTCGTGTTTGTGCTCCAATAAATATTCATTTATCGGACAGCAAGAAAAACGTCCTGCATTTTGCACTTTCGTTAGTCGCAGAATTCATCTGCCTCCAGTTTTTATTTGCAAATGAATTTCCGACTTTCATCACCCGATTTGTCTGTGTGAAATAGGTAGAGCTTGAAATCGAATTGTTCAGTTCCCTTTGAAAATCCATGTGTTTTCGTTCCCATGTGAAATGTGTTCATAAGTTCGCTTGCTTTTGTCACGGTTATAACTTCTCATTTCAGAGGAGAAGTGTAAGATTTTTCTTAATTGGCCACTTATTTTAGTGGAAACCTACTACATTCTATTCATTGTTTCCAAGTAATTGAAGATTATGCTTTAGAATGAATATACCATTGTGTAACGATACTTAAAAAAACTGGCTCTAAAGGGGTTTCAAAGTGTCTACAAATTTCATTACATCGTTAGAAAATCTGTTGTGCTTCACAAAGTAGATGAACTCTATACATATTTGCCGTAAACACGAAATATCTAAGGATTGGCGGCCCGTCGTCTTATTTCTAGTGATGCTCATCCGAATTATTTTATTCGGATTCATTTTGTTATACAAAGGGTCCAAAATCCACAGGCCACAATGATGCATTTTCTGGTGCAAATAATGATCCTGAGCACTAATACATGGCATAAGTCAACACGGATTGGAAGTCGAGCATGGTGGCCAACTGCTGGTTAACTACAGGATCCAAATATGAGAAAAAGAATCCTGTTGAAGAAGCATAATCACCAAATTCTAAATGTGTATATGTGAAATATTGTCTTTGCAAACAGAAGTGCCCACAAATTACTCCTAAACCGAGAGCAATTATCATGCCTATTTATTCATCTTGCCACGGTCAATAAACAATAGTCTTATTTTGATTAAAATCACTCATAAGAGAATAATTCTTTGAAGTTGACCTTCCTGAAGCGTCGCTGTGAAGTACATCACATTGAGTATTAGGGAAATTTTAATCAAACGGGATGAAGAAGTACGAAAATGCTAATTCTGGCTATTTTACCAATACCACTATCACATGAAAGAATTATTGTGGTCTTCGATATTATAATTAAAATTATTGAAATTAGCTTTTCGTCACTACTTACACCATTTACAATCCCCTATATTGAATAATGGTAAACGGCATGTCTCTCAGAGTAAATGCTGAAAAAGCGCTTAGATCATAAGAGTGTCGCAGGCGATACACTGAAAACTCAATTGCAAGACAGATCTGAAAACAGGAAAACTTAAAAAAACTGAAATCAAACTGAAATTGAATAAAAAAACCTGGAAATCAAAATTCTGCTTGCTATTTATTTAATAAAATAATTTTGATTTTGACGACTTGCATGCACCAACATATTCTGGTAATCAATGACCTTTAATAATACCTTGAGTGATAGATAATCACAGTGACTGCTGATACGAATTCGTTCACCTAATCACAAATTAACGACAATTTGAGCATTGATAAAATCTCAACTTGTGTATACTACAATGCAGACTACGAAAGTAAGCAGCATTTCAAATTCAATCAAGCAGTTTGTTCACCCGATGTGACTAAGTGCATATAACTTGTTTATCAAGAATGATGATTGAAACAGTGTTCACCATTGAAAATTATCTCAGATGAACTAAACGGCGGACAACATCCCATGGATAATTCTATTCATATTATTGATTTTTATTCCTAAGTATGCAGTCACATACTTTGATATTCGACAAGAGGTACTAAGTTCAGTGTAAAACATTTGGCAGATGTCATTGAATATATAGTTTCTATGGCTTTACGAAAATATTTCAAGCAACATACATGTACTTGTCTTTCAAATTAGTTTGTCGAAATGCTTTACGCTTGTCAACATAAAAGAATGCAGTTGGACATAAATACAGAATGGTTTACAATGAGACTTCAAAACATAGTGAGTAAAATTCATATCATAGGCAACAAAGAGGAGAAATGACAACATACGCTAAACACGAGAATAGGAAAACTTAACAAGACAGTTTTCACTCAGAGGAACAAAATTAATTATACAAAGAAACATTGCTGGCCAGAGTATCTCAGAATTACAGCAAAATAAAAAATAACTCAATGTCAGGATAATGTGTAAATGTCTGACCACAGCTGCCTGTACATTGCCTGCACATATTCACAGTGTAAAACGTTTTTATACAATGTCATAAGGAACAATCAAGATTTAACTAGCACATTGAATCTACAGGGAAACGACTAGAGATTAGAAAATAATAATGAATGTGTAGGTTAAGTGCATTTCATCACAAGTGTTCTCGTTCAAATACCGTTTTTAAACACCTTGTCAGTTCGGAAAAATGAGTTGCATTCTTATTTAAAATCAATCATTTCTATGAGGTGAGGACAAAGTCTGTGATGGAATACCTTTTAGTTCCTCAGGTCTCACATATAAGGAATTCGGAAAACGTTGTAGGTTACAATTAGTCTTATCGTCTTCGCGAATATATGTGCATGAAGAGACCGGCATATATTTCTTTTATTTTTGAGTTATGTATTTAACCATGAGATACATACCTCATTAGTCAAAACAAAAGTTGATACAATTACAGAATTATCTGCAGTCAGGCAACACAATACAATGAATGTGATTATGGTTAGCAACAAAGAAAAGCATTGAAAATGTGTGGAAGATGGGAAAAGACGAGAATGAAGGATTCTTACCGAAATATTCATCATTTATTAAGTACAAACCAAAAAGTATCTTCCAGTCACATGCAGAGTGTGATTCTCATACACTCTCTGTCAGACTTACTGTTCTTATAGTTTCCGTGATATTAGTACACTCCGCATTTAGTCACCTCTTTAACATTTGCCTTATACTATTTTATTCACAAATAGACGGATCGAATTTGTTATCTGCATCGCGATCACTGTATAGAGATTACACATAGTGAGACAGAGAAGATGCGTTCACAGATCTGTCAACTAGTTCAAAATGACAGTACAATAATACTACCGTGATTTTAAAAGATAGGACTATTAGAAAGAGAAGATATGGATCCCTTAGGCAAGTCAAAGAATGATTTTTCCTACAGGATCACCCCAGCAAAGAGGAACTGACCGATTGAACAAAATTGGAAGTTGACGCCTAACAAATGTGAGCACTAGGTCAACCCATTTAATTTCTTCAAATGATATATCGGGGTACTGATTAAGTGATCCATTGTAATTCCTTGAGGACAACCGTAAATCTAGTTGAAGAACACGAACTTTGGCATATTCTTGATGATAAGGCCTACAGTGTCACTGAAGTCATTCTCATGATAAAGGATGTAAAAAGGAAAATAAAGAGGCAGGTAAACTTGCAAGTGACATGTTTTATACGAATTCAAGCTCCCTTTTTCATGCGGACACTATGATGACGAAATCACTATAATGGAATTATTATTTAACACAGTGTCTAAACCTTACATACAAAAATAATTGTAATTTTTTAATATTATCACATGATTGATCACGTTTATTTAATTATTTATTATAATATGAGAAGCCATTTACTGGCCTTAAGAATATTTCTCAATTCATTTTATTTTATGTAGATCAATACAGTGAGTTATTTAAAGTGAAAATGTCTCGATCATACATATGTTAAAGGATCTCATTCCCATTTAAACAAAGAGATACCAAGCTGTTGTTGTTACTCTTCACCTAAACCATCCTTTCTATAAAACATCTCTTGCTTTCATTTTATTCTGCGGAATGGTATGTGGAACTTCACACTTCTCAGAAAGGCTCACAAGACTTCTGTTATTAGTGTTTACAGAAACATACTTGGGATGACGATTGGTTTTCTGATGTGTTCTGATCGCCTTATTTCACCAAATTGCTGACTAGATTTAAGTGAAACCGGTAGAATCGGTAGAATCTGAGCACTTTAGTGAAGCATAATTCCACTTTACATAAGTTTGTTTGATTTAACACAAAGTGATGCAGTGTTAATGACTAGTTGATATCTTGAGCACAATTTACCGCTCATAATCACATCATTCCAATCACTCAGATTCGAATTGTGTCACTTTGTTTCCGATTTTTTCCACGTTTGTAACTATTGAAACTTTCATTATTTCCGGTAAATGCGCTGCATCATTTCGGTTGCCCGTTTTCACTACCTATTCAGAGAACAAAGATGAGGTGATAAACCTCTGCATCCACTTGAATATGTTACTTTCACATAGTTTCACCAACTTTCTTTTGAATTCGCGAAAGGTGAAACATTGCAACAGTTGAGATCTTTCTACGGGATCAAACACAGCATGGTCAATCATTCTAGCTCTGGCCAGACATTTATATTCCGATAATCTAACTGATCCTGAATACATGTTTGACCTGTGACCTGCATGTGATGATGTTATGATAATTGATTTTCAACTATACCAGCGTCCGCTGAGTTCAAAATCAAATCAACAAACAAAAATATGGGATGGCGACAGAATCGCCATTTTTATGGATAGTTCGGGACACATTGATCTTAGAAAGTATAATTCTGCTCCCTCGTTACTACGAAGATATGTGGTTGACACATTTGCTGTATTGAAATCTGATCACGCCCTCGAGTTTTTGCATATATTAACTCAGTAGCAGATGGAATTTAATTCATATCCGAGTTAAAAAATTCAAATAATTTGAGTTGGCCATTTTAGGCTGCTAATTGAAATGAAAATAAGACACTGGCATCTATAGAGAATCAACATATTCTGATTGCACTTGGACTTTAGTTATTCCACTCTGAATTTCATAATTCAGGAATACGTCCATCCAGAACTTTTTCTTTCATAACTCTTCTTGGTGTCGATAATGCTGTCCAATTTTTACACGCACACACTGCCTTTCTGTTAAAGTGTTAGTTCAGAGTTGATTTCACCCTATTTCCGTTAACAACTTGTGTTGAAAGAGATCACTTACACTGTATTATATAGGTATCCATGTAACCAGTCATAATTCATCTGCTGCTTGCTAAGTCAGTTCCCTGAGTTCAAGGAATATACATATGAAATAAAATAAGAGAAATTGAATCGCCGTTTCAATGACGTTGATGTAAACACATATGAAGCAAAGAGCAAAATTTTAATGAAGATGGATTCAAGGAATTCGCTTTATTTTGGTGGATGTCTGTGGCTAAATACTTTGAATTCATTGGTGTGGATATGCGTAATGAGAAATATATATGGAGCAGTATGACAAATAAGTAAATCACGATCGACCAACCAGTGAAGATAACATGTACGAATGTTTCTTGGCTTAAGTTTCAATAGATAAGTGAGCTGGGGGCGAGAAAGACTGAAACTTAGGACTATAATCGTATGCGCTTTTGTTGCATCTTCATGAAGAACAATTACTTGTAAATGTCACATATATACAATGAAAATCAACACAACGAAAATATCACAGGTGAATGCTGATATGATGTGGGATACATATTAAAACTGTAAAAATCTGTACTCCGAAACTGCAATAATTCAACTGAACCTCTCATGTATGTACAAATATTTTGGAAATTCCAGTTGGCACGGGTGAGTAGTTGGTTGCAACTTTGGAATTATTTGTCATGCTAACTTGGAGAATGATTTTAACTAGTTTCATATCAGTGAAACTATTCCCATGACAATACGTGGTATCATAGTGACAGAGCTGAAAGTCAGCAAAGTGGTTAGGTGCCTGATGAATATGCAAGCGACTCTTTATGCAGACAACTCAGCATAACAGAATAACTATGGTTTACTTGAGTAAACTTTGGAGTAACTCAACCTCAAGAAAAGTTTCAAATACTACAATTCACAACCCAATGGAATGTGGAACAAATAGGCAGTTGAGCCACCATTCTATCCAGTGGCACCCAGTTTTGAAAACAGTATACAGTAATGTAATGTGAGCCTGCATATTGGTTGATCTATGCTTTCTATGAACCATATTCTAGTCTCCACAACCTCTAAGCAAAAGAATGTGAAACACAATCGTCCTTTTGCAGGTCAAATAATTATTTTTTAACGAGAGAGTCAATAGAAGTCAATCGAAATAGAGTTGAATTCTTGTAAACGCAGATTCGGCTTTCATCTGAGAGCAACTTGACGAAACAAGCAGAATCGCAGCTGAAGAGATTAAAATGTAATATTTTTCTTCACTTAAAACTGGTTTTTTCAACTGAATTTTTAAGGTTTCGTAGATACAAACGAGACGAAGCGTATTGCTTTTGATGGGTTATTATTCCCTTTGCAGATCACTTTGAAGGAGCTGTTTATTGAGATAGAATGACCAGTGTTGATCAGTATTTATCAGTCTGCAGAAGCCTTAACGGCAATATCTTTTTGTCTCTGACTACTTTTATGCGCATATATCAGTTCACCTGTTGCTGTATAATCGGGAACATTAGTGGTTTGATGTGTATCCTGTCCAACAGAGTTCAGGAACACTATCATACTTAGCTACAGAAAAGTCATAGTGGCCTTAAAAGCAGTTTGAAAATCGACAATGTTATGAACACTAGCTATTCCACCTCAGAAAACACCTCCTTCAAAGTGATCTGCAAAGCGAGTAATGACCAATCATAGGCAAATAATATTATTTTTTATTAGAGCCTTATTCCACACCGGATTTTGGTACAAGTCTGAAATTGTCAGCACGTGACATCGGTAGAGCAAAGTTTGCAGACCAGCCATAGATATCAAGTGTGCGTCGGTAGGGGATCGAACCCCAAACCACGTGAATGGTCAGCGAGAGTCCTAACCGCTGTGCCACCGACGTTCGTTCTCGTTTCCCTTATATCACTCACATCTTAGCCATTCAATTGGAAAAACTAGAGCCTTGTATGCGAAAGAAAATCATCCGATTGTGTTGATTTCTACTGATTGGTTGTTTGTGCGCTTGTTTTTTCTAACCCCCTATTAAATTCGTAGTTTTGTGAAGTCTCGCATAACTCCATATCTTCCTGAGTTTCTATATGCGTTCTTATCACAACTTACTCATTAAACTACTCATCTTATTGTGCAATTGCATCACGCTTATTGAACTTCTTTTGATTAACATTATTAAACATGTTTTCGGGAAGCGCATCGCCACACCCTTCACACCAATCTTCACCTCCGTGGCTGCAGTTTGATTATGCATCACATTTTTGAAATGTTTTAACAACAATAACCCTAAGTTATTTTCATTCTTATCAGATAAGGCTAACGTACACATAATTGCGATTGTACCGCTAAGTAAATGAATTCGTCACCGAAAAGAGACCCTTCTCCGAACTACGTGTTTTGGTTTGCTTAGTTTCTGCATGCGAGTTATTCATGAACATAATTCATTCCTGAATACAATCTTTTCATTGTTATAAGGATAAGAATTGAGCACTGTGGTGGAGCATATTTTCACTATGTGTAACATTTTAATTTTGATAAAGTCACACAGTGTAGTTCTGAAATATTTACTGATTGATCGCGTTTTGATCACAATTTCGTATTCAAAATAATAGCATGAAATTCACATAACGTTCTTGTTTCGTTTATAAACAGTAGACATTACCGTATAACACTGTGACTGTATCAAAATAAAATTTCATCCATGGTGCAATCGTGTCAGTTTTATTGAATTGTATCCCTCAAACTTTGCAGCTGCTACACTTTGTGGTTTTGTTTTCTTCAGTGATTTTGTCTCATTTTACTTTCTCTCTAATATTGTCCACTCAACATATTTCGCATCAATTCAGATAACATCAGTATGTCAATATTTTGAAATCTGGTATTTGAATATGTAATGTGAAATTTTCAGCCTGTAATATTGCCCTATACTTTTATCGTATGTACTGTTTGGAATAAAGGCATTATTATTGTTATGATGATCTCATTATGCGAGGTACCGAATGGTGTTCGTAATATAACTAGTCTCGTCCAAATTTGGATTTAATATGCAAAGGATATTCATAATATTCTCTCACGAGGATGATAATGAAGAAACGCCAAATTACTTGAACTGGCAGTCAAGATTATCACGTTCAGCACACCATTTATCTGATTCCGCCTTAATTTAACATTCAAATATTTCATTATTGATGTGTGATATTGTGTAGTTGATAAAATAGTCTTACTCAGAAAGTTGAGTCGTTCTCACAATCCACGTGATAAATAACGCAGTGGGTGTTTTAGAAAAAATTGATAACTTAACAACATCTAATCTTTAATTCATTCTCCTTTCAATATTTTTCTGTTAGTTCGTCCAAAAATGCAGATGATGAATTACACACTATAATTAGCTGGAATTCGTCTTCAATCCTATATATATTGGTGTCCCCTATAGGATGAATCTTAACTTCGTTTTAGTAAAAACTTGCTATTTACGGCAACTAGTTCCATTTCATAAATTTCAACAAAACAATAAGAAGACGTGGCTTATCTGAAACCTGTAATGTATTTGCTCAACACACTTCGAATATTCTGATCACAGACGTACTTGTCGTGCTCGTTGATACAGAAAGCAAGAGAACATGAATTATCACAGATTGTTTACAGGCCAAAGTCAAAATAAGAAACTGGGAGACGGCGTAAAGATGTGAGGTGAGGAAAAAAGAATGAAGAGGTTAAAATATTATTAAGTAAATTGAAGCTTGTCATTCGACAAACGGTTCCTTTATTATAACTTCTCTTCTAACCTTCTCACCACCACCTCTACTGGAAGTTAAGAGTCACTATTTTTCACATTTTGTCGTGTGCTTATTACTTTCAACGAACTAAAACCCGTGTCAAAAATATTTCTTGTTTCTCAGTACAAAAGTGTATGTAGAATCCTTTTTTATCATAAAAATGTATAATTTGAAGATGACTGTAATTCCAACAGCAGAGCATGTTATATTCTGTAACATGTTTTGTAAAATAAGATCATGAAACACATTCAGTATAAAATAGTTCCAAACTGCTCAACTGGAGGCTACTGACCCAATTACGACGATGACGCTTGATAACATTTCGCCTTTCGTCGACAAGAAGAGGAATTCTAGTGATTCTGGAAAGTTGATGTATGACTAATCAATGAAACAATTATACAGCTGGTATACGTGACAAGTAGATATCATTTAGGAAAAGAACATGCGCTGATATAGATAAATTCTATAGTAAATATATACTCTGGAAACAATATTGCATCCAAGACAAAGATGATTTTAGTAGTTACACTGGCTGATCCGCTGCTCAACTACCAGTGAGTGATATTCAAGACATTCAGATTTCAGCATGACAAACAAATTTGGTAGTAGAGTGACTTATATAATTTCCGTGAACAAGTCCGTGCTTTATATCCTATGAAATTTATGCAGTGCCGTTTTCTGCGTCTGTATGAATTACTTCGTCTACCGGAATCATTAATGCACTGCATCATTTCAGTTAATGAGTGTAAGTTAGTGTTAAATTCGTTTACTCTTATTCCGAGCATTCCTGAAACTTCAAATAAGGGTCAATTAGGGTGCTTACCAATGTCAACTCATGTAATAAATTCGGTCCGCAGAATGTAGAACATTACGCGGTTGTGTACTTCTTGTGACATAATACAATTTCACTGATGTTTGGTTGGTATCTTTCTATAATCACATTGGATGCATACTGCATGTCGTCATTTCGGAGGAATATGTAGAATAATGCCACGGCATTCTCACATTTAACTGGTGTGAAATTCATGGAGAAGAGCAAATTCATAGAATTCATTACTCACACAGGTCAAAAATCTTACGTCAGCACTAGAACTTACTGTTACTTTTGTATGGGTTCAGCCATCTAATAATCTTCTGCACCCATTTTTCTACGAATTTCTAGAAACTATGCTGAGATACAATAAAAACTAATTTGAAGTTTGAATATAAGTGGGAAAATTAAAACAAATTCTATAATTAAAATTATTTTTACGTATTTCAAACACATTAATAATCAAACATCATATTATAGTGAGGGAACAACTTCCAAAAACGGGTGAGTGAGGTGTGAAGTAATTATTCCTTTTATACTGTTAACGTTTCACCTTCACATTATTGTCACCCGTCGAAGGCTGAAACAAGCGGCATCGTATTACCTTGTGATTACGGATTCTTCACGACAATCAAAAAATAATGTTCATCATAAAATGAATGAACGTAATAAAATGTCATGCAACTAGCACTGGCGTGTGACAGGCAGTCTGGTATTTTTCGTTGTAACGTCTTAATTGTAGCTAGATAAGCCATAACACCAACTAATTCAAATTAAAAGATTGAATATTACAATAAATAGAAATGCTGTGGTGGAGTGATACAGAAAATAGGTTCTAAAGGAATAATGTTCTCATAGTGAGAATCATTGTATTTGTTGGTGTTCACGTCTGGTATTACTATTCCAACAGTTCAATAGTGCATTAGCAACAGAATAATATATGTGTATTTGAACATCCTATTTCATGTCATTTAATGTAAACCAAAATCACACTTTAACTGTTTGCTGAAAGAATACAAACTGTATATATACATAGCTGCTTTATCACTTGGAAATATACCTTGGCTTCCCTGTCTTCTCTTCTGCTGTTACAGTACCAGTTAAACCACAATTGACTGATGATGATCAGACACTTACAAGATACCGTTTCAAAACGGAGTATTGTGGAAATACAGCTACACAGAATAGTCGAATCTCACTTATGATGAAGAATGAGTTCCAAATTCCATTTCTGGTTTGTATTGCATAGAAAATCAAAAATTATACTTTGAGTTGAACGGATGAGGTAATCCATCTGTCTCAGAATAGGTGAAAGTGCTTCGTTTATTTATTCACTGATTTCAAATCATATCGTGACACATACGTAGAGCTGTTCAAAGAGTATCGGTTGTATGCACTGTAGAAGAGACATTCCATCTTAATTTATGGACTAAATGATTCAGCGGATTAGTTGAAACAATTGTTTTGTTGGTTATGCCCTCCAAAGAATAGTCCAATATTCGACAAACCAGCTCTAATCTCTCTGATTTTTATTAACTATTTCTTTAAAAATTATTTGTTTGATAATCCCCATTGGGAGTAAAATTATTAGGATTTTGTTTGTCCCAAGAATAATAAAAATCGTCAATTGGTTTCATCATTTCTACAATAGATTCTCAGATGGTGTATTAGAATTCTGCTTAGTCAACAGCACTGAAATACACGATTTATTAACGATACTTCCTTCTTCCAATATCACTAGAATGTACACAGATATATTTTGATGCACACATTAGTGTGGAGAAGGGTTGAATTTCTGAATATCTGTGAGGAAGTTGCTGAACTAGCATAGATGTCATCAGCCTTGACAATGAAATGTCAGTAAGTAAATGTCAAAGCATGGAGACATCGAACTACCATTTTGCATTTCTAACAACATACTTGACAGGGATGAGAAGCTCAGAGCCACACATTCTACTGTCATATGAATTAACTTTGAGATTTACTGTGACATTTGGTAACGATGACACAAATCACTGCGATCATCTGTTTCCTTCCTAACGTCAACAAAGTAACTTTGAGTATCTGGAAGGAGGAAAGACCTCTTCAAAGAAATAGTTGAATGTTTTGAATACTTGACACTTGAGCTAGTGTTTACATTGATAACAAACTGAGAATACAATTAACCTCTGTGCTTTGTGTTTAGCGGTTTTTCCTAGTTTCATTAGAATGTAAATAATTCAGTGTAATGCGTCACACAAATATCTGAGAAATCGCCTCACTTCAACTTATGAAATACAGTGAGAGATTCTGAGAAATGTATACTGATTCGTTTGTTATACATTAGGAAGAAAATTCACAAAACAAATTCACCGATTTGACTGCACATTCGAAAACAGCTTTGCAGTGAATATGTATTTATCTTTACATATATTTACACATACATATCACCTTATGAGTTAATATACCAAATAATAATTATACGCGGAACCATGTCACAAACTCATTCGAAATACTCATCAATTTTCGCGACGTTTAGTAATGGATTTTATGGATTTATACATTATTGGAACCCATTGAACAGACCGCCTTTTCTTTATTCACCTTCATATATCTTGATGGCTGAAGTCTAAGGAATAATGCTAAGAAAGCAGTAAAAGTTTATGGAGTATGTGGAAAGGTTCTTTCACGAACAAATCTTGGATTACATTTAATTATTAATTACATTCATCAGTACTCATTGCTTCTTGCATGTAGGCTTTTTGTCACAACACTCTGCATAATTCTCCACCTAAAAACTGTAAGCCAAGCAGTGGGTTCTGCGGGGAAAAATCACTGTCTACTATTTATGCATTTACACAATCTTAAAGTGACAGATGAGATTAAATGTGACGCATCAAATGAGAGTAATTAGTAACATCCAATCATGTTGTGATAGGTGAAGCAGTCCACAGTGGATAGAGGTTGAAAACGTTTGTCTTCCATACAAATAATAATAAGAGACTATTGGTATAAGATGGTTGGAGGCAATCGGCAGGAAGCCTTGGACCTAGGTTTCGTGCTAGTTGGCACTCATCAGCAAGGCGTATCTGCATCCTTGAAGGAACTGATGTTACTTCTGAGATTCGAACCCGCGTCACCCAGTGCTGCAGTCAGAGACGTTACCACTGAGCTATTCAGGCTCGCGACTGACCTCCTGTAGGACTGTATTGGATATTTTTGTTTGAACACTAGTCAGAAACTAGTGTAATGTGTCTAGTCCTATCTTCGGTGCAGACTGAATTCTATCAGTCATGTTTGCAATGTGGCCACCATGCTAGGTGGCTCGTCATTACGGTGCACTGTGAATTATTGGTATTAGATGGTTGGAGGCAATCGGCAGGAAGCCTTGGACCTAGGTTTCGTGCTAGTTGGCACTCATCAGCAAGGACTAGACACATTACACTAGTTTCTGAATAGTGTTCAATCAAAAATAAGAGACTATTGCAATTGATTCAAGAGCCTCCATCAATCTTACTGATGACCTGTTAATGTTTCGAAGTGTATTGGACAAACTTGTCACATTTTCCTAAAGAAATCCACTTTTCAGAAATAAAATCAGCAAGTGCTTTCAATTTACTCGACAAATATTCTCCCTTTACAAATATATAGTTATCCTACATGTTGAGGACTGGAAGGGTGAGTTCTTTCTCAAAATATGTTTGTTATACATCTCTTATGAAGTGAAATAAACATAACTTTTGCCATGTGAACACCTTCGTTAATGCAAGCATATTTCAGTATGGCAGACAGGTGTGTCAGTTTCTGATGTCATAATAACTGAGTTTGTTCTGAATTTATACCCTCAATCTGGAATCAAGTAACACGTGTGATTGATAAACTGCACACATGAGATGAAACAGTTTAAGCTAAGAGAATATTTAGAAGAGAATTATAGGAATATCACCATAAGTTTTCTACGCTCACATGGTGCTGACCATATCAAATCAGCATTTCGCATAGAAATCAGACCACAAAACTTGGGATTACACCGTTCACCTCAGCATATAATAAGAAATTCATTTTGAGTATTTGTTCACATTTTGCAAGATGTGCCTACCTTACCTATCATCAAATGAAGTAACTGTATCTGAACTTCCACAATAATGATATGGTTCTTTTTAAAATACTGTTATCTAAGCTCTCATGAGCTTCTGTGAAATAGAACTTGGCATTTATGGTCTCGAAATTCTACATTAAATATATAAATATAAATACATCTGCTTCAATACTTCTCAACTAACTTGTGTTAAATGTTTATTTTATTCATAGTAACAAATAGGACAAATAGGTACAGACAGTTTCTGATTCACATCTGAAGAAAATAAGTCGACTTTGAGGTTGATGATATCAGCCCTCGATGTTTTGCACTTTATCCCAAAACGTTTTTGCATGATTCTCAAAGGATTATTTGAGTGGATGAACTCCAATCTCTTAGTAGGTGATTCAGTGAAATCACGGTGGACAGATCATGTTACCCTACAGAAATTCGACCTACAATTATACTTTAAGGAATGCATGAGCTGTTCAAATTGTACGCATGATTATTAGTTCACTTACGAGTTAAATGACGACACCAAGGATACACCTCACTTTTATTGCATGAATATCCCATGAGAAAAGTTTCACAATAGAGAATACGTCGAAATGTTTCTTGAAAATGTAGACATACATATATAACTTTCTGTGGTATCAGTTTCCATCTGAGTGATAATATCAGACGGACACAGCAAGAGTCACAGAGAAAGGTCCACTCGCAGTCATGTAATTATTAACAGTTTTATTTTAAATATAGTGCCCCAAATGTCATTGTTTTGCAATGTTGAATCAGTGTCAGCTTCATCAAGTCATACATCCCTGCATATCATTTTCACGTACTGATCTATAGCCTCCTTTATTTCCAGATATAACTTGTCGCGTTGGTCTGAGTGTACACTGATATGGTAGGTTGGTTTTCATATTAGTAATGTTCGATTCCTTGTTCGCACATCAGTCTCAATACGTAAGGCTAGAGAGTAAGGCAGTACGCCTTGATCCTATTGCTTTGACTCGTATAGGAGGATACGATTAACTTTGAGTAATTGACATTTGACCACACAGAAGATGGTTACACTTGTGGAATATACCGTGTGAATCTTCTTAGATCACTAACTGTTTTCTCCGTCCACCTGTCAAAAAACACCAGACGAAATAAAAATTCCAAAAATGTATGTTTAAAATAAAATACCAGATGGTGCGATCCAGTCGGCACGAAGCCTTTAATCTAGGTTTCATGCTTGGTGACACTGATCTGCAATGGGTATCTGCAACGCTGAAGGAACTCGTATCCCTTCTACAGTTAGAACACACGTTACCCTGTGTTACAGTCAGAGACGTTACCGGGGATCACAGCATAGATATTAAACAAGAAATGTGAAGCTGCAGTGAAGCTGTATGCGAATAATGTTAGTAAATTATATTTTCTATAATCCAAATGAAAGCTCACTATGCGTCTTTTTGATCTTTTATTTACTCTCTCATCCTTGAATTGTCTTCCGTCTTTCTTCAAATATGCCAAGGCCTGAATATATTCAGTTTTATGTACCACACAGCTAGAGTAGCTTCGAAAAATCTTATCAGCATTAATTTCCAGTTTTTCCATGATGACCACGTTTTTTATCACAGTTATACATCAGTGCATAACTGTTAAATATACTAATATTTATTTTGCATGTAAACTGCGGTTTATAGGTGGAAACACCTTATTTAAATTGGTTTCATACTTGTTATCACTTATCAGCAGTATATGCCTTAAGCTTTAGGAAGTTCATTTTCTAATGAAACGGGTCAGTAGCTCATTATGGGGACAGAATTCGCTTGATACTCTCTGATACTGGCGAACACCACATAACCAGCGTTGGTGACATCAGCACACATTTTACGTGTCTTATAGTACAACATTAATGATCAAATGTGAAACGGAAAAGAATTTCCAAGGTAACTCTTTCTCACTGAAGGGATCATGCTCACTGAATTACGATGCTACTGAGAAATTTGAGGAAATAACCCCTAGTAGAATCCTTTGATTCAATACACTGCGAAATAAACAACCAGATAATGGAAGCATAAATGTAGTTGCTTCGCATTACGAATTCTGACATCCATTTCCATGTTCGATCATCAAACAAACTACGTGTGTCCAATGCCTCCTCTTACTTTTCAGAATATTCGCTTTCATTCTACAGATGGCGGAGATGAATTCTATTGAGAATATAACCACAATGGACAATCTTCTCTCTGACCGAACTCAGATATTCAGTACTGACTTCACTAATATACTGATGTAACGTAAATCACTAAATATCAGAGGTCAGGAAATTTTCAGAAAACGTTCCTTTATTTCTATGAACAAATCTCATTCACTTCTGACGTCACAATTATCCTGCTTGTATCAGCTTATAGAATTTCGGTGAGTAAAGTGTGTTTCTTTGATTTTAGAATACTGCCTGAGAGACACTAAAACAATAGATTAGACAAGCATAAACGGAGGAAATCACGGAAACACCTACGAGAATTGTTTCATTTAATTTACTGCAAATGATGAACTGAATAAGAGGAAACATTAGATTGAGCGAAGAAATATTTTCTTTTTCAATTCGATCCACATCGTCCTCTCGGAACATATTTCTTCTCTCAGTCTGTTGATTTTCCTAAATGCGTAAATGACGATTTGGAAATTACTAAATAAGAAAACGAAATGTGTGAAGTCGTTAAGAATTCCAGATTCTGATATTCATTCCTGTATTCCTATCCAAACAAAGTGCATTTAATTCTCCCTCATAACTTTCAAAATATTCTCCTGTTTTCTTTTCAGCTGATGGAAATGAATTCTATTCGGAAAACAAACAAAATTAATAATGTTCTTTTTATCGAAACTGATTATCCAGTGTCATTGATTTTTTCTGTTTATTTGTTGAACTAACTTCCAATGTTCCTGCTTAATAACAGTTGTTCACTTCACTTCTGGTAATTATATTTTGACTTTTTAATTTAAGATTAAATTTTGTTTGTTTTAATTATGTCTAAGTAAAATAAACGTGATTTACAACTCTTGATGGAATTTTTCATTGGTTTGAACTAAACAAGTGATACTGAGAAGACCGCCGTGATATGCAATAGTTATTGAGACGAAATGCGTGAGAGTGAGTGGATAAAACGGAACTATACAACACAAACAAGTCATTTATTTTAAGTTTATCTTAAGACATGAAGTAACCGTTTTCCTACTTTTCTACTCGAGAAGATTCCCGATGCAATTTTTCTTCGGTGTGTTACCACTCACTGGTCTCCTCAGTGTGTATCTTATCCATGTCCATTTTCATCATCGTCCTGGGTTGATTCCTTTTCCGAATAGCTTGTTCCTTCTGCTTTACGGCTGAGTGGTCTTATGTATGTAGTGTAGACGAACATTTATTTATATCAAAATCGATAAGAATCCTCCTAATAAGGCTGGATGAGACATATTTATGCAGGAATCACACAGTGCAGATAAGTTTGACAGCTCAAGGCTAAGACATCACTACACCAAATAACAGCGTGTACACTAAAACAAAATTGCAGCCATTAGACAACATATTTTCAACACGAAAACATAACGGCAAATAGAAATTATAAAAATCAGACGAAACAAAATCAAAGAAACAATAAGGAGTAAGTGAAAAGCAGAAATACAAGTGCTATAGCAATGATATGCAGGCCAGGAGAAAAAGGTTTTATCTGATAGGATGATTGAAATGTTCGAATGACTGCGATTATTATTATTAGTAGTAGTATTATTATTATTATTTTAGCATTTTGACGAGGAAGAGAATAACTTCCACTGCCTAATAGCCATCCGAAGACGAGTTGGTACAAATTGTAGGAAAAAATAAGATGAACATTTCAGTGCATTCATAGATGTCTAATTGGTTTCTGTGTCCATCTGCCACAATAGGTCGGGCAAACTTGAAATTCGACAGATATCAAAATGCCATAACAGTAAAAGGGATCCAATTTCATTCAATTCTCAACCACGAAATATCGCTAAATATATTTCTATTTCCTTAACATCTACTGTGACAATTAATACGTCCTATCAAAACACTCATCATTATTTTAAAGTAGTCACATGGTTTGGTTATTAATTGTGAATTTGGTGATTAATACCATGTGATTGAAAGACATCCTGAAAAGGGACAATAATTATTTTGACCACTTAATCACTGTAGCTGTAGTTATACGCAGGAAACAGGAGTTACCTTAAACTTTATTTAAATCAAATAATTTTGAAACCACTCTTTATTGACCACTATCTGTCAGGTGGAAAACAATCATAGTAACGAACACTTTAGAGCCTTTCACTCACAAGTTCATAGACATTTGATCAAACAAACAGTCAGAAATACTCCTTTCTTCTCATCCGCCAGAGAATGTATGCACACGTAAACCGACGTATACAATTGCAGGTAATATAAAAGGCAGCATTTTAAAACTTGAATAGTTTCAGTAGGCACCAGGTTTAGGAAGACTGGTCTGCTCCACTCAATATGACTTCGAATTCATAATCGGTGCTTTTATAACATTCTTATAATTATTTCTGCATGTACCAACAAACCTACCGAAGGCTTTTATTACCTTATACTAAACCATGTATTAATGGCCCTATATTGATATTAAAATCATTCTTAGTTGTATCTCAGATGAAAATGACCAATATAGTGGAATGGTGTATATAAGCTTCCTCACTTTCTTGTTTCTCCTCTGTTCAAAATAATTCAGGTGTGGTTACAAGCACAATAATGATATCTTCATCTATTTAGAGCCTTATATGTTAACGAAGATAACAAATAAACGAAAAAGAAGATTTGGTGAAAGGTGAGAACACTATGGAGAAAAAGCTTTCTGCCATATTCATTGAGTTACTGGAGTGTATCCAGGGTAGCAGAATATGTAGCAGTTAGCTGTACTGAGAAAACCAATGCATTTCATAAAAAGCTGGTAAAGTTTCAATCGACCACTACCTAGAGCAACTGAACTGAGTCAACCTATCAGATAACCAAAATAAAGAAATTCTAAATCAAACTTATTTCTTATCGCAGTTCAATACTTTAGATAAGTAAAAAAAGACAGAAAAGTTAAAAGATGAAAATCTAAAACAGCAGAAAAACAAAACAAAATGTGTCATGTTTCATTCAGAAACTGTCATTCTGTCATAATATTGAAATTCGTTTATATGCCTTGCCTATAAAAATGCTCTTTATAATTTTATGCAAAATTCAGTAGTAAAACAGTCACATATTTCAACCTCTGCGTGTTAAATCATGTAAAACGCACTCGTACAATTCTCACTAATATTAACAGCAGTTCACAACTGTATCTACATTTTCATTTTCGCATTGCACATCAATATTCACTGTTAGTTACTGAAATGTTTATTTCCTTATTTCCAACAAAATGGAACATTCTTCTTTCATTTTAATGCACACAGATATTTCAACTAGAAAGTGCCATTCAGAAAAGTTATTAGAAAATTTATTTTTGGAATTCAACAGAGTCTGGCACGAAATAGTAACTGTCTTTGCCTTTTCTGATACTTGATCGATCAAGAAAACTACTCCGTGATAAGAAGTAATCGTAAGAATATAGACTGTGGTACTATTTGCACCAAGTTTCATACATGCAAATCTCCGTTCTCAGTAGAGACTGCCAAGACTGACTGGCAAATATACACTTACCAGTCAGTCTTCGAATACTTGCAATTTCCTAATTTGTGCATATTACCCCAACAAACTACTGATGATAAGCAGCAAAGATGTCTCGTATAAATGCGGCATTTTGCAAATATTCCAAAATAATTGGGTAGCAGGAATTCATCCAAACATTCATCTGAATAGCTGAAGCATTAAAATTAGAAAATATACAGATACAAAATAAATAATTAGGGTCAAATCAACGTGTGATAAGCAGATGTCAGAAAATGACATGTAGTTTTGCAGAAAAAGAGATTTTAATTTCGAATTCAAATGAAACATCCAAATAGGCCTAATTGGTTCTATCAGAATGTTGAGGAGGTATTTTATAAGCAATGATTCTTTCAAAATGGGTGGATCTACTTTAGGGGTGGGGTGGATAGCCTGACCCTAAACCTCACCTCCTTTACGAGACTTAGAACCGGACAGCACTCTGCATTAAAAATACAAACCAATAAGCACTCCAGACACATCGGTATTTGATCACTGTATTCCCCGTCTTATCGTCTGATTCACTAGTATTCAGTGAATGCTAATTACAATAGCGAGTAGAATTTGAGTTAGTCAAAATCAGGCGAATGTCATATCGATATCAGAAAACACACACGCAAACATACCCACCGAAGATTGTTTTGATTTTCGAGAAAATCTGCTTCAAGTTGAAAATATTATGTCTACAAGTACTTACAGATATTTGTTACCAACAGGCACGTCACTAAATAATGAACAACATTTTTCAACGAAATTACTGTGATTATTTTTGCAGTAACTGTACACTAACCGATTCTGGCAGAAACGTTTCACTGTAAAATAGAGAAGAGAATTCAGCCGGAAAGCAACAGCATATTCCATGTCCTGGGATATTCAGTCGTCGAAACAAAACACGATCCATTAATCAATAAATAAATGATGAGTAGGTGATGACGAGAAGTTAATCCATTGTCAAGATAATGGTAGTCAGTGCGAGGGTGACATGGAGGAGTTCATGCGAAGAAGAGTCCAATGATGATACCGAGTATTGGCGCAGAAACGAACGCAGTGGAGATGTACGGCTGTAGCCTTGTGTTGCTCTAGGAACTAAAGCAGACAGCAATCATAATAATATACAGAAAGTGAGAAATAAATACACCAACTGACAAATATCCTCTTACATTTGTCATCTGCTGTCTCTTAAGTGACGATGCCTCCGGTGACTTTAAGTGGTCTTCATTCTAATTGCAGTCGGAAACTTCAGAATGTAGTCATCTTTGTCTGTAAGCTGATTTTGTCATCGAGATTTGCTGCTAATGCTTACAATGTTTAAGATGTTCGTACACAAGTTGACGACTTCCATTGACGATGCATGTTTTATTACTTAACTATTATTTTCAAATTTGTCAGTATTCAGGGATTCATAATCACTGGCAGCTTCGTTAGACTAGACAGCCTGCTGGTTTTAATCCAAAACAACAGGTGTGCAAAATGTAAGTAAGAATTTTTCCTACTGGTTAGATTCATTTGTCGTCTTTTTGCCAAGAGAAGATGAAGAACGCAAGTTGGGAGCAATCAAATTACTGATTATGATGAATGCAATTTAATTACGTTGATACCTTGGAATTCTGGCTATGAAATCTGAATCTCGTGGTTTAGTGTAAGCAAACAAAATCTCTGTCAAATGTCTCTGCATCCTTTAAAAGTATGAAAGACAGAGAAAACGGCACTTACTTACCTCGCCGGTCTGGTAATAACCAGCCGTTGGCAAGGTTTCATCGATAGTGTCTTCATTTTTTTATTGTTTTGACGAAAGCGTCTCAAAAGTTCTATAGACTTTTTAAAAGCGTATCTCAAGCGTATCCAGAAAGGTGTGTGACAGACAACAGAAGTATTCCAACTTTTTGTATTCATGAAGTTGACAGAATTCAAACAATCATCACCTAGCTACAGTGTACACACATGCTGTAAATGGCTTGCAGTACTGCTGTATGCACATATACCACTTTGCACACTACTTACTACTAAAGTGTTTGTATAGCCACTATACTATCTCCTTTTTCACCGAATGGACGAAGAGAAAGCGAACTGATGTTGAATTCTGCAAAAAGAGATGCAACGAATTGGAAATCCCTTGGCAAATCTTCCCTAGATGCTTCTTCTCTTACAACTTGCTGCACAGTCTTCAATATCTCACAATTTAACTCCACATTATCTGAGTTGTTTTCCTCCTGATGGTGATGATTCTCCTGCCCCCACCTCACCCTCTATTTGGTTTGTAAATTTATTTTAGGCTTTGTTGCTTTTCATATTTGACCTCGCTCTTGTCAACTGAGCTGTAATTATACTTTTTAGAGAGAAGAATAGACAAGATGATGATGATATCACCACCCTCTGCATCTATGACAGGTATTTGTCATCCTTCAAACCTTCACAAGCGGGTTGAGTGAGTGTTTGATGCATTTATATTTCCGTAGTACTATTAGTAGTAGCAGTAGTAGTCGCTTAAGGGATCAAATTTCACTTAACTGTCAACTACAAAATACTGCAAAATATATTTCTATTGCCTTGTCATTTACTGTGACAATGAAATACGTAAAGTTGAAAGAAGTCATACGCTTTAGTTATTAACCGTGAAGTTGGTCATTAAAACCATGTAACTGAACAGCATGCTGGAAACGAACAATAATTATTTTAACCGTCTAATGACTGCAGCTTCAACGATATCCAGGAAACTGGAAGTACCTGGAACTTAATTTAACTTTAATAATTTTGAGACATCTTTGTATTCACCACTATCTTTCAGGTGGCGACCAATCACACTGCCTTTCACTCACAAGTTCTTAGGCATGTGATCAAATAAAGAGTCACAAATTATCCTGTCTGTTTATCCATTGTGCGAGAGAACGCATGTACGTGTAATGCAACAGGTTTGATTGGAGAAAATGTAAAAGGCAGCTTTTTAAACCTTGATTGTTTTCACCAGGCACGTCCTCCTATACACACTGACTAATTTGACAGTTATAGAAATCCACTACAGCGTTGTGATTATTCTGTGCTTGGTTTATTCAGACACTTCATTACCTTTTAGTCTCAGTTTTAGGAAGACTGGTTTCTGCTCCACTAGGTCTGACTTCGAATTAATAATTGGTGCTTTCATAACATTCTGGTAATTATTTCTGCATGTACTAAGAAACGCAAAAAATAAAAATGTTTATTGCTTTATACTACAGCATTTTGTAGTGGCCCTCACATTCTCGATTACAATCATTCTTGGTTGTAGCGAAGTTGAGAATAACCAACGAAATGAAATGAAGTAGTATAACCTTCCTCAATTTCTTGTTTCTCCTCTGTTCAAAATAATCTGCTTGTAGTTATCAACAGGAAAACTATATCTTCATTTAACGAGACCCCTACATGTTAACGAAGGTACAAAATAAACGAAAAATGATTTTTTTTAAGTAGAAATAGTTTTTCTTTAGAAAAAGCTGTCTGTTCAGTTCATTCAGTCAACAGAATGCTGTGCAGAGTAGCAGAATATTTATCAGTAAGTTGTTCTGAGAAAATCAATGCATTTCATAAAAGCTGGTAAAGTTTTAATCGACCACTACCTTGATTAATCGGACTAAGTTACCTTATCAGATAACAAAAATACTACAGTTATAAATAAAAGTTACAACTTATCGAAGTTATATACTTGAGATAAGTAAAAAAGACAGAAAAGTTAAAAGATGAAAATCTAAAACATAAAAAAGAAAACAAGATTTGTCTTGTATCACTCAAAAAGTGTCTTTCTGTCATGATATTCAGAGTTGTTTCAATGCCCAGGCTCCTATAATGCCCTTGATAGACTTTTTTAAGATTCAATAGCGAAAAAATGATAAAGTTTAAATTCTGTCAAAATGTGTCACACACACACAAGTTTCACTGTCATAACTTTTCAAGGCAGTTCACATTTTTATCTGCATTTTCACTATCGTCTTGCAAATCAATATTCACTGTAAGATTTTGTAAACGTTATTTCGTTATACAAAAAAAGAGCCCTATTCTACGTTCGAGACCAAAATACCACCTTATTTTGTCTCCTCTATGTGTATCTTTCAGCTTTACTGCTGTTGCAGAGCCAGTTACATTGAGCAAGCAACGACGCAGGTTCATCGCCGTATGGTTATGCAAGGACAGAGAAGATCCATTCGTAGCTCTGTTTTTTTTACACACCTAGATAGAGAATATAAAGTTTATGGTGAAACAGCATTCAAAGTTATTAGTCGCAATCCTACTTATGGTTATTTGCTTTAAAAAGATTCTATCTTTCACATACAGCTGAAGTCACAGGAATCAACCTGAAAACGTCGAAGTTGTTCGCTCAGAAGAAATTCGTACAACCGCTTTCCTTAACTTGGCCATCGTAACATGCATGTATAAACCGGACTATTTCGTCCCCCGTCCTCCTAAACCTTGTAAAAATTAGAATTCTCAAGTTATTTTCCTGAATACTTTATCTTTTGTTACAAATTACAATTGTTCAGATCACTTTATTTTTCTGTAATAATCTGTTGCGTAATCAACTTGAAAACTCGTTTACACTTCGGTTACTCTTCAATTTCTTCATAATAACGCATTTTGCAATCCATCTGTTGTAACCGTTTCTATCCTTTCATTGTGTGTATTAATTTTCTTTGTTAATTTACACTGTCTTGATATGCTTGTATATGTATATATTTACATATATATATATATATATATATATATATATATTAGACAAGAGCCATAAATGAGGAAAAGTAAATATCTCTTCGTTCATTGCGTTTGCTTCCTAATGGAGATTATTCTACAATATGTCATTCAGAGTGTATTATTATATTTCGCATTGTCAAACTGGTTGCCTATTTCGCAATTTCTATAAAGTCCATGCATTCAATCAATTGTTAAATCATCCGCTTCATTGTCTTTCACCTTCTTCATAACAGCGTTTTATGAACTGAATAGCCTTTGTTACCTTCCCTGAGTGGTACAGAATTAGTTTCCCTGCATAATCCTCTCAAAATTGCATTGTTTGGTCAAAAGGGTTAATGCCATATGTCTTTTCACTTTGTCCACTAGGTTTTTGTCGCATTTTGCTTTCATAAGTAACACTCTTCGGTTCATTGGAATAGGGCGTTAATTCGCTTACTCTGCATATCTGTTCAAGTGGAATAATATAATTAAGAAAATACAATCTCTTCCTTCACCACTTAGTTCTCAGGTGCGCTTTTTTCTTTACTGAATTTTGAAGTAAATACTTCACTTGATCGTCTGGAGGTTCCTGTTTTTCTAAATTCTCAGTTGACCTTGTTACAATTGAATTTGCGCTTCTTCCAAACAGTCCATGATCAGAAACTCCTTGATTCACTCAAAAAAATTACATCGTAAAACCACAAATAGTTAATGTACAAACGACCACAAGGAGAAGCATTTAAATTAGAAAATACACAGGGACCAAGACAAATAATTAGGATCAAATCAACATATGATATGCAGTTGTTAGAACAATGATATGCAGTTTTGAGAAAAACGGATAACATTACACGCAGTTAACTGAAACATCCAAATAAACCTAATTATTTTGATCAGATTTTTAGAGTAGAATTTTCGAAGAATTGTTTCCGTTACAGTGACTGGACTCTCTTTATGGGGTAGGGAGGATAGCTTCACTATAAACCTCTCCTCCTTTCCGACACTAGAACCTGATAGTAGTCTACATATAAAAGACACAATGCAATAAGCTTTGTGGAACACTGGCGTATGATCACTGTATTCCCCATTTTGTCGTCTGATTCACCAGTATTCAGTGAAAGCTAATTACAATTACGACTAAAATTTGAGTCAGTCAAAATTAGATAAATATCACGTCAATATCCGGAAACACAGACCCACATCTACGCATCGAAGATTGTCTCGATTTTTCAGAGAATCTGCTTAAAGTTGACAGTATTCGGTCTACAAGTACTGACAGATATTTGTTACCGACAGGGACGTCACTGACTAATGAACAATACTCTTCAGTTGCGTGAGACGATTATTGGGGTTATATAACTATTAACCATTAGGTTGAGGATAACAGACAAGTGGAATTGAGGGGACTGGTACGTTTGTAGTTTATCGCAGTGTAATTCTTAAAGCTTCCAACAGTATCAGAATATCAAGTGACTTAAGAATGATTTTATGCATTCGCTGGGCACATTCCAATCACACTTCCATAAAACGGTTATTGCATTCATAAAAGATTCTTGATTTTGCGGTGATTGTTTTATGCAATTCAAATTAAAGAAGAATTGAATTCATTTTGGAACACACTAAATTAAGAAACCTTTAAGGGTGTTCTGCAGATTCATGCCCATATTCCCAAATGTCATGGTTTCGCCTGATATAGTTTTGATGAGGCTTTACAATAATAATTAATTCAATGGTATATTCTATTGCAGCACCCAATTTCGTGACTTACATCAACAATAATTTATGTGATTAAAATATTGAGTGTTAGTCAAAATTTTTAAAAAATATATAGTTCTTTCGTAATTGCAGTAAATATGTCTTCGATGATATTCGAGTATTCTACCGCAAATGTGTGATGTAATTGAACAATTTTCATCTCTTTGTTAATACATAAAATTAGTAAGATGTGACACAACCCACCATTACGAAGGTGATTGTTCTAAGTTTAGATGTAGTCTTAAGTCCAGGTAGAGAGTGGGTGTTCGTCTTGGGGCTAGCAACACAACAACACCTATTAAACTTCTCAAGAAACTTCAACGCAGAGAAAATATATTGAAAATACAAAAAATTGAAATTGAAATCTTATTCTTCGCTGGAATCAGAGAAGTGAATTGACACAACAGTCCGGTAAACCTCTTTGGTGCAATCATGGGAGTAATTGTGTTAAATTTCGAAGAAAGGTTTATATAATAATTTACGGGTATACAATAGTAAGCTGAATATCACATACACTCAATAAGAAAATAAAATTAGCATTTAAGGTCATAAAAGTCAGTTGATAGTTTTGTTTGAACCTCGTGAACAAAATTTTGGTTCCGTCCTCTTGAGTTCATTGCATCTGAACCTGAGGTACTTCTAACCATTGAATTTTGGCTAGCTTGTTTTCCACTTTGAAATATATCTTGTTTCTATAGTTGGCTGACGGCTGTGTTTAGGTAATTTTGAATTTTTGATCTTAATGCTGTTGAGTTGTTCAGACCGTGAACTTATCACTGGTTTCAGAAGAGTACGCCTAAAATGCTGACTATTATGCACATCAACCAGCGTAGAATAGCAGAAAACAGTAAGACTATACGATTGTTGATTCTGTATGCAAATTCTGTTAATGAACGTCAGTGAAGTGTACAGTAGTACTTCAGTAATATTTGCTGCAATCCTTTGCCAACCACCACACGCCTTAGCCACGGTGGTGAATGTTGTCTCCTGCCAAATACAGACTAGTTCAACTAAACAAACATTCAGTGTTCACTAACAGTGATAAACCGCAAACAACCACAAGTAATCGTATTTTGCTGAATTTGAAGAGTTTTGCCATATCTCAAATAAGTTTCGGCTAGTTATTCAAAAGGACACCGATATTGTTGCCCTGAGATTAGAACACAATGAGTCGGTCTTGATGACTGCAGCAACAATGAAACGGATGGAAGTTCATGGATGTCAAGTATGATCTAAACCGCTAGGAGAAATATGTACACAGCCATTGTCTGAGAATATTTCTCTATGGAGTAACAGTCTATTGGGCTACACTTTCCTCATTTCTAGTTATTTCTGGTTGAATAGATCCTAGAATAAATTGACCTGATAAGTTGATAATTAATTCGATAGTGTTGACATATTAATCCCGTGACGCATATTGGGACAGTTGTGTAGGTCACCATTTTCCAGTTATTTTAGCACTTATAGAAGTCAGTGAAAAACCTTCAGTACTTGACGCCTCACAGCAGAGGAGATGCAAATATGTGCAAAACACACTGCGTGAACATTCCAATTCATTTATGAATATCTTGGTGATTTATCCTCCAACCACCATAAAATGTTGACATTAAAACCATTCTCAGTTGTATGCAGCTAAAAAACACCGACGAACAAATATGAGGTACTATTGACTTCCTCAATTTGTTAATCCCACTCAGTTCAAAATGATCTAGTGCCACTTTCCATGTAATAAAGAATGGCAGAATATGTACCAGTAAGTTATACAGAGAAAATCAATGCTTTTCAGAGAACTCTGTTAAAGTTTCAATCGACCACTATCTTCAGTAATCTGACTGCGTCAACTTATCAGATAACAAAAATACTACAATTCTGAATAAAAGCTATTGCTTATCGTAGTTAAACACCCTAGATAAGTAAAAACATAAGAGCTTTAAGATGCAAATCTAAAACAACAGACAGAAAAGTAAAATTTTTCTTGTTTCATTCGAAAAATCTCTTCATATCAACAAATTCGAAGTCGTTTTCATGCGCGATCGTTTTTGATGCTCTTTAGCAATGCTTTCAAAAATTCAATTGCGAAAAAATTGTATATTTTATCATTTATGCATTGAAAATGCCACACACACGTATTATTCTCATTACTGTTTACAGCAGTTCACGGTTGCTTCTTCTCAATATCTCCTTGCAAATGAATATTCGCAGTCGAATATTGGAAACTTAATTTCGTAATATTCAAGATAATGGAAAATTCCTCCATCATTTAAACACACATAAATATTTCAACTGAAAGTCTGCGTTGAGATAAGTCAACAGAAAAAGGAGAAATTTGGATTTGGATTTCGACTGAATATCGTTCGAAAAAGTAACTGGCTCTCTGTATTCCGAAACTTAGGGATTCAACCAAAATATTCCAGGATAAGAAATATTCGTAAATATATAGATGACATAAATATTTTGATCACATTTCATGCGTCCAAAACTTCTTTCGGAGTACATACTGTCATGAACATAACAGTAAATGTATATTTATCAGTCAGTCTTCAAATGCTTGCAACAGCATAATGTGAGCATACTCCCTCCATAACCTACTGCTGATACACTTTAACAACATTTCATCTAAATGCAGCATTCTGCAAGTAGTTGAGGATATTTCAGGTAGCATCAATTCATTCTGAAGATTATTTCTATTACTGTACTGAGTAAATGTTCATTATTGCTAATAGTTTCTGTACACTGCTTTTCTGTTGACCTGAATTTTCCAAAGCTAAGAGCGTAGCGATTAAATAAGCGAAACAAGCATTTAAACGTATAGCCATCCGAAGCATCCTTCAGGAGCGCACAGCCACAAAATTCACTGGAAGCGGCGAAAACAAGATTGTGTGTGATTGAAAACTATGTATCATACTTAATTGGTCAGTGGTGACTAGCAGTGTAATGGAGAACAGTGCGCATTTTTTCCTATTTGGGACTCGTCACCTGCATGTGTCTGCATTCTCCAGTGAGTGATGATTTCCTCACCGAGGCTCGATCCCAGTCCCCATAGTTTCAAATGCGAAAGCATTATCCACTAGACTATTTAGGTCACGAGATGCACGTTTTGTTTAACGGGTCATATTAATTATTTAATTGAATTTTTGATTTTCCCGTCGTTCGTAATTGTATCATACTGTTTCAAAATTCAAAATTGCCTCAATAGAACCGTTAGGCAGCTATGCAGTCCAGTCTAAATATGAAAGGAGTACATAAAATGAAGCAATATATTACCAACAAGCTGGGAGCAAACAGTCTGTTCACCAAAATCACACAAAAACACTCCCCAACAGGTCATAAGCAGAAGCATCTCGATTTACTCAAATGAAATCATGATGTCAAGTTGTCATTATCACAGCACAACCACAAAGGGAATTATTAGCTGTGGGGATGAAACAGAGTTGAAGACCACCAAAAAGTGTGCAGTTAGTATGTGATATGAAAATGTTAAAATAATGATACAGAGTCTAACTGAAAAACTGATAACCATTACAGGACTACTTGAAATGTGAAAATAAGCTCCAGTTTTTTGATGAAGATGTTCAGGATAGGTTTACAGGCAATAATAACATTGCATGAATGCACTTTGTTTGTTGGGTGGGCCCGAGAACTTCACGCTAAATCTTCTCTATTTTTTCAGCTTATGATCTACTAATAATATGCACCCACAATAAACAACTCTACAATTACAGTTCTAAGGAATACGAATCTCTGACCACTGTTTTCCCCGTGTTGTTTTCCGGTACACTGGTATTCGATAACTGCTAAATACAATTACGAAAGTAGTCTGAGTAAGTCAAAATTAAATAAATACCACGTTCATATGAGACGAAGCACATACATATACAGGCATACGCCGATGATCATTTTAATATAAGATGCAGTCTGACTGGGGTTGATTATATCCTGCCAACAAGTATTTCAAGAAGTACACTAACAATAGGGAGGCCATTAAAAATGAGGGATACTCTTCAACCGGCTTACAACCTTATTGTAATTATTTTACCTGAAATCGTTCACTAGGCGAATGAGCCAGAAACTTTTTACTGTAAAAGAATGAATAGCATTCAGCCGGAAAGCAAATGCATATTACGTGTCCGAATTTGTTACTTTGTTTGAACAAAATTAACCACTAATCAATGGGCAGATAATGAGTAGGTAGCGAAGAGAATTTCATTCAAAATCAAGAAAATGACTTCTGTCACACCACACAATGTTTCCAGATGACCTAATTCACACAAATCCCTGAAAAATATGATGCTTTAAAAATATCTGTCAGAGTAGAATTCAAACATGAAATAGAGCAATGAAAAACTAACTCATCAACATCTGCAGATTGTGCTTCATTATTTAATATGACAAAAATTTACTAGTAAGGCAACTTGAATAAACTACCTCGATCCGACGATCAGCCTCTTTTGCTTATGTTATTATGTCAAGTTAATAAGACTGGGTTTTTACGAAGCTCCTCAATATAATTAAGTGTAAAGCTGATCACTGCCAGCGATATAATTCTGAATGTCTATCATTTCGTCAACATGCTTCCCACTCTTGAATGTTAGAAAAAGAATCACTTTTGAATACTTGTGGAGATGCTACACCCATGAATACAACCTATTACGAAATGTTCTTCAAGCTCTTTCTAGTGCTCTCCGTGATTTCACTATGATGACAAAAAGACAAATACAGCATTTTTCAACTTAATATATGAAATAACATTGGGGTGACAAAATTGCATTATGAGCACTTTCTGAGAAACCAGCAATCTGAAGATTTTGTGTTATGAATAGAAAAATATGATTTGATTGTGAACGTGTTGTCACATCTAACAGAATTATCTGCAATTCCACATGGAAAAAAACTTATGTACTTCTTGTACAGGATCTTCACGTGAAAACAGTGCTGAACAGCGAATTGTGTCACGTTTATACGTGTTAATCAATAAACAATTCCTCACATCAGTTGGATGTAGTAAGGCAGCAAACGTAGTTTAATCCGTATTGTAGATGTTTATTGATGCATCTTGAACAAAATGGATCAAACCATGACTGCTTGATATAAGCACATCTCACTTATATTTCGTTCTCTGAATCAATTTCAAGTAGACTCACAACTTCTCATGCGCTTTCTTATTCTCTTCAAGCAAGTCCCTGTCAGCCACTCAAGACGTGAAGAAACACAAATTTTGTCATTTATTGTGTAATCATGGCTGAAGTTGTTTTGTAAATTGTTACCATTAGTCATAACGCCTGCAAAATGTATCATGCTGTCCTGCTCAAATGAATTTTCATTCTTTAATCACATCAACAAACAGAAGTGCATATGTGTATTGCATCAAATGAAAATGGTCTAAAATTCCATCATCCGCTTTTTTCATTTTCTGATTTAAGTATATTACTTATTAGTAGTTCAGCATTCATTCCAAAAATTCAGTGGAATTTTCTCAGTAACCCTAATTCGAATTGGAGCAACTTGAAAGATTTAAGAGGGTATGCTGGAGTATTGAATGTGCAGTCTCATAGAAAGGTTCAATACAGAACCAAATGCCTGTCAATTATATGGTCACAGACAGGATTGAATATATTAATAACAATTACTTGTTATTCATTCGACACGTGGCAGCTAACAAGCTTAAATTGACAAAGTTTTGGAAACACTTCATACAGATGTGAAAATATGTGAAGCTGACAGGAATGAGAAAATGATAAGGGGAATTGAAAGATTGTTGACAGACGTAGCGAGATTTCAATGTGAGGGAAGAGAACCAAGTTCGTTGGAGATGTACCACTGAATGCACGTAATGAAGAATAATGATTTCAATGAAAAGTATCGGAATAACAAGAATACTGGACAGAAGGCTTATTCCTTCTTAATCAGTTATCATTTTACAAAATGTGTATATAATGATTATTACTATTATTGAATAAAAATACGTCATTTGATTGCAACGTCCTACTGATCTACATACTTGAATTAATTGGTCTTACACAGTGCGGCAGTATTCAAAATACTCCAAGCATTTGATACTATTATTCGATGAGTCACAGAACATAAAGAAAGTTGAAATGACTTGCTGACACTTGAATCAATATGAAATTGAAGAAATTATTAAAACCCCACATGTCCATGACAAAGATTCTGAAAAGAATTACTGAAAGTAATAAGGAGTACCAAATTACAAAATCTACTGTCCGATGTATTCGCACTAATGAAAGCTTAGATCGAGTAGGTTGGATGAATAGGTGATGTAGATATATACCTATCCAAAATTTGATTTTCAAACATTTGACCTACTTATTTAGAGTTAGTAGAATAGTGTGAACCATAACATTAATTTCAACATTTGATGCATGAACAAAATTACGTTCAAAATGGCAATGCAGATTAATAAAGCAGGATTTAATAAATTCATCATATTTAAGTAGAACTCATCAGCTGAATACTCTATACACAGGAATATGCATACCGGTAGAGTAACATCAGAGATGTAAAATGCATAAGTGCATAAACCAATTAATATCAGTAAAACGTTTGAGCATTGTGGATTAGATCAATTAAAGTATAATTATATTTCAATAGTTTACACACAATGATAAGTTTTGTTACCAATTACAATTATAATTTAATTTACATAAACCAAATTGAATCCATCATGCAAAACGACAGATGTGAATGTCTTTCAGGTCATCTTCAGAGGGATAAGTGGAAGTGAGTTTCACTGATTAAAATTAAGTTAAATTTGACTACACTACAACTACATCAGTCAGTTATCAGAGAAAAAACTTGAGTGTACAAGGAATTGCGAACTAAATAATATCGATAAAAAAATAGTTTTGGTAATATTAATAATAATGATAATAAGACGAGTTATGACAATGGCATTGATAAACCACAGATTTCAATGAATCAGGAGTACTAATGAAAGGTGGAGTGGACTATTAATGACCATGATAATAGCAGTTAATAAGTAGAACAGAGTGACCACCATTTCTTTCTGAACACAGAGACTGTGTTTGGAAACCCCAACTGAAAAAGCCTCCACAATTGCAAGAATCGTCTTGTGTATTTCTGTGGACTTGAGAAGGTCAATATAATGTCTGCAGTCTACAAGATGTCTTATTTTTCAGTATTGTGCCAATGTGACATCAACTTTTTCAATCACTACAGCAAATCTCCAATCATGTTAGTAAGCAATTATCTTTCCGTAATACTCATGTATTTGATTCCACAAACACACCAAAAGCGATGTACACTGTTTGAAGTGTTCATTATTGGCAGCAGGTAATTCACAGATTTATTGAGCATGCGTATTAGAAATTCCAAAAGACGCATTATTGAACAAAGAATTATTCTTTTCGATAACTTCATCATGTGGTTCCACAGTTATATGCATCAGTAATAGTGAAAGAATGACTGTTACTGACAATATCAGCTATATTTAAAGAGCAATATAGAATCACTGATATGAGAATTCCAAAAGTTACTTGCAAAAGATAGTCAAGTGACCAAAGGGCATTTTAAAGCTATGAGATAGGAAATCATGTATTTGGGATTGGTTTTGTATCTTCATCAGTGATCCGTTATATATGATTTGAGATTTCTTAGGCCACTACGGTGTCAGATGAAATTGCTTAACTGAAGCTGATATTTATATTTGAAGCTATTAGAGAGTTCAGTATCCATGACAGCCTGAAGCTTGTGGATAAAACTATCCGTCAACAGAATATATGTGTTTCAATGAAAACGCATCCTCAACACGTTAGATGATGCGTGACCAATCTCAGTAGTTATGCAGTTATCTCAAAGCGATGCTTGATTTTCAATCCGGTGTAAATATGCAGATATCTTGATACAATTTATCACATTCACACTACCGCTACTGAAATTTTGAGGCACAGAAAAGATGACCGCATTCTGTGTTGTAGCCTTTAAGACTGTAGAATTCGTGAGGGATTAGTGAGAGAATTCAGATAGACAGTCAGTCGATGTATATGCATTCGAAGGAAGCAAAATTAAAGTAAGAGACACAGTAATTCCGCTTTATTATAAGAACAGAACTTGTGCATTATGGTAGAGTATAATTCCATTATGATTATGATGAGCAATAAATTGTGCTGGAAACGTTATCAGTGAATATCACTGTATAACACTGTCTAACTTTATCAAAATACATTATAAGTAGTTGGCTAAATTTATCTTGTCTCATACTGAACATCCTCTTCGTGATTCTCAAAATTTGCTCTGTATCTCTTCGGGTAAAACCAGAAGGAACTTCTAAATAATTTACGTCCATACAGCTATTAAATATAAAAATTGTACCATACCATATTTAGCACACGTTTTGCGTGAAAAGTCAGCTATCAGAAAATAACTTATACACTTTTGCAATGTAACTAAAACCGCAAGGTGTCAGCAAACATTATTATTGGGCGTATTATCTATGATATTATCTACTTATACTTCATTATGTTTCCACCAACATCCTTTGTATAGTGATTTCATTACTAATATTATTATTACTATTTTAAATTTTTTGTAAGTACAAAATTACAAAACGAGCTTTATTGTAGCAATATGTGTAAAAACGCTGAAAATTCTATTCTGTATAATTTTTATTATTGTTTGGAATAAAGTGATAATTATTACTATTATTTCACATTTTCCTGTGGAGCTGATTACATTGGAAGTTGTAAGCGTATTCTCCAGAGACACACACATACACACGTTTCACCCCTTTGTTTCGTTTGTATTAGTTAGTCAGTTAGGTTTGCATATATGTGAACTGAAATTTGACGGTAGTGGTCTGCAGATGAAACATCTATTAGCAGCATTTTACCTCTAATTTATGACAACTATCCTATTTCACATCTGTGTAACATTTCAATTTTCACCCGCACACATCCCCCACTACCCAGTTTGGTTCATTTTAATTTTTAGCAAAATACAATCTAAATTCTTCGTTACATTTCATTCATTCATTCATGACAAGCACATTATATGTTTTCATCTATAATAGTATGAAACTGGAATTTGATTCTAATATCTCTTTTTGTGTCTCATTTTCAGTGTAAGAGGCTTGTCATCACTATCAGCCTGTGTGCATCGTTATCATCATCAAATATTCTTACACTTAAGTCAAGACAACTGTATTCTACCGATAGTGCATTAAAAATGTCTGTCTGATATGTTCTATTCCTCATAAATTCTGGTTTAACATTCTAACCTCATTTCGTAACACTGCGCTGACGACATATATTTAATTCATCGCTAGTAGAATGCATTACACTTCAATACACTACACTACATTAACCCCCACCCGCTACTTGATTCATAAATTTTTTCACTGTCAGCTTTCATTTTTGAACTCGATTGACTTAACTGAACCGTAATCATATATGTCCAAACCAAGTTCACTTTTAACGGTCGGAAAAAATTTGGGCATTGGGTATATGATATTCATTATAATAAAGGTTTTTGTATTTCCCAATGAATGAAAAACAAAACGATACTGCTTTTACTGACGTATACGCTACTTAATGCTAATAGCTTTATCAAAGTATTATTAAACCGGAATTTACAAAATCTCACCATATATATAACAAGTGTCGGTGGAATAGCGGTTAGGACGCTCGCCTACCATGCACATGGTCCGGGGTAATATCCCCGGCCGATGCACTCCTTTACCTCACTAAACCAGAAATAATGCAGGTGAAGAGGAAAGGTTGGGCATGAGACTAGCAACCTCACCCTGTAAAACAAAACTATGCTACAGAAACTTCAAGCCTCTAGCTTGAAGCCCTATGTTCCACTGGAAATTTGAAGGAATAAAAAAAATTCAGCTGAATATTCAGCATTCAGGTATGTCGTAGAAATATCCAATTTCAATTAGACGAGTGTGTATTCCATCAAGTTAATGATGTTGGAATGGGGAGGCATATACAATCACGGATTGGGCATTTAAAAGTACACCAAGCAGGTATTCAGTTTCTGAATTAAGTACACTACTTATGAGTAGTTCTTCAGTAATTTCAATATTTTAACAGATTCTTCTGGATTCATTTAAATTTATCCTTTATCAGTACCATTATCTTAACTGGTTCTAACACTATTGTTGTCGATAGTATTCTGTGGGCGATTCTCTCTCTGATAATTGATTCTTTGTTAATTCGACTCAACTGAACCTTAATTCACTCATAATCCCTCCCACTTTTCTATGTGAAAATGACCTGAAAAGCCTCTAAACACGCCACTATGCATGATACATTCAGAGTAGCTTATTCGCTCATCAGCCTTATATCTTCCAATTTAATTTTATTAGATTACATTTATATCCCCGTATGTAGAGTGTTCAGTTGAGGAGTTCTACCAAAACTTGACGAATTCTTTAAATCCTGTTTCATTAACCTTCGTTGATTGTTTGCAACTTATTTCAATTTTATACGGAATGTTGAAATAAACGTTATTGTTCACATTATTCTACTAACTCTAAGTAAGTAGTTCAAGTGTTTGCCGGACTGAACTGGGAATATGTTTATACTCATGCTGTCTGTGTATTCAACCTATTCAACATAATTTGAGCAGTTTAATATGGTGTTTCTTATTGTTTTCAGCAGTCCTGTTGAGAATCTCCTGATGGAGAGCAGACGTTTCGGAAATCCTTTCAGTTTTAATAATGTCAACTTCACGAGTCTGTAGATGTTAGATAGCGTTTTCAACTTTCTTTTTGTTGTGTGACTCATCATAATAAGTAGTACCGAATGCTTTAAGCAGTGTACAAACTCCTGCATCACTTATGAATGTGTGATTCAAATATGCAGATCAGTAAGACGTTGTGATCAAATGAAATCAATTTCTTCAATAGTAATAATAATAATAATGATAAGTAGACACATTTTATATATACAACTATTATAGACTAGGAATGAATAAACATTCTATGCAATGCTCATGTCTTTTTGGAAGATTCTATGGAAATTATTATTATTATTGTTAATGATTACATACGCTCAGTGGCACATCTGCATTGGATATAGTTCCATTCCATCACATTCAAATGGCTGCACAATTGTCAACCGGCTTTCAATTCCCCTTCACATTTTTTCATTCCCGTCAGTTGCACATAAATAAATCTGTGTGAAGTGTTTACACAACTGTGACAATCACTTTCTGTTTTGGACTTGTCAGCCACCACGTGCCTAACTTCTAACCAAGGAATGATTATTATTGATAAAATCAACCCTGCATCTGACCAAGTAATTGGCTATGCATTTGATATTTTACTAGGCTTTCAAGCAGCTCCTATAATACAAATATGTCACAGGGAGAATCCATTAAATTGTGGGAATGACTTTGAGCTACTCATGAGTAGTATACCCCTAATTCAGAAAATGAATAAATGGAAGATGGAAATGTAACACCGTTTTATGTGACGAAATACTAAATGCACATACATTCGTGTTTATTATTGTCAGTAGACAAAGTAACAGCAGATACTTAGTACCGTGAGAGATATTTTCCGAGCCTTAGAACATATGATGAGAACTCACAAGTCTTCAGCACCGCACTAAAAATTATCCTATTTCAATTCGATGGACGTCTAATCCACCAAGTTAATGGTGTTACTTGAGACCGCTATTCGCAGATTTTTCTTGTCGGGCCTAGATTCCTGCATTTTGCAGAGTCATATACATCATATGGAATTATATCTAAGATATGTGGACGACATTTTTATTACCTGTGAAAGCGAATGCAAAGCTGAAAACCTGTTGCTAAAATTCAGCTCTTACCATCCGAAGCTTCCCTTCATAAGACAATATGTAGGAAATTATACTATTGGATTCCTAGATGTTTCTCTGATGAAAACAACTCATGGGACAATAGAAAGATCTGTGCTTAGAAAATCTTCATGGACGGTAAAATACATACATTTTCAAAGCTTTTCTCCAATTCAACATAAACAGGACTTAGTCAGAACATTGTTCTGTAGATCATTTCAAAATGATTTTCTGCAGTACAGATGAATATGAAATAAGGTCTCTGAAGGCTTTCTCGTCATAGAATGCATATCCCGAAAGCTTCATCAGCAAATAATCCAAAGGAAGTATGCCCAACAAAACTATCCAAACAGTTTCAAAGCAAGCTCCATTTTGAGCTTGTAATTTTCAAGACATGGTCAAGCAAAGAAATTATAAAGCCGTCAGGAGAAGCTATTAAGCTGGAAAATTCATGCTTCTAAAGACCACCAAGCGGGTGCTTTAACCATGTAAGAAAGACCGGTCACCAACCTTTGCCCATTCAAACTGCGATTGTCCAATAGCATGATGGAGCATTTGCCAAAGTATTTGGAAACAGGTGAAGTCATAGTGCTAAAATGTTCAATAACAAAGTATCTTGTAGACTGTGGGCATGATATTGACGCTATGAAGACATTCACTGCTGTCAGCAGACAAACAAACAAGAAGGCGTTTGACACTGCAACTGGAGTTTGCGAACCCGAGCTCTGTGTATATAATGAAATAGCGGTCACTCTCAACCTACCATGGTAATATGTCTTTCTTATTGACGGTTACTATTATTGACATAGCTATTTTACTTCTATTCCACCCCTTATCATTATTCTTGATTGATTTAAATCGATCCTTCATCAGTTCCATTATCTCAAGTGTTTTTAACACTGTTAGTATCTATAATATTCCGTTCTCGATTCTCTCTCTCTCTCTCCAATAATTGGTTGTTTATTAAGTCGGCTTAATTGAGCCTTATTTCATTTTTTCTAAATGTAATTCACTCACACTCCCTTCCACTTATCTGTTTCAATATGACCTGAAAAGCATCCACACCTCTCGTTATGCATGATTGATTCAATATAGTTTATTTGCCCATCAGCCTCATATCTTCCGATGTTATTCTGATGATATATATATATATATCCCTGTATGTAAAGTATTCAGCGACCAAAAGTTGGCCAGCTGTTTAAATTCTAATTCATAGACCTTCGTTGATTGATTGAATATAATTTCGATTGTGTGCCGAATGTTGGAATAAATTTTGTTGTTCACATTATTCTACTAACTCTAAGTAAGTAGCTCAAATGTTTGCAGATTAAATTTTGGATAAGCATATATTTAAAACAGTTCCCTTCATGAATTTAGATAAAGCAATAAGAAGACGTAATTTGTCTGAATCGTGTAATGTATTTGCGCAACACATTTCGAACAATCTGATCACACACGGACTTGTCATAGGAATATATATGAAATTAATAAAGAAGTAAAAGGTGAGGAAATAAATTTAGGTCAAGTTAAAAGGACATACACAAGGTCAAAGTGACAATGAAGATCACTAAACCAAATAACAGAGGTAATAGTACATCTGCTATGGTATCAAAACAAAACTTACCAAGGAAGGTGGTTTAGTGTGATGACGAATCGCTTTGAACGCATAAATGTGGCTTAAACTTTCTAATTGCTAGGGCTTCCACAAACTTTAGGCTACGCCCCAAACACGTTTTATAGATAGCTTTAAAAGATCTGTTAACGTCAATATTATGTCCTTTCTCTATAATATGTTTCGCAATAGAAAAGCTAGGTCTCCTGTTTTCACCACTAATAGGTTCTGAAGATTCCATTTGTTTCTAGAGCTATTTAGGAATATGCAGTGAAACCCTTACTTTCAGAGATCGATTGGTCTTCCCTATGTATGTGTGTCCACACCTACATTCAAAGTGGTAAATACAGTGGGATGTTCGAAGGGCTTAGATAGATATATTGGCTTTACATTCTCTATTATTATGATATTGGCTGCATAAAAAGTCTTTTTAACAGCAGCGTTCAGTCTTTGTCTATTTATCAAGCTGCTTTGATGCCTCACATAGGGTAGCTTGATGTACATGTCTTTCTTAACAACGAGCTGGAGAGTGGGTCTTGGTGTCCCACTGACTACTTGATATCACCTGATCAACTTGTCTGGATAATTGTCATCAACCAGGGTTTGTGTCAACTTCCTTTCTTCTTCATCAAGTGTGTCTTCAGTGCATATTCGTTGGATCTAACTGATGAGGCATTTAGGTGACTTAGGCTATTTTGTACCGAACAGGACAGAAACTGTGACAATTAAGATACTGTCCTGTACAGGTAGGTTTTCTATAAATAGATCGTTTTATTGACCCATGAAGCCGTCGACTAAGCAATATGTCTAGGAAAGATAAACAATTATCTTCCACTGCTACAGATGTAAGTGATATGCTATTCTAAACTTCATTCATTTGATTTAAAATTGAGGTGGCAGAACAAGACTTATCACTGGTGATGACAATATCATCTACATACCTTCTATAAAGTGGCACATTTTTGATGAAATCCTCCGATAAATTCTCAATGTACGACATATAAATATTTGCTAATAGGGGCCCTAACGGACTTCCCATAGCAACACCATCAACTTGGCGGAAACAATTGAATTCAAATGTAAACCTAACATCCACATTGGATCTAGTTCCCTACCGTCACATTCAGATGGTTGAGTAGTATTGAGCAAAAATTTGCAGTTGTTGTTGTTGATGACGAAGGTCTGCAGTTTGTTCACATTGGAGTCGAAAATCCGGATCATATTTTCATGCTGAGCGCTGAGTGTTGTTCATCTCCACACAGATTTGAGATAAATGAAAGCTTGCTTTGCTTTTAGGATCCGCCTTTTCTTTCATGTGTATCTGTGGCACAGTGGTTAGGACTCTCGCCGACCATGCACATGGTCCGGGGTTCGATCCATTGCCAACGCACACCCGATATCTATGGTCGGCCTGCGAAATTTGGGATACCGATATCCATACTGAGAATTCCATACTTGTACTGAAAATACGGTGTGGCATCAAGCTGTAATAAAAAATATCCTCCTCCCATCATCAACTCCGTCCTATTGTAGTTGAAACGATGCTTCCTAGGTAGGTAGGTAGGTAGATATGTAGGTAGTGAAGAAGGTTGCTTCTTTCACATTTCTCCCATTGATGCTGCTTGTCTGCCGTCTGTTGTGAGTGATGTTGTTCTTGTGGTTGTTTCTGTTGGTTGCTGTTGGCCAATAATCTACATCATCTGTGTCTTCTCTATGTTCACCTATTTTTTGTCCTATCTTTGCTGCTTCTTCTTCTATCGCCAACTTGTTGCTTTTCATTTGCGTATTTTCCAGTTTGTGGAAGGGAAATCAGTCGCATACACATATATATCTTCGGCGAAATGCGGATCATCATGTGATGAAACTTAAATGTCGCCCCAATGTATGTACCGACCTTTCTCTAATTTCATGCTACATATTTATTGGTTGATAAATTATTGCCTGGTAGGCTTCACTCTGAAAGCCACCTTCCGTTCATTCATTCTTGCCATCTGATCTTCAGTATCAGACATAGGCAGCTGTTCGTGATAGTCTACAGTCTGTCAGAGATGCTTAAGTTGATATGTGCTTTTGCGTTTCCTGTAGACTGTCGGGAATGATGAAAATCTCTACTGTCAAACTTCCTGCCTATATTCATTCCATGAATTTCTCATAATACTATGCAACCCGGTATCCGATAGTGAATATGGTCAAGCTGAGTGATGTATAATTTTAGACTATCTTGTATTTAATAAATATTAACCACCTGGGTTTCAAGATGACTCAGATGGAGATAAATTGTGAAACGAACTGGTTGCTTTTAATTTTTGTTGTTGTTTTGGACGTCATTTTCAAGTCAAATAGCATCAGCTGAAGCGTTGATTAGCTTACGTTTTCCAATTGGCTAATGATGAGTGAATCTCGTGTACTCCTAATGACTTCACTTAATCTGCATAGTGTATACACTAAACAAGGTCGGTGATAACTTCTGACACTTTGCAGATACAGTGTTAGAAAATCCTACAGTTTCTTTCAGATATTTATGAAGTGAAATACACAACTTTCTGCCATATCGTGCCAAGTCCTAATCCAATACAACCTTGATTATGCACCGAATGTCAAAATAAAATCGTCATGCACAATATTCCACTAACTTTAAATAAGTAGCTAAGGTATTCCCAGAAAGCTATCTTATGTGCGTTACGAAATGCAAACAGGAATTTTTGCATGCTGAAGTACCGGTTATACATTTGAATATAACCGATTAACTGGACATATCTGATGTCAATTAAGTAAACTACAACAAGATTTATGACTGAAGCTGTTTTTGTCAGACATTTGTAATCTGAAGAACGTCTCGCAATGGCTGATTGAATGATCAGCAATCTGACCAACTTACATAAATCCAGAAACTACTGTAGTCATTTAATTCGAAGATTTTAGTTTTAAGTGAGAAACTCAATGCGACATGAAAAGCTGTCCATTTTAGTTAATAATCTTAAATTATTAATCCCTCAAACTATCATACCTGAAGGAAGCAGTTAAAACTGCATTTGCTTGAAGAAAAACAGCCGAAATAAATAAGAAATTAGTCGCTGAGGAACTTAAAATACAGTTTTTGCATTTCACAATGTATGCAGCACTAAACTTTATGACTTTTCCTAACCTTCTGCTGTTTATTGCTAATAGTTTTATCAGAGTAATATTAAACCAAAATATGTAAAATCTCAGCTCATATACAGTGAGTTAATTAGACAAAGTTAAACAATAGCGTCCTAAGGGATGCGATGTGACCTTGAGTTGACCCACTATAGAAATAAGTGACATTTGCACACAAAATATTACTTTTATTCACAAGAAAATTGATGAAAACACATTAAACAGAGTATCTTTTCCTGGCATAACCTCAAAATACGTCCCGGTTTTAGTAAGGAGTATCAGTTTCTAAGTTAGACCAGTTTCTGTGCATGTATTCACCGAGGTGACTTTGTAACAACAGAAGGCAGGAGTCAGGCAACAGATCATTTATTAAGGAAATCAACGCATATTTATATATTTTCATGTACATTACTATGGATATTTAAGCAAACAAACACAGTCTTCCGATTGGTTGTTTCTCACGTAAAGTTAATCTTTCATCTATTTGTGACTGTTTCTTGAATGTCAAATCCTCTATATGTTAACTGCATCCACCTACGCAAAGTCTGCTGTGGTCGGTTTTGAATCAATCTTTGTTCACATTTTCTCACGACAAATCTTGGGAACGTAAACATTGACGTAAATTACTGTCTACCAATTTGGCTAGTAGACAGCTCTCACCACACTCGTCCCTCCGTCAAATAGCTTCGCGCGCAGGCGTTCCGACCTTCTGGGTGATGCGTCCTCTCGTTGATGATTGTTACAGACCGGCTTGTCCCAATGCACCCATCGTTGGATCTGACTGGCGTTAACTCGTTTTTGTTTGTCACCTCTTCTGATAGTATATACTTGACTCCGTCTTTTTGTGACTGTGTATGGTCCTTCCCACTTTGGAAGGAGTTTGCGTGAACCTGGCCCTCATCCAACAGCATATCTTCTGTCTCTACACTTCACTTGGTCCCCGACTTAGAAGGTAATGCACTGAGTCATTTCTCTCAGCTGAGACTTCGCGACATCTCTCCGCTGCTTCTGCATTACATTCTTGACGGCTTCTTTCCATTCTGCTTTTAATTTCGTCGTACTCCACTTTTGGTGAAGGGGACAGGTTTCGTTGTGTTTCGGTAATCGTGGTTTTCTACCATACATCAGTTGAAAGGGTGACTTTTTCGTTGTTTCATGGGTGGTGGCACGATGTGTCAGTAGAATCAGTGGCAGCTCCGTTTCCCAGTTACCGCCCTTCGAGGCCAGCCACTCCTTCAGCGTACGGTTGTTTCTCTCCGTCAGGCCATTCGTTTGTGGATGGTATGGGGTCGTTCGGATCTTCTTGATGCCAAGCTGTTGCAAACGGGAAGTAAATTCTTCACTTTCGAAACACGAACCTTGGTCTGTCAGTATTGTCTTTGGTACGCCATGGTCTGCAACGACGTGTCTAACTACTGCATCTGTCACGGTCCTTGCGCGTTGGTCTGGGATTGCTACGGCGTCTACCCATCGTGTCGCGTCTTCCGTCATCACCAAGAGGAAATGGACCTATAACATCTATGGACCACAAGTCACCTATCGCCGTAACTGGAATCGACTGAAGTGGTGGTCGTATGCACCGGTCGCCTTTCATTAGCTGGCACCGTGGACATCCAAGTACATATCTTGCTACGTCTTCTCTCATACCTGGCCAGTACATACTTTGTCTCAAGAGGTCGGTTGTTCTGGCCACTCCGGTTTGTGCTAGCTGGTCGCATTCTTCTATCATGTCGTGGCGCGACGATTGAGGTATGACAGCTAGCCAGCTTCCGTCGTCCTCTCGCCAGGTCAGAGTCCCGTAGACATTCACTCTTAGTCGGTCTCTCTGTCTGAGTAGAGTGGTTAGCTCCTTACTCGCTGTAGCTGGATCCACTTCTATTCCGTTAGTGATCACCTGTATTACTGTATTCAGCGTATCGTCCAACCTTTGTCTGTGTGCCAGTCTTAGTGGGTCTTGTTCTACTGCATGCAGTCCGTACGCGACCTCGGGCAACTCAGACTCGTCTTCTGGTCTCGATAACAAATCTGCCAAGACATTTTCATTTCCAGGAACGTGTGAGAGGGTAAAATCGTACTCCTGAAGACGCAACATCCACGGTGACAATTTCCCTCGTGCGTCTCTCGCTGTCTTCAGAAACTGTAGCGGCTTATGATCCGTTTCGATGTGGAACCGCCGGCTTAGTAAATAAGGTCTCCATTTGTCGATTGCCCATACCATCGCTAAACATTCTTTCTCTATCGTTGAATACTTTCGCTCTGTGTGTGTGTCAAAACCCGACTGGCATACTCAACGATTCCCTCACCCTGTCTTAGGACCGCACCTATGGCGTAGTCACTGGCACCTGTGCACACTGTGAACTGTCTTCCAGGTACAGGTAGCTTTAGTGTCATTTGTTGGTGGTCGAGCAGCTGTTTAATCCTGTTGAATGTCTTCTGCGATTCCTCCGACCAAACATACTTCGGTTCACCTAGTAGCCTGTACAGAGGGGCTGCTATCTCATTGAAGTTCTTCACGAAGCGACCATAAAACGCTGCTCTACCTAAGAATTATCTCAATTTTCTCTTTGAATTCGGGGCCGGGATCGTCTTTATCGTCAAGATTTTCTCCGGTAGTGGTTTAATCTCACCATTTCCCACTTTATGTCCCAAAAGACTTACATTCTTTTTGGCTATCTGAGACTTGGTTTTGTTGACGCGCAGTCCAAACTCTTCGATGCGTCGCAGCACGGCTTCCACATGGTTCACATGATCGTTTTCGTTTTGACTATATATGACAAGATCATCACCGTACACCTCAACGTTTTTCAAGTTCTTAAGTAATAGCGTCATCAGTCGTCTGAACGTGAACGGTGCACCTTCTAGTCCAAACGGCATGCGTTTAAATCGATATTGTGTCTGACCCATGATGAATGCCGTCTTATCTCTATCACCTGGCTTTATCGGTATCTGCCAGTATCCTGAGCAAAGATCGAGAACTAAAAACAAATTTGCGCCTTGTAGGCGATCTAAAGTTTCTGCTACTGTTGGCATGGCACACGGTCTTAACTCTGTCATACTGTTTAACTGTCGAAAATCAACGCAAAATCTATACTTCCCATTCGCCTTTTTTACTAACAGCACTGGAGAGTTGTACGAGCTATCAGCTTCTTCAATAATATCATCTTTTAACATCTCTCGCACCTGCCGCTCAACTTCGCCTTCTAAATGACATGGAACTCTTCGCGTGGTAAATGACGTTACTTTCGGGCCGCTTAACGGAATTTCATGACTCACCTTATCGCAATAACCGTATGGCTCCCCATCTCCAATAAACAGATGATCGTATTTGCTGAGTAACTTTGCTATACTTCGGACTTCCGATGCCGCAATCCCTGCTACCTCACTATTCTCGTGCATGCTAAAACACCCGTACTTTGTAACGACAACCCTTTTCTTCATGTTAATCACTGCATCCACTTCTCGCAAAAAGTCGGCCCCAAGGATTGTTCGGCGCAATTCAGGTACAACCAGGAATGGGAACGTCACGCAATCCTCTCCAATTCTAACCCTGCAGTCTGAAACTCCCCCGATTCTTAACACGTGACCGCCTACTGTCTGCACTGTCAACGAACACGGTCTTGTACTCTCACATATACTCCTATCTACGAGTGAGACTACAGCCCCTGTGTCGATTAAACACACCAACTCGCGGTCATTTACCCGTAACTTCGAATATATTGCCCCCTTCTCCATCGCCCCTATCACCTCAAGTCTCGGAGCACAGGAAGAAGACACAGTATATCTTTTAGAAATTCTTCTTTATCGTCTCTCCGGGCAGCGGTCTCTTCAGTGCCCCAGTTTGCCACATGCGAAACACCGGTCTCTCCGCACGCTCAGTCTCAACGCGGCCACTTCACTTTGCAACTCTTCGATTTGTTTCTCACACTGCTCGGATTTTGGTGGCTCTACCGCTGCAACCGTCTTACTCAACAGTTGTCTGGTCACCTTCGCAATCTCCCCGAAGTTCAGTGGCTGTACGGCGATAACCAGATGTAGCTGTTGGGATATATGTTCTGGGACACTCTCCATAAACTGGGACGCCAACATTTGTGCCTCAGAATCTTCGTCCAGTGTTGGTAGAGCGCGACGAAGTAGGCTTGTCAAGGTCAGCGCCAATACGAGAGGGTCACCGTCAACTCCCAGCTTCATGGTGCGAAACTGCTGCATTGCTCGCTTTCTGTCCATCGGGCTGTCAAACTCCTGCTTCAAGCGTTCAACCACTGACTTCCAAGTTGCTTGCCCCTCTGTTTGCCTAACACCATCATATGCTGCCTTCGCCCGGCCTCTCAGTAGCGTTCCAAGTACAACCGTCTTCGTTGATGGCCATTCAACTCTGCAATAGCTTCGAAGTCCCTTAAGAAGATCCATATGTCTCCTTCTTCAAAAGCTGCAGGCCATGGGACTTTCATTTCGCGACAGGCAGCGACACCAAATGTAACAACAGAAGGCAGGAGTCAGGCAACAGATCATTTATTAAGGAAATCAACGCATATTTATATATTTTCATGTACATTACTATGGATATTTAAGCAAACAAACACAGTCTTCCGATTGGTTGTTTCTCACGTAAAGTTAATCTTTCATCTATTTGTGACTGTTTCTTGAATGTCAAATCCTCTATATGTTAACTGCATCCACCTACGCAAAGTCTGCTGTGGTCGGTTTTGAATCAATCTTTGTTCACATTTTCTCACGACAAATCTTGGGAACGTAAACATTGACGTAAATTACTGTCTACCAATTTGGCTAGTAGACAGCTCTCACCACAACTTAATGTAAGCTTTTATTCTGACCTGTTCATCGTTCTTATCCTGTTCCGCAGTCTTTCCCAAAAGCACTTGTTTGAATTACTATGGTTTCCATTGAGAGAATCGGCGACTACTTACTAGCGGAATGTGGGTGATAAAAAATATTCAAATAAATTATACTAACTCCAAATCTATCCCTAATTGTAACGTTAAACTAAATCCTAACCCTAACCATAACTCTAATTATAACCCTGATCCTAACCTTAATACTTACCTGAACCCTAAGTCTAACCCTTACGAGATATTAACACATTGTCTATACAGTACTTCAAAAGGTTATCTCGTTAATATTTGCTCCTTAATTGGTGAATGGATTTCATATTTTCTCTATAGCAATGACAGGTGACCTTAGCATGACTAGCATGTGTTCAAGATCATTGAAGAGTTCGCACCCATGGGATGATATTGTTTAACTTCGCCCTTAAATACAGTTCTTCAGAATGAGGCAATGTTTACTTTGTTGAGTGGGTGATATGCTAAAGATAGTAAAAACATCTGCAAATTGTTGAATTTGACAGGTGAATCGATTATCAAATCAGTATGAGTTTACTTAGTGACAAGGTCTTATCACTTTTACGTTGATTACATCTGTAAATGAATGTGAACATTGAACGTTGGTTCATTGACCTTGGTCACCATTGGCGGGCAACTCGAAGGCGCGAATGATTCAATCGTGTACAAGTTGGAAGATGACGAAAGAATACGAATAAAAGTACAAATGCATTCCTTGTAAAACATTTGTTTATAGACTTTGTATCAGTAACGAATTCAACTGCCAAAGAATATAATTTCTGATAGCAAGTCCTGGTGTTTTGCAGTTGAAGTCGATAATCGGTCATAGTAATTATCAATTCGGAACGTCTTCGCAAATAATAGGAACTTAGGGTTAAATTCCTTGACAACATCAGTTCACCGTATGCCAAATTTCATTAGAATCCGCTGTTGCTTTATAAACAATCTGAATTCGATTTTTCGTGAGTGGCTTCTGCTATGGAACATTCCTTGAGGCTTTAAAAGTATCTCTTTGAATGATTGAGACAATTTGAGAATAATTATTGTGGCATGATTCAGTAAGCTGTAAGATTAATCAGTTCACCTGATTTTCTCAGTAATTTATTACAAGATCTACGATGCCCATTTCATCTAATATGTTATCATTGTTTCCCATTGTAAATATACTGTAGCTTTCCATCTTGTCTGTTATCTGATTTCATTTCACCAGTGGGCTGAGAAATCGGTTTGCTGTTGTGTACTTTGTTTGCCTAGACAAGCGGTGTTCATGATCGTGTCGTGTGCCCAACTAAGCAGACTTTTCTTCAAATGAACGTTTTGTAAAATATAATAATAATTTCCTCATATGAATTATTCAGCATACTGAGTGATGCATATAGATATTTGAGTTTTGCTCAAAGAAAATTAATCGAATGAAATGAAATGGAAACATGAACTATTATTAATTAATAGTTCATAAATATAAAAATAATCGAAATAGGCTTGTGTTAACAATCGACATAATAGAGGCAAAAAGCAGTTCAACCTTCCGTACCTGGTATCTTTAGTCGCAGCCACAGTCTGCAGTAAGTAGTACATTATTCTTATCTCATACAGTATATTTGTTTCAATCTGTATTATAAGGTCAACGCATTATAACGAATAGCTCGGGCGGAATTTTCATTATTTTTAACTATTGACCTAAATCATGTATCAGATAAAAGCGTACAACTTCTGAATAAACCTCTCTCTACTTTAATAAATGCATAGTCCCGCCTATCTGTTTCCAGGAAAATTCATATAAAAAGGGGTTCTAATTTTGTACATACACATCAGTAACAATTCAGTATGAGTCTAATGTTGAACAGAACGGAGTTCTACACTCCTCTGGATACATTAATAGACTGTATGGTGGTCGAACAAGCAAATCCGAATGCCAGTCAATTTCTATGTGACGTTTCAAAAACTATGGGAATACTTTTAGCTTATATTTTCCCATTCGTTGGGTTATTTGCTTCAATCATGAATATAATTGTAGCTGTTGTATTCCTCTATTTAATGGATAAAAATAACCGACAATTCACACTTTTCGGGTTACTGGCTTTATCAGATATCGGAATAGTAATCAGCGTTGGTTGGTTGTGGTTGTTCCCAGCCTTTGGACTGCCATATGCATCCTCAGGAAGGATTTATTATTTCACTGTGACAAGGTCAAGCATAAGTTGTAAGCTGTCGAATTACTTTCAAGCACTCTTCTGCATTCTACGTGGAAATGTTTTCTTACTCATGGCTATCGATCGGTGTATTTCAATCTATAAGCCACTACTGTACAAAAAGTTTTCCAAATCCCCTGCATGGATCCCTGTACTTACTATCGTCTTGATTACCATCCTAATGACTTTGCCCATCGTGTTAGGTACCGATCTTGTGAAGATTTCCAGTCTTACAGCATGTTGGTTTACACATGATAATGATTTATTGATATTCTATAAAAGTTTATGCTCTGACACATGTTTTGCGCAACTCGCCTTGGTGATTATAATTGATGCTTTATTTTTATAAAAAGTGATTAAGTGGTCATATGGCCATCAACAGTTGGCGGGTACACAGTCGGCAGAGATGAAAAACATTTCATCAACAATCACTCTGCTTGTCTTACATATTACAGTACTATTGTTTGCACTGCCCTATGCGATTTCTCTACTTCTCACAAATACAATAGATGGTCACACAACTGATGTTCCAGAAGAATTTGTCCGTGTAATATCGCTCACTATGAATATTGGATGGATTTGGATATTTCTCCAATCCTCATTGAATATATTCTTGTATACTTTACTCATTCGGAAGTTTCGTGAAGTCATACTGAAGAAGTTTAAATGCTGTGTGTGTAAATCGGCTGATGCTTTTGAAAGTTCTACCCGTAACGAAGGCAAGAGTTCACATTCTCAAGGCATATAACTAAGCTTAATGTAACCTTATTATGAGTGTCAATATAATTATGTGTATTTATTTATTTTAATGAATTTCTCATTAAGAACCTTTATTCCCATAAAAAGATTCTTGAATAATCCTCCATCGAGACATTAACGAAAACATAGCACACAGCTCAATGAAGAGGCCATTCTCGGCGAATTCATTTTACAGTCGCACTCGACTAAAGTGTTTTTCATCAATCGGAAATCGCCTTTCTTTATTTAGAAATAAGCAGAAGAAGACCCGACAGAACATTAAGAAGGCCAGCCTATAGGAAACCCATTTCGTGCACCCACCTGACGAGTTTCTACAGGTGGATGCCTACTGAACGGAAAAGAAATTTAAGTACATCCCTTGTCAGTCATATGACTGCACAACTTTCAACAGATTTCCAATTCCCCTTCACATTTTCTCATTCCCGTCATTTGCACATAAATAAATCAGCGTGAAGAGTTAACACAACTCAAATAAGAATCATTTGGAAAATCCATTAAATTATTCGAATGACTGTTGAGCTACTCATTAGTAGTATACTTACATCGAAAAATGAATAAATGGACGATTCAATTTTAAAATAGTCTTATATGAGACAATACGAAACGCTCATACGTTTCTGTTTGTCAATGTCAGTGGATAAAGTAACGTCAGATGCCTAGTACCTTCACATACATTTCGTGAGCCTTAGAACAAATGGTGACAACTCACAAGTCTTCAATATCTATCACGGCAATGATTTCAAGGAATTTGAAGCGTTGACTTCACAGAAATATGCATGAATGACACAATACAACTTGATATATAATTACCCCACAAATGATAAAATTAGTGTTTCCTCGTGAGGTTTGGCCTCTACCAGTGACCTGAACAAGATAATGTGAGGAGAATTTTAATGCGTCCATCATCGTCTTACGGAGAGTCTAAACTACGCATATCCCTTTTGTAGATTCAGTCGACTTCACGCGTGAGCTATGTAAAATCACTTAGAAACGTGTCATGATATACTGCCGAGTAGTATTTTAACGTGAAGATCCTCTACCAGCAGTAAATGAATATTTTGCAATTAAAAATCTCTAATCATTCCACAGTATGTGATAAAAAAACGGACAAGAATATTCCTGTTTTTATTATTCATAACAGCCTTTCGCAACATGAGCACTTTTGGTATTTGATAAGTACTCAGAGTGGTAGATGCGATTCCATACTTTATTTCATGTAACTCAGAATGTTAAAATATTGACAGCTGGAGCCTAATTTATTGCTCACATCCATAGAAATGTATTTATAGAATTTCTTAACTTGATCATGAGCAATTAGTTGTGTTTGTAACATCACCATCTTAATCCCACTGCAGCAAAAAGTATTTTAACAAATAAACTTCCTTGGTGTGGAATTATGTTCTAACATGGCATGTAAACGCCACTCTCACATTAGAAGTACGCTAATTGTTTATTAATTGATTCTGATTTCATCCTTCACGTCAATGTATCGTCGTGCTGAGGAAACACTGTGTTCACGAATTTCATAATTGATAAAATCCTCTGATATATAAATGCTTGATATAAATCACTAACCTTATTCATGGTTCTGAGTTAGTATGATGAAATAAACAGTTCGTTATAAACTGTGGGTTAGAGATTTCCTTACCTTCGTTATTTCATTCACATTACGGTGATATGTATTCAACATATATTTCCAACCTGGCACGAGTAGGGAACACTATCTTTGTGTTGCCATGTTTTCTTGCTGACATGAGCTCAACATCGTTATCAGCCAGGTTTCCTTTACTGAATGAACACATTTTACAGTCGGATTTCTTCAAAATAGTGCAGAGATTCTTTCTTAATTAAACGTGTACGTTCTCCAGATTTCCGCGTATCTTAGAGACTTGTTTGCCTCTTTTCTCCAAACAGCTGAAGTCTAAGTTTATCCTTGTTAGTATACTACTTATGAGCAAGTACCTAATAACTGTTTTCAGAAAGTATAACCTCATTATACGCACAAACGTTCATCCTGCTCATGAGTAGTTTGATGGTTATCATCAGTAATCCGATGGAATTATTAGCAATGGAAATATGATGTGATGGTGGTTTGTAATATCTATGCTAAATTATTAGATGACCAGTTTCACCACAGAATTTAGTCTAAAATGAAACGTTTCACCATCAGGGGTAAGATAAGGCTGCCTACTATCTCCAATGATTTTCCTGATTGCGGTAGACTGGATAATGCTACAGACAACGGGCAATGAGGAAACAGGCATAAAATGGACCCACACAAAAGTCTTGCAGGATCTGGACTTCGTCTGATTTCCCACGAACCAGAAGAAATGCAAGTGAAAAGCAACAAGTTGGCAGAAGAAGAATCCAGAGAAGATGGGACTTCAGGTGAACATAGAGAAAACAGAGGTGATGAAGATTCCTGGCCAACAGCAGCAGCAATAAAAAACAATCAGCATAAATGTGATAAATTTGAGAGAAGCAACCTCTTTACCTACCGACCTTGGAAGCATCGTTTCAACTACAGGCGGACGGCACTGACGAGGATATCAAAGCAGCGAGGATCAAGAAACCGGGGCAAGCTTTCATTACTCTCAAGTTTGTGTGGAGGTAAACAGCACTCAGTATGAAAAAATAACATCCGGATTTTTAACTCTAATGTGAAGTCAATGTTACTTTATGGATCAGAGACTTGGCGCGTCATGAAGAGCACCTCAAACAAATTACAGACCTTCATCAAAATCTGTCTTCGCTCAGTACTCCAGATCAGATGGTTAGGAAAGATTAGCAACGGGTATCTCTGGGAGCAAACCAATCAGGACCCGATTGTGCCACAAATCTGCAAGTGGAAATGGATATGGACTGGCCATATTCTGAGAAAACCATCAAGTGATATCACACAACAAGCTTTTGTTTGAGTGGAACCCGAAAGGGAAGCGGTGAGTTGGTCGTCAGTGCAAGGGTAACATGGAGGAGGTGATGTGAAGAGGAGATGAAAGCATGTGGGCAGACCTGGAGTCAGGTGAAAACGTTGGCAGAGAACCGAACGCAATGGATACGTGCAGCTGAACCATTTGTTCCTCTAAGAACTAGAAGAAACAATAATAACCAAAATAATAACCATTAGGTGGCCAGAGAACAGGAGGTTTTGTGTCATATTATATTTTGGAGTAAAATTTAATTTGCTGATTTTGGACAACTTAAATTTAGTCATTTGAATCCCTGCTTAAATGGTAACAGTATTAAATGAATAATCTTTTTTCAATTATCCGGAAATAGATTCACTAGAGATATGAGGTGTCACTGATTACAGTGAGTCAAATTATTACCTGATACCACTATGTACATACGGAGAGGTCATCTAAACATTTTGAATATAATTGGTCATTCTCTGAAATGTGATATGCCTTCCGCAAATGTCATTGGAAACGAAAATGTTTCTCTGATTTCATTTATAGAAAAATACAAATTAACTATGTTCATGACATCAATGTACTGTCTGACTACGATACAAACTGAATCTCACTCGTACTACTATTATTACTACCACTAGTTCGATCAGTTGAGTTTAAACATTTGGTGCATATGAAGTTGGTAGGATAATTGCCTTTTTATGCATAACTCAGGTTTCTCTAACTAATTGGATAGGCTCTAGTAATGCAAAGAAGATGAAAGCATTTCTCATCAGGTTGTTTCTTCTTCGCTCTGCAGATTACTGATATTGTCTTTGTGTGTAGGATAAGGCTTACAGCCCACTATCACTGATGAATTTCCTAATTTTGACGCACTTGTTCATACGGAAGTGTTTCGGTGATGAACCAGAAGAAAAGTGGTGAGTAAGAAGACATGAATATATCGAACCAGTAGGAAAACTCTAGAAGAACTGGACATTGTGCATGATTTATCTCTACTGTAACACAAACTCAAAGACTTACAGGCGAAAACCAACAAACTGCCTTGAAATACAGACTGTAAAGACATGACCTCAGCTAAACATAGAGAAGATGGGGGTGATGAAGATAACAAACCAACCGACTAACACAAATATCAACAATAAATAATCACTGTCGACCGAAGAAATTCGAAAGAGGTCATTTATTGTTTCACTCACCTGGGAAGCATAGTTTCAACTGTAGGGAGTCGGCATTGACTGCAGACTCTAATCGACACCTGCCTTCACTGACTGCATGCTGCAGAACAGATGACCAGCTGGCCAGAATGTATTATAAAAAAGAAACCCAGTAAAGTGAACTAACCGAGGTACCATTGCTAAAGATGAATGCTGAGTGGAATCGAGATGCATCAGACAAATACTGGAGATAACATTGGATAACATGGCTCTCCAGGTAATCGCTCGAGTGGAACGCGAATGAGAAACGACGAGTTGGGCATGCGACAGAGGGTGAGATGGAGGAGATTGTGTGAGTTGGAGGAGATGAGAGCTAATGGGCAGTTGCGGAGCCAGCTAAAGATGACTGCAGATAAGAAGACGACATGGAGATGTGTTGTTCCACTCAGAATACAACGGAACAATAATATGCAATAATATATATATGAACAGCTGTTTGGACATTGTATCTTCAAACTTTATGTCAGTCAAAATAAAATGAATGAAATGTTTAGGTAACGAGGCAAAACAATTATTCAGTATGATAGACAGGAAGTGAGACAAAGTCAGTAATTTTCGATTCTGAACAATTAATTAGCTGGCGAATTTATCCGGAAGTAGATGAGATATGAAAACAGAAAATACTGAAAACAAAACAAGTATTTGATATGACGCTAATGAACATTGTACACATAATACGACAACAGGAGAAAGTAGCGTGAATTCAGCACGAGTGTAGTTTCGCTGTACAGTGAGTGAGTGAGTGGAAAAGTATGAACTTCTGAAAGGCTTCTTCCCACTGAAATGTTAGCACTAAAATGACTAATATTCGAGTAGTAATGTTGTGAATACTGAAATGACAGTTTGTGTAGGCTGCCTAACAACAAGGCGTTGAAAATTCTGTTGTTACTCTTCGATAAACGAAACAGGGTTTTTAATGGATGGTTTTCCGGAGTGGCGAAGACCACATATCTAGGAATAGTCAAGTGTTAGATGGTGCCAGACGATTTGAGTAGGACGATTACCCGAAATAAGGAAGAGCAACCATCGGGGATTGAAAGCAATAGGGAGGAGGAAACTGATTGATACTGGATTCTGAAAAGAACTCAGATATAAATGAACCTGCTTATCTCGTATGTTTAGGTAGCCCAAAATGCATAAGAATAACATAACAGTGACAGATATCCTGTGTATGGTCTCTTTCCATGACCAAAATGTCTATCATTGGTTAGTGTAAAAAAGAGAAACACTTGAGGAAATGTTGTTCGTCTACACAATCAATGACCATGAAGTCGAAAATCAGCTGAGTTTTCTTTACTTGTGGATGAACATAAAATATATTATACAGAAGCATGAACAGTTTCTGTCGTGTAATTTCCCAGAGAGTGTAATAATTGCAATAAACCAGAGAGTGGGAATGCTTTCTCTGGAAAATGGAAGTCACTTTCATCAGTGGACGCCTAAGGACAAAAGGATAACTAAAGCAATTGGTTAGAAAGCTCAATAACAATAATAATATAGTCAGAAATTTACAAAAAGTGTAAAATGATAATAACTAAAATTATTAGTCAGTTTAAATAGACAATTTCACCATTGTTTACAGTGGAGAATATTAAAGAGCTATTGTTGTTGCTAGTTACATATTCAGTTATAAGTTCTACACCTAGCACTATCTCTGGCGCAGAGAACGCTGGCGGCACAAATATGGTGTCCTTGAGTTTTCGTACTTAGTTGTGTGAGCATATAATCTTCTCTAATTACTTATAGTCCTACCTGATGAGATGCAAGAAAGGGGAGAGTTGTGAGCGGAGAGTATGAGGTGGTTAGAGTCAGACTATATGGATTTAGACTGTTTCTTATATGATTTCCGGTGTCTGTCGACGACAGCAGCAATGACCTGACTTAGTAGTGGCACACCACTTGCCCTACTCACAACACTGAATATCCTTCGCAGTATGATAAAGTCCTTTTTGACTAGCCCAGAAATGACTGAGGTGAGGGGAGCATTAAAGAACAATAAATGAGATGCAAGAGTAAACAGTTTGTAATAGTAGAGGTTGAGTGATACCTACCTGACTGTCTTAACTTCTAATTGTTGACGGAAGACTTAAGTAAAGATCACTTGGCTTGGATCACTGGTTTATATCCGACCGACAGACATTCCTTTTTGCATTGACAGTGAGATAGTCAGATCATCATAGCAATAAACGAAGTCGACTCCTAACAAAACAGGCAAGTCATGTGAGAAGAAAGATGCAATATTAATGATATATTCAGCCACCAGATTGATCGACCTGTTCAAATCACGCATATTCTTTTGCAAGCAAATAAGAAAACTAGCAGAACTGTTGTCACTGTGGTTTCTTGAATACGTGTACGATAGGAACCATCATAAAATAATAATATATCATCCTTTCTCACGAATCGTGTGATTTATCATGTGATGGAGTTACTATGTCAACGTATCATTTCTCACGCATATTGTGATTTAGTGTGTGATCAATTCATCGTCTTTTATCTCACCTTGGTCTTTGTCTGATCACCAGTCAATCAGGATAGATATTTCCAACCAATAAGAACAATGCATTACCATGGTTGTGAGCTGACTTTATTATGGTTAAGAAAATGTATAAATAGCATGCGTTGTTTCTTAAACTATGTAGTATGTTATATAATACAATATCTTACAGTCACAGACCAGTCATTGTATTTTGATATTTGCTTGGCCCAGTAAATCGGAAGGTACAACGGACAAATAGATGTATTAGCGTACCAGTCGAGTTCATTACCGTTATAGTAATTAACAGGCACAGACATAACAAAGTAGCGACGTATTTATTCAGTTCAGTTCAGTCATAACAAATTGGCAACGCAGTTATAGCAGTGTTTGACAGTCTACGTCTCAGAGGTTCACTTTCGTTTGCCAGCATCACATCTCAGCACCTGGTTTAAACAGGACACAATATCAACATAGTAACTTGATGTACGGTGGGGAACAGCCACATGACTCCATGAATACGTCTAATACCTTGACTGGTCGCCTCTCTAAGGGTAAAGCTTGTGTTGTCTCCACAAAATGAGACTGCTTATAGCTTGTTGCTGACTACATAAGCAGCAATTGTTTGAACTCAACTCATCGAATTAGTGGTAGTAATACTGGTTGCATTAGTAGTATTCAGTCCGTATCGTAGTCAGAGTCAATCCAGAATATCGAAGCTGTGAAATCTCAATTACTAAATTCTACTAATGTAAAATGTCAATGAGGAATTCTAGCTATAGCAAACGACACAGTCAGACGAAAGGAAGGAAAGTGACAGAGTGAGGCTTGTCATTCCTAATCAATTTTGTTTTGCAACATGAAATTACATGTTATCAGATTCCACACAATGCTAATTAACCTCTTCATCTTTATTCTCTTCGCCTACTCATCCCATAATCTCACACCTCTTCCAACTTCTATGCATCCTGTCAATTGCCTATATATATGACAATAATTGTTTTGCCACTCAACACTGAACTGTGATAATGACATCACAAATATTTGAATTTGAATGGCATTTCATACCACCATTATTATTATTATGTCATGTGTCCACACGTATGATTGAATTCCCTCACCGGATTTAATTTCTTGAGAAGCATATCTTATACCATTGTACAGCTTGATAATAAATCCGTTGTTGAAATAGTCTCTCCGTTGAACCACCTGTAAGCGAATAAATACACCATAAACGGTATTCAGGTAGATGAGAACTGACTGTTATAATTGGAAGGTGGATTTCATGAGGAGTTGACAATCATTTAGTCGATATTGGGAAGCATGATGCACTGCATGCGTGTTTGAAACTGTTTGACAGTAAACAGTCATAATCAGACCATGGGTTGAACGCAGTATCCTTCGGTTACCTGGTGAGCGTGTAACAATTCATTCTCCTGACATTCTTAAACTACGACGGAAGAGCTGTCCAGATGAATTTAGTTTCGAGTGGTTCTATGTTATACAGTCAGTTAGTGACAAAATCGAAATTGAAATGAGTGGGGAAATCCTCACCGAAGTTGATTGAATGTTTTGTCAAGATGCCTCTGGTGTTCTCTAGATTGTCTTGGATGAGGCAGTCAGTTTATGGTAAATGAGACAATTTTTTGTGTCTTGTTGTTTATTGTGTCTCTTTAGTTGTTGTCAGATGGAATATTGAATATGATGGATTTGGAGGTGTGAAGTGCGTGTAGATTCGTCGAGCGGTCTGATTTAGTGGTTTAATGCAGCAGTCCTGAATGCCATAGGTTCAAATCACATCCGCATCATGTGATTTTAACGCACACCGAAAGAATTATTGCAAAGACAATATCAGTAATCTGCTAAGTGAAGAAGTGCCTACCTCAGGAAATATGCTGTCGTCTCTTTTGCATTACCACAGCTATTGGCATTCAGTTAGAGAAACCTGAGCTATGCATATAAAAGAAAATTATTAGACCACTCCTATTATCATAGCACATAGTCCGGGGTTCGATCCCCGGCCGACGCACTCCTTTACTTCGCTAAGCCAGAAATAATGCTAGTGAAGAGGAAGGGTTGGGCATGAGGCTAGCAACCTCATCCTGTAAAATAAGGACTGCTACAGAAACTTCAAGCCACTAGCTTGAAGCCCTATGTTCCACTGGGGAACTTGAAAGGAAAAAAAAGATTATTATGGCAATAACCTTGTTGCTTCCTACCCACATGATTTTCGTTTTTGCTTGTTTGTTTACTTTTCGAACTCTTGTATTTCTTTACAACTCGTCCTCACCATAATTGCATATTTTCCTTCCTTTCTATGTGCATAGTGGTCACGATTCATCCATTAAATTATTCATCTTGATACGTAACTCAAATACACTTAATCAACTACTCTTATGCATTGACCACTAATATCAACAACTGTGATTGTGACAATTTATCACTTCTGTTACTACCCCTCTTTCATCAAATCAAAACTGAACTTAAACGCAATTGTGTATAGATTAAGGTGGGAATGAATTCACCGAGAACAGCCTTTTCACCGAACTATTTGTGTTTTGTTTCCATTAACACGTCTAGATGGGGATTATTCGCGAATATCAGCAACATCGAATTTGCCACCAAATCCTCACTCAATACAATGGGGATGTTTTTATTCTTTCTACTTTTCAGCAGTTCCATATTGTAAATGTCTGTTCGTGACAGAAGCAAACTCAACATGTACGACACACTCCGCAATGACTGCAATCATTTACTTACTATCTCAATACACAAGAACAGTTCACATTTGTTATTAACACGAAAGGAGTTTAACGAATATACATTTATTGGAGAGAAACTAAAATCTACAGAAAGAAGAAGAAGAACAATACTCAGTATTCAGTAAATGAAGCGTATTTTTCATCATTTTAATAACATCTAAGCAGAGTATTTAAAATAAACACAGTTGGAACTATTTCTCAATGATACAATAAGTATGTGGCCTATATTTGCCATTTCCACTGCAGGTCGAGTAGCGTTTTGCACAGCCATACTCTAAGGTTCACTTCCTTCATAGTATTCCTTTACTTCGTCCATTTCCTGATGATTATGTCGGTTTCGTGCAAACCAACTTTTGCACAGCCTAGAGGGAGAGACAGTGAGAGAAAATGTGAAAATGAAGTCATGAATACTAGTCAGAATCAGTTTTATTAACTACAGTGTTCACTTGTGGATTGTATATTTGATGGTGGCATATTTTTCTAGAATCGAAAGCAATTGTGTGATTGGTGGTAGTTATATTGTATTTTCTAATGGTGTTTATCCTGCACAGAAGTGATTAAATCTTTTTCAGTGTCATTTTCAACTAGAAGGAATTCTGGGAAAGGAACAACCGCCCAACAATTATGTTCTGGCGAATGAAAGGGGCTCTGGCACATGCTAAGGAGACCACTGAATGATACCACGTACCAGGCGATTGCTCGAGGGGAGTCTCAATGGGAAGCGATGAATTACTTGTCTGTGGGTGACATGGAGGATATCGTGTGTGTGTGTATGTGGGGAGGAAATAAGATCCAAAGAGGAGTCGTCGAACCATCTGAAGAGGACTTTGCAATTCAGTTACTGAATCGAAAATTTGGTGAGTACTTTTCTGACATTTATCTCTTCATACAAAACCCGTGCTAAATATGGTATGGTTGAGTTTTTATATTTTGCCGTCTACAAGAGCATAATTTCTAACGAAATTTCTTCTGGTTCTACCGTCGTAGAGATAAAAGGAAAAGGTTGCGAATACTGAAGAGCATGTTCGGTGTCAGACGGGATAACTTTAGCCAACTGCTTGCAAGAATTGAAGTGCTTATTGACAATAATGCCAGTTAGCTAAGCCAAAGGCAGCACACCACTAACCCTCAATAAAGAATTCAGAGTTCTACGTAATATGACAGTCTGATTTTGAGAGGTCCAAGGAAGAATAAGTGTAGCGAACAATGAGGAAGAATGGGCAGGATACATGAATTAATAAAATGTAAGAGAAACGATTGAGTTAGACCAACAAAAAGGCTCAACTGCCTTGTGTAATAAGTCAAACGAAATATTCCCTTCGAAATCGACTAGATATGATACGACCAACAGAAATTTGGAGAGAAACTGATGCCGAGATGGAAGATATTCAATTCACTCCCTTTCACAGTGCCGTCAATATTAAAAAGATCAGTCTGCGCGAGTCTTGTTCACATCTGAAACTAAAATCATCAAACTCTATGACATTTAGATGGATTTAGTTTAAGACCATTTTGAGTGAGACTATTTGTTAACTTCAGATAAGCATCTATTCATATAAGAACAATGCAGTGCAGAAGCTACTGGGATGCAGGTCGTCAGATCATCGGCAGATTCAGTGAAATTAGCCTTGGGGGAATACGGAAGATCATGCAAAAAGAAGATAAAATATTAATTACAGCGCCTTGGGGCACACCAGTTTCCGTCAGCAACGAAGTGAATCGTTCTCAATTTAAAATAGTATTTTGTTTGCTAGCCAATATAACTACCTCTGCAGGAGCAAGTGAATTTATAAACACACATGGCAATTAATGCTACCACTACTGCTCTTGTTAGTATTACTGTAGCCTATAGTATAGATTTTCCCACGGGAACCACATGAGGTATGATGAAACTGAAAACAAACTGGTCGTTACATGTGACATCACAAGTGCGATACTGTCCAGACAACCCAACGTCGACACAATGAGGCGTAGGTTTTCTATGGAAGAAAAGGCTCTTTTGAAAATGCACGTAGTAATTACATCAACATTATCAAGTAATTTAGATGTAATCTTTATAATACAGCTCTAGAGCACACATAAGTCACTTATAAAAGAAGACTCACTGAGAACCCGAACGATATCCACTTCCAGTTATCAGCTCATCTTCGGTCGGCGGTTGCAAGGAAACTGTCCTTGTACAGTCATTATCTCGAATTGTTAGTGTGAGGTCATCACTCAAAGTAAAGTTCATCCCGTCGAAATTAACAATCATTTGTTCTGAAAATAAAATAAACAAAAAGACATTTTGATGGTTTATGGGAAAGGTTTAAACTCTCTACACTTAGACTTAGTTCATGATTGAAGTGAAATAATAGTGATCTAATGATCAACTGAGTCCTGGAGTTCAACCGGTAGAGATCACGGCTGATAATTTGTAAGCCATTAATTCATATCTTACAGCAATATAGAATTTTGTTCCACCTTCAATCGTCACCCATTTTATGACAGCAGTAGTCTGTCAGTTCATGGCTATCAAAAAAATTTAGACATCATACAAAGTAAAAGATGCCACTGGAAAATGTCATTCTTATTTCCAGTTTGATAGTACTGAAAAGAGATTAAATAGTCAGAAGTTATCCTGAATATTGACCGATCAAACTGTTTGAAAGTTGAATAATGCAGGAACTTGTCTGGGATCTAAAGTAAGACCTTCGAGTGACCAGGCAGTCTCGTTGACCATCCAGCCACCTGGACAGGATATAATAACCCGTCACTTCCAACTTCTTTCTATTTGCGTTAAACAGCGTGACTGTTAGCCAATATCATCGGTGAAGTTTAAAATAACTTAAGTAATCCTATAATTTCCCATCCCACTTCTGTTAGCGTTTTAAGTAGTCGAGACACTTCGACTGCGATACATTTATGAATGTGACAGTTAGCCACAGTTAACCAATCTAAAATTACTATTCATCTATACACATAGTGTATAATTATGTCTAATTTATTTTCATTCTTGTTTCTTCAATGAATTAAAATATCGGGTTTGAACACGGACTGATATAAGCTAGAGAAGCATTGAAAACCAGCAGGGAGAACTGAACAGCCAGCTGTTGGAAGCACATAAGAGTTCATGGGTGATTGATTCGGACCCTACTGGCTGAATGGTTTACGACCTAGCTTGCTTTATAACCGGTTGGTTCTAGGTTCGAGCCCCCTGTGGTGGGTGCATACTTCTGAAGAGTCACTAGTGGAGGTTAAACAGCTGTCCAGTACTCTCTGCTTTTCCATGATCCTTTAAATTATGTTAGACTTGAAACAAATCAAGTCCTTACAAACTAACTCTTGAGAATCAAAGTATGTTAGAACCGTAAGGAACTATATACTTATGTAAGGCTTTTAGGGGTGAAATCATCGCAAAGATAGCTTTGCTCGGCTTCGTGTTCTTCCCTTTTTAATGTCCTGATGGTGAGCAGATATGCTGACTCCATTATTACAAAAGGTGTGGAAGGAGGGAAAGGTGCCTACTGACTGGAGGAAAGGTTACCTCGTGAAACTACCGAAGAAGGGCGACTTAGGACTCTGCAAGAACTGGCGAGGAATCATGATCCTGTCGGCGCCAAGTAAAATCCTGAGTCACTTCATCCTGGAGAGAATAAAGGAAGCACTGGATGCAGAACTCCGACCAGAACAAGCTGGATTCAGGAAAGGCAAATCATGTTCTGATCAAATTGCAACTCTACGCATCATCATCGAACAAAGCATGGAATGGCAATCAAATCTCTACCTCAACTTTATAGACTTTGAGAAGGCCTTCGACACCGTTGACCGCGAAGTAATTTGGAAACTACTCGAGTACTACGGCGTACCCCAAATATTTATCAACCTTATTCGACAGCTGTACGACAACGGCACATGTCAGGTGATCCACAACAGAAAATTCAGCGAAGCGTTTCGAGTAAACACAGGAGTCAGACAAGGGTGCTCATTATCACCAATGATATTCCTAAGTGTGGTCGACTGGATTATGCGTCAGACAGTGGGAAACGAGAAGACAGGGATATCCTGGACCGACGTGAAGAATCTAGAAGACCAGGATTTCGCGGATGATTTATGTTCGATGTCACACAAAATCGAAGACTTACGAGCAAAAACCGACAAACTGGTTGAAGAAGCAGCAAAGACAGGACTCCAGGTGAACATAGACAAGACGGAGGTTATGAAAATAACCAACCAACCAACAACAATAACAATAGAATCAGCTACATCCAGTGCCAATCACCATCAACGGGAGTGATTTGAAAGAGGTTCCTTCATTCACTTATCTAGGAAGCATTGTCTCAACTACAGGAGGAACGGACAAGGATGTCAAATCGAGAATCGGGAAGGCGAGAAACACATTCATCAACCTGAAACCAATCTGGAGATCTTCGTCACTCAGCATCAACAACAAAATTCGGATTTTCAATACAAACATCAAGTCAGTTTTGCTATACAGATCAGAAATTTGGAGGGTCACAAAGAATATTTCCAACAGCCTGTTGCAGACCTTTATCAACAACTAACTCTCTTCGCTCTATACTGAAGATCAGATGGCCGGAAAGAATCACCAACAAGAAACTATGGGAACAAACAAAACAAGAACCAATCGCTCAACAAATATGCAGGAGAAAGTGGAGGTGGATTGGACACTCACTGAGGAGGAGGCCACCGGGTGACATCGCGCGTCAGGCCCTCGAGCAGAACCCGAAAGGGAAGCGGCGAGTGGGACGTTCGAGGGTGACATGGAGGAGATCGTGTGAAGAGGAGTTGAAACAGCATGGACTAACATGGATGCAAGTGAAAAGTACAGCAGGAGACAGAAGCAAGTGGAGGCGTGCAGTTGAAGCCCTACGTTCCACTAGCAACCCAAAGGAACAATAATAATAATTTTATCCGGCTAGGTGAGCAGGAGAAGAAGTAATAGTGTGCGGGAATTCGCAGTACTACAGTGGATTTCTTTTACAAAGTCCACTAAACCAAGTGTGAGCCATTTGGATGCAAATGAAAAATAATAGTGCCCTTTTTATAGACTGTCTGAGATACATTACTTTCGGTTCATAAGAGATACTAAGAGTTAAATGGTTGGTAAGTATGTGTAACACATAATTTAGCCAAATAACATTAATGGAAAGATTAGGTCATATGCTTTGTCCATTAAATGTAAACTGATAAAAGATAATACATCCTTACTTCAACTGTATACTACTAAAGATACAGAACAAAGCGAGTCACCGATGAGACATTGCTGAAGTAAAATCTAATATCATCTGTATTGGCTCGACGGCCATGGAAGCTTAAACAAGACAGTAAGGTAGACATTCACAGAGAGATATTTTTCATTCTTACGCCGAAAACATGCAAACCACTTTTATTATTGTTCCCTTGGATTCCGACAGGAACATACATCTTCGACAGCCCATCTCCATTTTGTCCTATTTGTTGTTGTCCTCTTCAGAATGGCCCCACTATTGACCATAATATTTCATCCCCTCCGAAACACACGAATTCGTCCATGTCACCCTCCCATACACGTCCAAATCTCCCTTTCCTTTCCGGGTTCCACTCTACCGATGGTCTGGCGTGCATTGTCATCCAGCGGCCTCCTCAATGCGTGTCCGAACCAGCTTCATTCCCTCTTGCATATTTCTTGACCAAGAAGGACTTCGTTGGTTGGTCCCCACAGTGTTTTGTAAGCCAGTCGTTTCTGGACTATCATTTGATCTGTGGTAGGATACCGGAGAAGCTAGCTGTTGATTAAGGTCCACAGCTGGCTGTTCGAAGTACTTTCTGTGACGCGTGCGCCAGGTTTCCGACTCATATAAAGGAGTGACTGACTAACTTACCATCGGTTCAAAATCCGAATCTTGTTCTTTACTCTGAGGTGGTGTGCAGACGATTTCAGAGTGATGAAGGTCTATGTCGATTTTCCGACTCCAGTTCTCACATACTCATCAGTCCAAACCGCCTGTATTTGCAAGGATGCTGCCTAAACAGATAAGTTAAGGAAGTGACGTCTTTCAAATTTATTCCGATGATATTGATCGGTGCTTGTTGTTGTTAGTCCAGTGGTTATCTTCCTTACCTCCATCTTCTGTATATTCACTTGAAGTCCTGTATTCTCTGTCTACTTCTTTCGCCAGTGTTTTAGTTTTCGCCTGTAAGTCTCCGAGTATGTATGACACTAGACTTAAGTCATCCACGCGCGGATTCCACATCATCTAGAGTATTCTTATTGATCCAGCCTGTTCCTGTCTTCTCGCTCTCTACCCCTTCCTCACGCATAATCCAGTCTATCACAATTAGGAATATCATGGTGATAATAAGCAGGTAGTTTCGTCTCACTCCTGTGGTCACTTCAGTGTCAAGCTTCGCTGAGTCCTCCATTATAGACAACGTGACAGGTGGAATAATCATATAGCTGTTGAATAAGCAAACCACCATACCGAATGAAGGAAAACATCCACACATCGTTAGAATACCTAATATGGATCACGAAATAACATCAGTTAAGGGACCGTTGAAACAAAGAAATCACGGAACAATCACTTGGTCGTAGTCCAAGGCTCTTCAGTAGTATGTGCCCATCATACCATCAGGAATCCAATCAAAAACTTTCACGTGACGACATGATTTCACTGACTAGCCATTCATTAAGACGGAATCCAGTGGCTTATGAATTCTCACTTTCGCTAATTCGCAATACATAGCACCATCGTTATCCAATCTCAGCATCGGTGAGTATGGGTTCTCACAGTGGTCACGAATTCTCACTGGAATTCCAGGTAACTTCATCCTGCAGTCAGTCACCAGTAAGAAGTAGAAGGATTTTCAGGAAGTGATTTGTTGGAATACTTAGTTAGACTGATATCACATTTATTTCAGTCATTTACATATATAGAATAAATTTGAATTACCTGATCCATCAACTGTCATTTGAAGCATATACGTAGCTGATTCAATCTTCATAATATTGACTATGTACAAGCTGAGGAGTATGATGAGGTTTAATTTTGACCTTTGCGACACCATTTTACTAAAGAAAAAATATAACAAAAGGAAGAATTAGTGTCTTTTAATCTAATGTAAATTAAAATAAATGACAGAAAATGACTTTTTCCTTCCTTGAGTTTTAAGCTGAACATACACCTTCAGCAGCACAACTCCACTCCTTCTCTACGGTCCTCTTCAGAATGGTCTTACTAGTACGGATAATCTCTCATCATCTCCAAATCATTGCTGCACACACGTCCGACTCGTCCTTTCCAATTTGGTGTCCACTTAACAGCTTGGCACGCAAGTGAGCTAATCAATATTAATCCAGGTATAAAAAGTACTAGCGAATCTAAATTGTTGAATATTTCACAAGCTCGGCGGTACTTTGAAAAGAAGTATGTGGATTACTCGTCGGATGCTGGTCAACTTGAATTTACAGTAAGTGAAATTTACAAGCCAATTTCTCACAGTTAGACGAAGTGAAATTTCAATTCATTTTCCCTTGAGGATCAAAAATGTTTAAACCATAATATGTGATTCAGTTGATACGATAAATAGGAATCAAAAAAGCATATGCGCATGACACCATATACTACAGTTCGAATGAGATGAATAATTGTAAACCGTTTCTCTCATCGACCAGTAGGTCCTGTTAGCCAGATATATTGAAATGATCTAGACATCGAACGGCCATTTCACTGGTTTGGGAACAAGTCCATCGTCTGTGTGTCCGGTCTAACTCAACACAGATTGTGGGGTCAACTCAAGCCATCCTGTATATATATATATATATATATATATATATATGTATGCCTAGCAGGCTGACTTTCTTAACTAAATCGGGAAAATCGACAAATCGTACCTCGACAGCCTCTGCTTCACTACCCCATGAATCTCAATCAGCCACTTCGCAGCTGAGTGTTGTGAAGAATCTATCATATCTAGTATTGAGCAGAGTTGAACATCCTGTTCAGACGAAGCCATATATATTGCTGCCCACATACCCACACCCTCAGCCACTTCGATGCCATCCGTTTTTCGACAAACTTAACTCGAACAGAGTATCCTGAACAGCGGCCGAAGTTCTTCATGGACTATCCACAGATGAAAAAGCATCACTAGAGAAGAATGCTGCTAGTGTCAATGAAAAGAGAACTGATGATTTCACTAGGAAGTTAAATAAGAGTCTTAAGACAACAACTTAAACATGTGTCTTTAATCATCCCATTGCATCACTACTACCAACTCAAATACGAATCTTACCAACTGAGGACCTAAATGTTGAGATGCGACGTCAACTGTATTTGAGGTTTAATGCCACTTTTCTCGACTAGATATATGAAAAGTCTAAAATTTGTAATTAATTGTCTAAAGGACACCAAAATCGATGGAATAAATTAAGGAAGAACGAATATTTAGTGATGAAACACTCGGTTGAAGCATCTGGAGTAGCACTACTTAACAGATCCGGCAGACTATATTGAACAAACTTACATGAATTTTATACAATATCAACGAAATTTGTGAAAGAGACTTGTCAACAAGGATCCCACAGTGAAGAGACAGAGCTACGAACTGCAAAGATATCTACCAGGGAACTTTATAAACGACTTCATCTATCCGGTGCTAAAATTCCCCGTGCGTGTACAGATTGCTTTAGACATACAAACCTACTGTTCCACTCTACACAATACTAGATATGACAAATTCTAAATTACGAAGTTGCTGGTCTACATGCTTAGACCAGTGAAGGGCAGACTGTCTAGACACAATCTCTGCAACATTTATACATATCTGGTTATTTTTTTGGTAACGGGAATGTGTATCTTTCTCAAACGTTAACTACATATTACATAACATATCATGTAAATAATTATAGCACTGGAACTTACCCACAATATAGACTAAATAGATGCTAACTAGCTTATCTCGCATAAAATATTTTGTTGGACTATTTATACCGCTAACACACTACACTATTTCATTCAATGATTAATTCCATTAGCCAATCAGAAATTGACTCGATATGATTATTTATGTATATGTGTGATTAACCATCGTTCAGTTATAAAGCCGGATGTGTATGTAGGTGAATTGAAATTCTCTGCACGAGCGTCAACATTCATTTAAGTGGATTAGAAAAAAGGTTTAAAATAAAACAGTCATGATTTTTAGAAACAAAATGTCAATTTAAGATCACTGATCACATTACTATTCTTACCTGGTCAGATATGTTAAACGTGATGAAATCTATTATACATAGGCATATTCATTATTTCACATAAAGAAAATATTACAAGAAGTAATTTGTTGGATGGTTACTAGCCGTGGAATCCACGATGCGCTTGATGTCAGTTGCACGAAAGATGATGGCTGTCGTGGCCTGAATGTTCTGGGGCATAACGCTTTGACGTTTGGTAGGATAGGTAGTGATTTCGATTCTCATTTGGGGACACCATCCCACTGCTAAATCCGAACTATGAGTCCCAAGTAGGGCGAAATGCCCATCGTGGATTCGATTGCAGTGCTAGTCAGCATCCTTCAGAATTACTTCATCTGCAATTAATAGTGTTCTCTGAGCTGGTTGGTTTAGTTGCGGAGCTTACGTCGTCCTTCTGGACAACATCTTCAGCGCCATATTTAGAACAAAGGGAAATGATTTAAACTTCTTCATGAGTGAAAGAATTGCGTCTCCTGGTAACCATCTTTACATATGTATTGACCATTTTCTATTGACTTGGATTTTAAACTTTCTGGTTACCTGATTTACTTTTTATTAGTTGGTATATTTCGTTTATATTAGTGTGTTTGTTAATTGCATTTTCGCTTGAGTACCAGGCTTCTAAGGATTCCCTGGCACTTTTAGTGTTTCCTCTGTCTAAGATTTTGACATTATCCCAATCAAATTGATGACCATAATTGTCCATCATCAAAGACCACAAGAAAATTCATTCTACCATACATGAGAAATATCTCTGAAATAACAGATAGAATACTGAAACCGTTTGATATAGATATAGCACACAAGCCAGTCAAATCGCTTAATTCGATATTATGCAAACCAAAAGATCCAACAGAAAAAGGGAATAAAATTAATACCATTTACAAAATAAGTTGTGTGAACTGCAAAAAGCATTACATCGGCCAGAGTGGGCGTCCTCTTCGAATTAGAATCCAAGAACACAAATCAGCCGTGAAAAGACACGATATATATTCTTTAGTATCAATGCATATAGACAATTATGGACATCAATTTGATTGGGATAATGTCAAAATCTTAGACAGGGGAAACACTAAAAGTGCCATGGAATTCCTAGAAGCCTGGTACTCAAGCGAAAATGCAATTAACAAACACGTTAATATAGACGAAATATACCAACTAATAAAAAGTAAATCAGGTAACCAGAAAGTTTAAAATCCAAGTCAATAAAAAATGGTCAATACATATGTAAAGATAGTTACCAGGAGACGCAATTATATCACTCATGAGGAAATTTAAATCATTTCACTTTATGCTAAATATTGCGCTGAAGGGGAATGTTGTCCAGAAGGACGACGAAAGCTCCGCGACTAAACCAACCACCTCAGAGAACACTATTAATTGCAAATCATCCACCTGAGCTACAAATCTTCTCTATTATTTCAGAATTACTTCATGTTCATCGCCAGACATCGTCGTAGCATCTGTACTAGAAGGTGCCAACAAATCAACACAGGTTGAATATCGCACTCCAGTCAAATGATGGGAAAATCAAAATAGATTTTAGTTAGGGAAGAATTGAAAACCAACGGGGAGTAGTGGGCAGCTGTTTTGTCATAGTTTGGGGCTTACCGTCAGTACGCAGCCTCTGAGTGAGGTAGAAGTTAGAATTCATGGGCAGTGGGATATTGAGTCAAATCCCGCTAGTCAAATGGTCTAAGAGCTAGCATTCTTCGTAACCGGAAGGCTCTAGTTTCAAACCCCTGTCCGGTACTCCCTAGTGGTTTACGACTGCCCCCTACCTGATAAGAATCCTTGATCAAATTTTAAACCAATCAGATCCCAATAAATAAACTCTTATTAAGAATTCAAATGTGAGTTAAACACATGTGAATATTAAAAAAGTATTCCTTTTGTTGTATTCACATGACAATGAAAGTGACGAAATTGAATCCTACGTACAAAATTTTGGTTTTCCTTCCGTCCAAAGTGTTGTATCGTAGTCTCATTTGTAAGTTAGTGTACCTCCAATTAATGTATTCTGCCACTGCGTTTCTTGTTTAGCTATTACGTCAAATGACAGACAGTGTACAGTCTGAAAATTTGGGACAGTATTGGAATATTACGACAGTTAACCAGCCATGGTTGTTTGAATCCTGCCACTTCCTAGCAGTCAGACAACATATCCATTTCAGTCCTACAGGAGGTGAATCGTGAGCACAAATAGATGAGTGGTAACGTCTCTGACTGCAGCACTGGCTGATGTGGTTACATACCCCAAAGTCGATATTGGTTCCTTCACTGTAGCAGATAGCCCTTACTGATAACTGCGTAGAAGCACTAGAGAATGGGATGCCTACCAAGTGCATTCAACTATCTGACATATGTCCAACATATTTGTGTCTGAGCTCATTGGAGGACGCAAAAGTAATCAGTTTCCTCCTCCCAATTGCTTTCAATCCCCGATGGTTGCTCTTCCTTCTTTCGGGTAATCGTCCTACTCAAATCGTGTGGCACCATCTAACACTTGACTATTCTTAGATATGTGGTCTTCGCCACTCCTTAAGACCATCCATTAAAAACCCTGTTTCGTTTATCGAAGAGTAACAACAGAATTTTCAACGTCTTGTTGTTAGGCAGCCTACACAAAGTGTCAGTTCAGTATTCACAACATTACTACTCGAATATTAGTCATTTTATTGCTAATATTTCAGTGGGAAGAAGACTTTCAGAAGTTCATACTTTTCCACTCACTCACTCACTCACTATACAGCGAAACTACACTCGTGCTGAATTCACGCTACTTTCTCCTGTTGTCGTATTATGTGTACAATGTTCATTGGCGTCATATCAAATACTTGTTTTGTTTTCAGTATTTTCTGTTTTCATATCTCATCTACTTCCGGATAAATTCGCCAGCTAATTAATTGTTCAGAATCGAAAATTACTGAGACTTTGTCTCACTTCCTGTCTATCATACTGAATAATTGTTTTGCCTCAATATCTAAATATTTCATTCATTTTATTTTGACTGACATAAAGTTTGAAGATACAATGTCCAAACAGCCGTTCATATTTATATTAGTGTATATTATTGTTCCGTTGGATTCTGAGTGGAGCAACACATCTCCATGTTGTCTTCTTATCTGCCGTTATCTTTACCTGGCTCCGGAACTGCCCATTAAATCTCATCTCTTCCAACTCACACAATCTCCTTCATGTCACCTGTTGACCGTGACCAACTCGCCGTTTCTCATTCCTCGAGCGATTACCTGGAGAGCCATGTTATTCAATGTTATCTCCAGTATTTGTTTGATGCATCTCGATTCCACTCAGTATTCATCTTTGGCAATGGTATCTCGGTTAGTTCACTTTCCTGAGTTCCTTTTTTATAATACATTCTGGCCAACTAGTCATCTGTTCTGCAGCTTGAGGCCGATGTATGCAGATGTCGATTAGAGCGTGCAGTAAGTGCTGACTCCCTACAGTTGAAACGATGCTTCCCATGTGACTGAAACAAGAAATGACCTCTTTCAAATTTCTTCGGTCGACAGTGATTATTCATTGTTGATATTTGTGTGAGTCGGTTGGTTTGTTATCTTCATCTTCTCTATGTCTACTGGCGGTCATGTCTTTACAGTCTGCATTTCGTGTCATTTTGTTGGTTTTCTCCTGTGAGTCTTTGAGTTTGCGTTACAGTAGAGATAAATCATCCGCGAAGTCCATTTCTTCTAGATTTTTTTCTATTCGTTCGATGTATTCATGTCTTGTTACTCACCATCGAAAGACTTCCGTATAAACCAGTCCATCAGAATTAAGAAAGTTATTAGTGATAGTGAGCTGAAATCTTTGTCCTACTCGCAAAGACAATATCACTAATCTACAGAGTGAAGAAGAAACAACCTGACGAGAAATGCTTTCGTCTTCTTTGCATTACTGGAGCCTATCCAATTGGTTAGAGAAACCTGAGTTATGCATACAAAAGGGGATTATCCAAACAACTACATACGCACCAAATGCTCAAACTCAACTGATCGAACTAGTGGTAGTAATGCTATTAGTATGAGTAAGATTCAGTTCGTATCGTAGTCAGAGAGTACATTGATGTCATGAATATAGTTAATTTGTATTTTTCTATGAATGAAATCAGAGAAACATTTTCGTTTCCAATGACATTTGCGGAAAGCATATCACATTTCAGGGAATGACCAATTTTTTTCAAAATGTTTAGATGTGACCTCTCCGTGTGAACGTAGTGCTATCAGGTAATAATTCCACCCAATGTAATCAATGACACCTCATATCTCTAAGGAATCTATTTCCGCATAACTAAAAAAGATTATACATTTAATACTGTTACCATTTAAGCAGGGATTCAAATGACTAAACTTAAGTTGTCCAAAATCACCAAATTAAATTTTACTCCAAAATATAACATAATACAAAACATCCTGTTCTCTGGTCACCTAATGGTTATTATTTTTGTTATCATTGTTTCCTTTAGCTCCTAGAGGAACATAGAGTTTCAGCCGCACGTATCCATTGCGTTAGGTTCTCTGCCAACGTTTTCACCTGACTCCAGGTCTGCACACATTCTTTCATCTCCTCTTCACATCACCTCCTCCATGTTACCCTAGCACTGACGACCAACTTGCCGCTTCCCATTCGGGTTCCACTCAAACAAAAGCTTGGTGTGTGATATCACTTGATGGTTTTCTCAGAATATGGCCAATCCACCTCCATTTCCACTTGCAGATTTGTGGCACAATCGGTTCCTGATTGATTTGCTCCCAGAGATCCCTGTTGCTAATCTTTCCTAGCCATCTGATCTGGAGTACTGAGCGAAGACAGGTGTTGATGAAGGTCTGTAGTTTGTTTGAGGTGCTCTTCATGACGCGCCAAGTCTCTGATCCATAAAGTAACATTGACTTCACATTGGAGTTGAAAATCCGGATGTTATTTTTTCCTGCTGAGTAGTGCTCTTGACCTCCACACAAACTTGAGAGTAATGTAAGCTTGCCCTGCTTTCCTGATCCTCGCTGCTTTGATATCCTCGTCAGTTACGTCCGCCTGTATTTGAAACGATGCTTCCAAGGTAGGTAGGTGAAGGAGGTTGTTTCTCTCAAATTTCTCACATTTATGCTGATTGTTGTCTGTTGCTGCTGCTGCTGTTGGCCAGGAATCTTCATCACCTCTGTTTTCTCTATGTTCACCTGAAGTCCTGTCTTTGTTGCTTCCTCTGCCAACTTGTTGCTTTTCGCTTGCATATCTTCCAGTTTGTGGGAAATCAGACAAATATCATCGGCGAAATCCAGATTCTCCAAGACTTTTGTGTGGGTCCATTTTATGCCCATTTCCACACTGCCCGTTTCTCTGTCGCATTATCCAGTCTACTGCAATCAGGAAAATCATTGGCGATAGTAGGCAGCCTTGTCTTACCCCTGATGGTGAAACGTTTGATTTTAGACTAAATTTTGTGATGAAACTGGGCACCTGATAGTTTAGCATAGACATTACAAACCAACATCACATTATAATTCCATTGCTAATAGTTCCATCGGATTACTGATAATAACCATCAACCTACTTATGAGTAGTATGAACGTTTGTGTGTATGATGAGGATATACTTTCTGAAGACAGTTATTAGATACTTGCTCATAAGTAGTATACTAACAAGGATCAACTTAGACTTCAGCTGTTTGGAGAAAAGAGGCAAACGAGTCTCTAAGATGCACAGAAATCCGGAGAACTAACACGTTGAATTAAGAAAGAATTTGTGTACTATTTTGAATAAATTCGATTGTGAAATGTGTTCATTCAGTAAATGAAACCTGGCTGATAGCGATGTTGAGCTCATGACAGCAAGAAAACATGGCAACACAAAGATAGTGTTCCCTCCTCGTGCCAGGTTGGAAATATATGTTGAATACATATCACCGAAATGTTAATAAAATAACCAAGGTAAGGAAATCACTAACCCACAATTTTTCAACTAACTGTCCAGTTCCCCGTGTAAAGTGAAAACTGCAAGTAAGGTAATGATTTATATCAGGCATTTATATATCAGAGGATTTATAAATTATGAAATTCAAGAACACAGTGTTTTCTCAGCACGACGATACACTGACGTGAAGGATGAAATCAGAATCAATTAATAAACATTTACCGTACTTCCAATATGAGAGTTGCGTTTACATGCCATGTTAGAACATAACTCCACACCAAGAAAGCTTATTTGTTAAAATACGTTTTACTGCAGTGGGATTAAGATGGTGATGTTACAAGCACAATTAATTGCTTATGATCAAGTTAAGAAATTCTATAAATACATTTCTATGGATGTGAGCAATAAATTAGGCTCGGACCATCATCCGGTGTCGGTGGCATAGCTGTTAGGACGCTCGCCGACCATGCACATGGTCCGAGATTCGATCCCCGGCCGACGCACTCCTTTACCTCGCTTAGTCAGGAATAAAGCTAGTAAAGGGGAAAGGTTGGGCATGAGGTTAGCAACCTCATCCTGTAAAAATAAACACTGCTAAAGAAACTTCAATCCTCTAGCTTGAAGCTCTATGTTCCACTGGGAACGTGAAGGAAGAAAAAAAATCATCCAGCTGTTAATATTTTAACATTCTGAGTTATATGAAATAAAAGTGAAATAAAATATGGAATCACATCGATCACATACCAAAAGTGCTCATGTTGCGAAAGGCTGTTATGAATAATAAAAACAGGAATATTCTCGACTGTTTGTTATCACATAGTGCAGAATGATTAGAGATTTTAAATTGCGAAATGTTCATTGACTGCTGGCAGGGGATCTTCGCGTAAAAATACTACTTGGCAGTATATCATGACACGTTTGTAAGTGATTTTACATAGCTCACGCGTGAAGTCAACTGAATCTACAAAAGGGATATTCGTAGTTTGAACTCTCCGTAAGACGATGAAGGACGCATTGAAATTCTCCTCACATTATCTTGTTCAGGTAACTGGTAGAGGCCAAAACTCACCAGGAAACACTAATTTTATCATATACGGGGTAATTATATATCAAGTTGTATTGTGTGTGCCATTCATGCATATTTCTGTGAAGTCAACACTTTAAATTCTTTAAAATCATTGTCGTGATAGATACTGAAGACTTGTGAGTTGTCACCATTTGTTCTAAGGCTCACGAAATGTATGTCAAGGTACTAGGCATTTGACGTTACTTTATCACCTGACATTCACAAACAGAAACGTGTGTGCGTTTCTTATTGTCTCATATAAAACTGTTTTAAAATTGAATCGTCCATTTATTCATTTTCCGACTTAAGTATACTACTAATGAGTAGCTCAACAGTCATTTCAATAATTTAACTGATTTTCCAAGTGATTCTGATTTGAGTTGTGTAAACCCTTCACGCTGAAGGAGAATTGGAAACGTGTTGACAGTTGTGCAACCATCTGACTGGCAAGGGATGTACTTAAATTTCTTTTCCGTTCACTAGGCATCCAGGTGTAGAGACTCGTCGGTTGGGTGCACGAAATGGGTTTCTTATAGGCTGGCCTTCTTAATGTTCTGTTAGGTCTTCTTCTGCTTATTTCCAAATAAAGAAAGGCGATTTCCGATTGATGAAAAACATTTTTATCGAGTGTGACTGTAAAATGAATTCTCCGGATTTTCAACTCCAATGTGAAGTCAGTGCTACTATACAGATCAGAGACTTGCACTGCGCGTCATAAAGAGCATCTCAAACAAACTACAGACCTTCATTAACAGTTGTCTTCGCTCAATACTCAAAATCAGATGGTCAGAAAAGATCAGCAACAGGGATCTTTGGGAACGAACCAACACAACAGGAACCGATTGTGCAACAAATAGGCAGGAAGAAATGGAGATGGAATGGCCATACTCTAATGAAGCCATCAAGTGACATCACTAGACAAGCCCTTGAGTGGAACCCGAAAGGGAAGCAGCGAGTTGGTCGTCAGTGCAAGGGAGACTTGGAGGAGGTCATGTGAAGAGGAGATGAGAACGTGTGGGCAGACTTGGAGCCAGGTGAAGACTCTAGCAGAGAACAGAACGCAATGGAGACGCACGGCTGAAGCCCTATGTTCCTCTAGGAATTAAAGGATTCAATAATAATAATAATACTGAGCTGCGTGCTATGTTTTCGTTAATGTCTCGATGGAGGATTATTCAAGGATGTTTTTATGGGAATAAAGATTCCTAATAAGAAATTCATTAAAATAAATAAATGCACATAATTATATTGACAATCATAATAAGGTTACATTAAACTTACTTATATACCTTAAGAATGTGAACTCTTACCTTCGTTACGGGTAGAACTTTCAAAAGCATCAGTCGATTTACACACACAGCATTTTAGCTTCTTCAATACGACTTGACGAAACTTCCGAATGAGTAGAGTATACAAGAATATATTCAGTGATGATTGGAGAAATATTAAAATCCATCCAATATTCATAGTGAGCGATATTACACGGACAAATTCTTCTGGAACATCAGTTGTGTGACCATCTATTGTATTTGTGAGAAGTAGAGAAATCGCATAGGGCTGTGCAAACAATAGCCCTGTAACATGTAAGACAAGCAGAGTAATTGTTGATGAAATGTTTTTCATCTCCGGCGACTGTGTACGCGCCAACTGTTGACGGCCATGTGACCATTTAATCACTTTCACTAAAAATAAAGCATCAATCATAGTCACCAAGGCGAGTTGCGCAAAACATGTATCAGAGCATAAACTATTATAGAACACCAATAAATCATTATCATGTGTAAACCAACGTGCTGTAGGACTGGAAATCTGCACAAGATCGGTACCTAACACGATAGGCAAAGTCATTAGGATGGTAATCAAGACGATAGTAAGTACAGGGATCCATGCAGGGGATTTGGAAAAATTTTTGTACAGTAGTGGCTTATAGATTGAAATACACCGATCGATAGCCATGAGTAAGAAAACATTCCCACGTAGGATGCAGAAGAGTGCTTGAAAGTAATTCGACAGCTTACAACTTATGCTTGACCTAGTCACAGTGAAATAATAAATACTTCCTGAGGATGCATAAGGCAGTCCAAAGGCTGGGAACAACCACAACCTACCAACGCTGATTACTATTCCAATATCTGATAAAGCCAGTACTGCAAAAAGTGTGAATTGTCGGTTATTTTTATCCATTAAATAGAGGAATACAACAGCTACAATCATATTCATGATTAAATCAAATATCCCAACGAATGGGAAAATATAAGCTAAAAATATTCCCATAGTTTTTGACACGTCACACAGAAATTGACTGGCATTGGGATATCCTTGCTCGACCATCATTATTATTATTATTATTTCCTTTAATTCCTAGAGGAACATAGGGCTTCAGCCATGCTTCTCCATTGCGTTCGGTTCTCTGCTGTAGTTTTCACCTGGCTCCAAGTCTGCCCACACGCTTTCAATTCCTCTTCACATGATCTCCTCCAGGTCACCCTTGGACGACCAACTCGTCGCTTCCTTTTCGGGTTCCACTCGAGGGCTTGTCTAGTGATGTCACTTGCTGGTTTCCTCAGAGTGTGTCCAATCCATCTCCATTTCTTCCTGCCTATTTGTTTCACGATCGGTTCCTGGTTGGTTCGCTCCCAGAGATCTTTGTTGCTGATCCTCTCCGGCCATTTGATCTTGAGTATTGAGCGAAGGCATTTGTTAATGAAGGTCTGTAGCTTGTTTGAGCTGCTCTTTGTGACACGCCAAGTCTCTGATCCGTATAGTAGTACTGACTTCACATTGGAGTTGAAAATACGGATCTTATTTTTGACGCTGAATGCTGTTGACCTCCACATAGACTTGAGAGAAATGAAAACTTGTCTTGCTTTTCCGATTCTGGCTTTGATATCCTCGTCAGTTCCTCCTGTAGTTGAGACGATGCTTCCCAGGCAGGTGAAAGAAGTTGTTTCCTTCAGGTTCCTCCCATTTATGCTGATTGTTGTCGGTTGTTGCTGTTGATGTTGGCCAGGAATCTTCATTACCTCTGTTTTGTCTATGTTCACTTGAAGTCCTATCTTTGCTGCTTCTTCTGCCAATTTGTTGCTTTTCACTTCCATATCTTCCAGTTTGTGGGAAATCAGACATATATCATCGGCGAAATCCAAATCCTCCAAGGCTTTTGTGTCGGTCCATTTTATGCCTGTTCCCTCGTTGGTTGCCGTTGTCTGCCGCATTATCCAATCAACTGCAATCAGGAAGATCATTGGTGACAGTAGACAGCCTTGTCTCATTCCCGTCCTCACTTCGAAGGATTCCGTGAGCCTCCCGTTGTGGATTACTTGGCATGCAGCGTTGTCATACAGCTGTTGGATGAGATGTATAATTGTCGGCGGCACCCCGTAGTAGCGAAGTAGTTGCCAAATCACCTCTCGATCGACGCTGTCGAAGGCTTTCTCAAAATCGATGAAGTTGAGATAGAGAGGTGACTGCCATTCCAAACTTTGTTCAATGGTAATCCGTAGGGTGGCGATTTGGTCAATGCATGACTTGTTCCTCCTGAATCCGGCCTGTTCCGGACGAAGTTTTTCATCTAGGGCTTGTTTAATTCTCTCCAGGATGATGCGACATAGTATCTTGCTCGGAATGGACAGAAGCATAATTCCACGCCAGTTTTTACATTGACTCAAATCTCCTTTCTTTGGCAGTTTGAATAAGTATCCGTTCTTCCAATCCTCGGGTACTTTGCCCTCTTTCCACACCTTCTCTAGTAGTGGCGTCATCAAGTCCGCTGTTGTCTCTGGGTCTATTTTCAAAGCTTCTGCTGGGATTCCATCTGGTCCTGGCGCTTTCCCAGCTTCTAGCATCTTGATGGCATTCAGGACTTCGGATTCCGTCGGAGGGTCGATGTTCATTGGTAGTTCTGCTTCCGTTGTTGGTATTGTTGGACGCGTTGTAGGTGGCGGACGATTTAGAAGTCTTTTGAAGTGTTCAGCCCAGTGCTTCCTCTGTTCCACCTCTTTGGTGATTGACTTTCCATTGTCGTCCTTTATTGGCTTAATCTGTGTCGAACTTTTGCCCGAAAGGTGCCTAGTTGTTTGGTATAGTGTAGCGAGGTCTCCTTTGCCTGCAGCTTGTTCTGCTTCGTTTGCCATGGTTTCACAATATTTTCTTTTGTCTTCCCTGGCACTTTTCTTCACTCTTTTGTTCAGTGCATTGTAGCTTGCACTCAACTCCTGTTTCTGTTGCTCGTCGGTGCACTGGAGAATCTTTTGTTTCGCCACCCTTCTCTCTTCTATTAGTTTCCAAGTGTCCGTAGAGAGCCACTGTTTGTCCTGTCTCTTTTTTCTGCCTAGGACTTCCATGCAGGTTTGACTCCACACCGTTTTCAATTTGTTCCAGTGCTTTTCGATGCTGACCTTTTCGTTGGTGTTGATTTGTGTCTCGGCTTTTTCCCTTATGTTTGCAATGAAGATGTCCTTTGTAGCCTGGTCCTTCAGCTTTTGAGTGTTGAACTTGGCTTGTGGTCTATCTGCAGCTCCTGTTTCCCTGAAAGCTTTTAATTTGATTTGGATTGTCCCTTGTACGAGGTAGTGGTCTGAGCCAACGTCTGCTCCTCTTCTTGCTCTTGTGTCCAGTAGGCTGCGTCTCCACTTCCTCGATATTGTGATAAAGTCAATTTGGCTTTTGGTTCGCCCGTCTGGTGACACCCATGTAGCCTTGTGGATATCTCTGTGCTTGTAAACACTGCCACCAATCACTAGTTCGTTGAAGGCGCAGAAGTCGGCGAAGAGTTCTCCGTTTTCATTCATTTCTCCAAGAGCTTCTCTACCCATGATGAGTTCTCTTCCTGTATTGTCTGGTCCCAGTTTGGCGTTCATGTCTCCCATTAGTATTTTAATGTCGCCAGCTGGAGTATTGTCTATTGCTGCCTGTAGTTGTCTGTAAAATTCTTCTTTCGTTTCGAGGTCTGTGTTGTTGGTGGGTGCATAACATTGAATTATTGACACTTTTCTTCCTTTGGAGTTGAATCTGGCGGTCATTATCCTGGACGAGATCGCTTCCCATTGCATCAGGGCTTTCGTTGCCGTTGGTGACATCATGATAGCCACGCCCTCGGTGTGCGTGTGGTTATCTTCTGGGTGACCGGAGTAGATCACTGACTCTCCCGTTGATAATTTGGTGAGTCCACTTCCATTCCATCTGCTTTCACATATTCCCAGCACTTGGATTCTGTATCTTTTCATCTCGCTGGCGATCTGGGCAGCTTTGCCAGTCTCGTACATAGTGCGGACATTCCATGTCCCCACACAGACTTTTTCTTTTGTCGCAAGGAGATTGCTCATGGTGAAGTTTCTGTAGCAGGTTTGTTTACAGGGTGGGGTTGCTGGCCTCACGCCTGAGTTTCGTCTTCGGGTACCTGAAATGGAAGAAAGGTTAGTGTTGCGTGACCGCAGAGCCCAGGGGACATCTGCTTGAGGCCGGTCACACGCGGCCTGGTGTGTCTCAGTAGTGTACTTATCACTTCTGCCCTGTGACACGGCAGCAGAAAGCGCGGTCGTTGTTAATCCGGGCCACGGCCGATCCGGCATGATATTTCTTGGATTTGTTGGGTTCATAAGTTTGGATTGATGAATGATGGCGACTAAGTCCAGCCCCCACTGATACCGTCGCCAATGTATCAGTAGGTTGTGAGGTTTGAAAAATTTCGTTGGCGTCCGCTGCTACTGTCAACGGAGCTACTCAAGGAGCGGTGTGACGACCCAAGTTATCTTCTACTGATACCGTCGCCACAGTCATACCAGTAGAAGTCCGGTTAAGCTGCCGGTCAGCCTCGGGATCAAGCAAAAAAAAAAAATTCGACAGCTTACAACTTATGCTTGACCTTGTCACAGTGAAATAATAAACACTTCCTGAGGATGCATATGGCAGTCCAAAGGCTGGGAACAACCACAACCAACCAACGCTGATTACTATTCCAATATCTGATAAAGCCAGTACTGCAAAAAGTGTGAATTGTCGGTTATTTTTATCCATTAAATAGAGGAATACAACAGCTACAATCATATTCATGATTAAATCAAATAACCCAACGAATGGGAAAATATAAGCTAAAAATATTCCCATAGTTTTTGACACGTCACATAGAAATTGACTGGCATTCGGATGTGCTTGCTTGACCATCATACAGTCTATTAATGTATCCAGAGGAGTATAGAACTCCGTCCTGTTCAACATTAGATTCATACTGAATTGTTACTGATGTGTATGTGCAAAATTAGAACCCCTTTTTATATGAATTTTCCTGGAAACATATAGGTGGGACTGTACATTCATTAAAGTAGAGAGAGGTTTATTCAGAAGTTGTACGCTTTTATCTGATACATGATTTAGGTCAATAGTTAAAAATAATGAAAATTCCGCCCGAGCTATTCGTTATAATGCGTTGACCTAATAATACAGATTGAAACAAATATACTGTATGAGATAAGAATAATGTACTACTTACTACAGACTGTGGCTGTGACTAAAGACACCAGGTACGGAAAGTTGAACTTCTTTTTGCCTTTATTATGTCGATTGTTAATACAAGCCTATTTCGACTATTTTTATATTTATGAACTATTAATTAATAATAGTTCATGTTTCCATTTCATTTCATTCGATTAATTTTCTTTTGGCAAAACTCAGATATCTATATCCATCACGCAGTACGCTGAATTATTCAAATGAGGAAATTATTATTATATTTTACAAAACGTTCATTTGAAAAAAAGGACGCTTAGTTGGACACAGGACATGATCATGAGCACCGCTTGTCTAGGCAAACAAAGTACACAACAGCCAGCAAACCGATTTCTCAGCCCCCTGGTTAAGTGAAATCAGATAAAAGACAATGGGAAACAATGATAACATATTAGATGAAATGAGCATCGTAGATCTTGTAATAAATTACTGAGAAAACCAGGTGAACTGCATAATCTTACACCTTACTGAATCATGCCACAATAATTATTCTCAAATTGTCTCAATCATTCAAAGAGGTACTTTTGGAAACCTCAAGGAATGTTCCATAGCAGAAGCCGCTCACGAAAAATCATATTCAAATTGTTTATAAAGCAACGGCGGATTCTAATGAAATTTGGCCTACAGGGAACTGATGTTGTCAAGGAACTTAACCCCCGAAGTTCCTATTATTTGCGAAGACGCTCCGAATCGATAATTACTAATACCGATTATCGACTTTAACTCCAAAACACCAGGACTTGCTATCAGAAATTATATTCTTCGGCAGTTAAATTCGATACTGACACAAAGTTTACAAACAAATGTTTTACAAAGCATGTATTTTACTTTTATTCGTATTCTTTCGTCTTCTTCCAACTTGTACACGATTGAATCATTCGCGGCTTCGAGTTGCCCGTCAATGGTGACCAAGGTCAATGAACCGACGTTCAATGTTCACATTCATTTACAAATGTAGTCAACGCAAAAGTGATAGGAACTTGTCACCTATTCAATCCAACAATTTGCAGATGTTTCTACTATCTTTACATTTCCCTCACTCGACAAAGTAAACATTGCCTCATTCCGAAGAACTGTATTTTAGGGCGAAGTTAAACAATATCGTCCCATGGGTGCGAACTCTTCAATGATCTTAAACACTTACTAGTTGTACTAATGACACCTGTAATTACTATAGAGAAAATATGAAATCTGTTCACCAATTAAGGAGCGAATTTCAACCAGATCACCACTTTAAGTACTGTATGGAAAATATGTTAATATCTCGTATGGGTTAGAATTAGGGTTCAGGTAAGTATTAAGGTTAGGATCAGGGTTACAGTTAGGGTTATGGTTGAGGTTAGGATTTAGTATAACGTTACAATTAGGGATAGATTTAGAGTTAATAATAATTTATTTTAGTATGTTTTATCACCCACATTTTGCTAGTAAGTAGTCGTCGATTCTCTCAATGGAAACCATAGGAATTCAAACAAGTGCTTTTGGGGAAGACTGCGAAACAGGATAAGAACAATGAACAGGTCAGAATAAAAGCTTACCTTAAGTCACCTCGATGAATACATGCACAGAAACTGGTCTAACTTAGAAACTTATACTCCTCACTAAAACTGGGACGTATTTTTAAGTTATGCCAGGGAAAGATACTCTGTTTAATGTGTTTTCATCAATTTTCTTGTAAATAAAAGTTATTTTTTGTGTGCAAATGTCATTTGTTTCTATGGTGGGTCGACTCAAGGTCACATCGCATCCATTGGAACGCTACTGTTTAACTTTGTCCAATTAAGTTACCGTATATGAGCTGAGACTTTACATATTCTCGTTTAATATTACTCTGATAAAACTATTAGCAATAAACAGCAAAAGGTTAAGAAAAGTCATAAAGTTTAGTGCTGCATACATTGTGAAATACAAACACTTTAAGTGCATTTTAAGTTCCTCAGCGACTAATTTCTTGCTTATTTCGGCTATTTTTTTTTCAAGCAAATGTAATTTTAACTGCTTCCTTCAGGTATGATAGTTGGAGGAATTATTAATTTACTATTATTGACTAAAATGGACAGCTTTTCATGTCGCATTGAGTTTCTGAAATAAAACTAAAATCCTCCAATTAAATAACTACAGTAGTTTCTGGATTAATGTAAGTTGGTCAGATTACAGATCACAGAGGTTAGGACTCTCGCCGACCAAGCACATGGTCCGGGGTTCGATCCCCTGCCGGCGCACACCCGATATCTACGGTCGGCCTGAATTTGGGCTACCGATATCCATGCTGAAAATTCCATACTTGTACTGAAAATACGGTGTGGAATCAAGCTGTAAATAAAAATAAAAAAAAATAAAGAAATATTCAGTCAGGCATTGCGAGACGTTCTTCAGATTACATTTACAAATGTCTGACAAAAACAGCTTCAGCCATAAATCTTGTTGTAGTTTACTTAATTGACATCAGATATGTCCAGTTAATCGGTTATATTCAAATGTATAACCAGTTCTTCAGCATGCGGAAATTCCTGTTTGCATTTCGTAACGCACATAAGATAGCTTTCTGGGAATACCTTAGCTACTTATTTAAAGTTAGTGGGATAATGTACAGAGAGATTTTATTTTGACATTCGGTGTATAATCAAGGTTGTATTGGATTAGGAGTTAGCACGATATGACAGAAAATTGTGTATTTCACTTCACAAATATCTGACAGTAACTGTAGGATTTCCTAACACTGTATCTGCAAAGTGTCAGAAGTTATCACCGACATTATATAGTGTATACACTAGGTAGATTAAGTGAAGTCATTAGGAGTACACGAGATTCACTCATCATTAGCCAATTGGAAATCGTAAGCTAATCGACGCTTCAGCTGATGCTATTTGACTTGAAAATGACGTCCAAAACAACAACAAAAATTAAAAGCAACCAGTTCGTTTCACACTTTATCTCCATCTGAGTCATCTTGAAACCCAGGTGGTTAATATTTCTTAAATACAAGATAGTCTAAAATTATACATCACTCAGCTTGACCATATTCACTATCGGATACCGGGTTGCATAGTATTATGAGAAATTCATGGAATGAATATAGGCAGGACGTTTGCCAGTAGAAATTTCCATCATTCCCGACAGTCTACAGGAAACGCAAAAGCACATATCAACTTAAGCATCTCTGACAGACTGTAGTCTATTATGAACAGCTGCCTATGTCTGATACTGAAGATCAGATAGCAGGAATGAATGAACGGAAGGTGGCTTTCAGAGTGAAGCCGACCAGGCAATAATTTATCAACCAATAAATATGTAGCATGAAATTAGAGAAAGGTCGGTACATACATTGGGGCGACATTTAAGTTACATCACATGACGATCCGCATTTCTCCGATGATATATATATGTATATACGACTGATTTCACTCCCACAAACTGGAAAATATGCAAATGAAAAGCAACAAGTTGACGATAGAAGAAGAAGCAACAAAGATAGGACAAAAAATAGGTGAACATAGAGAAGACACAGGTGATGTAGATTATTGGCCAACAGCAACCAACAGAAACAACCACAACAACCACAAGAACAACATCAACCACAACAGACGGCAGACAATCAGCATCATGAATGGGAGAAATGTGAAATGTGAAGCAACCTTCTTCACTACCTACATATCTACCAACCTACCTACTTGGGAAGCATCGTTTCAACTACACGCGGACGGAATTGATGATGCGAGGAGGATATTTTTTTATTATAGCTTGATGCCACACCGTATTTTCAGTACAAGTATGGAATTTTTAGCATGGATATCGGTAGCCCAAATTTTGCAGGCCGACCATAGATATCGGGTGTGCGACGGTAGTGGATCAAACCCCGGATCATGTGCATGATCGGTGAGAGTCCTAACCACAGTGCCACCGATACACATGAAAGAAAAGGCGGATCCAGAAAGCAAAGTAAGCTTTCATTTACCTCAAATCTGTGTGGAGATGAACAACACTCAGCGCTCAGCATGAAAATATGATCCGGATTCTCGACTCCAATGTGAACAAACTGCAGATCTTCGTCATCAACAACAACAACTGCGAATTTTTGCTCAATACTACTCAAACATCTGAATGTGACGGTAGGGAACTAGATCCAATGTAGATGTAGGAATATGCTCTGAAACCCTTACTTTCAGAGATCGATGAGTCCTCCCTATGTATGTGTGTCCACACGTACATTTAAATTGGTAAATACAGTGGGATGAGACGTCATTTTTCGCACGTTCAAAGGGCTTAGATAGATATATTGGCTTTACATTCTCTATTATTATGATATTGGCTGCATAAAAAGTCTTTTCGACAGCAGTGTTCAGTCTTTGTCTAGTTATCAAACCTAACAATGTTAGGTTTACATTTGAAGGCGATTGTTTCCGCCAAGCTGATGGTGTTGTTATGGGAAGTCCGTTAGGGCCCTTTTAGCAGATATTTATATGTCGTACATTGAGAATTTATCGGAGGTTTTAATCAAAAATGTGCCGCTTTATAGAAGGTATGTAGATGATATTGTAATCATCAGTGATAAGTCTCGTTCTGTCACCTCAATTTTAAAACGAATGAATGAAGTTCAGAATAGCATATCACTTACATCTGTAGAAGAGGAAGATAATTGTTTATCTTTCCTAGACATACTGCTTAGTCGACGGTTTGATAGGTCAATGAAACTATCTTTTTATAGAAAACCTACCTGGACAGGGCAGTATCTTAATTATCCCAGTTTCTGCCCTGTTCGGTACAAAAGAGCCTAAGTGAGCTAAGTGCCTCTTCATTAGAATCCAACGAATATGCACTGAAGACACACTTGATGAGGAAGAAAGAAAGTTGACAAAATCTCCGGTTGATAACAATTATCCGGACAAGTTCATCAGGCGATATCAAGTAGTCAGTGGAACACCAAGACCCACCCTCCAGCTCGCTGTTAACAAACACGTGAATATCAAGCTACCCTATATGGCGGATCATTGCAGCTTGACAGCTAGACAAAGATTGAACGCTGCTGTTAAATAGACTTTTTGTGGAGCTAATATAATTGAGAATGTGAAGCCAATATATCCATCCATCTAAGCTCTTTGAACATGCGAGAAATGATGTCACATCTCACTGTATTTACTAATTTGAATGTACGTGTGGACACACATACATAGGGAGGACTCATCGATCTCTGCTAGTAAGGGCTGGTTTCACAGTATATTCCTAAGTGGCTCCAGAAACAAATGGAATCTTCAGAACCTATTAGTGGTGAAAACAGGAGACCTAGCTTTTCTATTGCGAAACATGTTATAGAGAAAGGACATAATATTGACGTTAACAGATCTTTTAAAGCTATCTATAAAACGTGTTTGGGGCGTAGCCTAAAGTTTGTGGAAGCCCTAGCAATTAGAAAGTTTAAGCCACATTTATGCGTTCAAAGTAATTCGTCATCACACTAAACCACCTTCCTTGGTAAGTTTTGATTTTATGCCATAGCAGATGTATTATTACCTCTGTTATTTGGTTTAGTCGTCTTCATTGTTACTTTGTCCTTTTAACTTGACCTAAATTTATCTTCTCACCTCTCACCTCTTTATTAATTTCATATATATTCCTATGACAAGTCCGTGTGTGATCAGATTGTTCGAAATGTGTTGCGCAAATACATTACACGATTCAGACAAATTACGTCTTCTTATTGCTTTATCTAAATTCATAAAGGGAGCTAACTTTTAAAAAGATGCTTATCCAAAATTTAATCTGCAAACATTTGAGCTACTTACTTAGGATTAGTAGAATAATGTGAACAACAAAATTTATTCCAACATTCGGCATACAATCGAAATTATATTCAATCAATCAACGAAGGCTTATGAAGTAGAATTTAAAGAGCTGGTCAACCTTTGGTCGAACGCCTCAGCTGAATACTCTACATACAGGGATATATATATATCATCAGAATAACATCGGAAGATATGAGGCTGATGGGCAAATAAACTACATTGAATCAATCATGCATAACGAGAGGTGGGGATGGTTTTCAGGTCATGTTCAAACAGATAAGTGGAAGGGAGTATGAGTGAATTAAATTTAGAAAAAATGAAATGAGGCTCAATTAAGCCGACTTAATAAACAACCAATTATTGGAGAGAGAGAGAGAGAATCGAGAACGGAATATTATAGATACTAACAGTGTTAAAAACAGTTGAGATAATGGAACTGATGAAGGATAGATTAAAATCAATCAAGAATAATGATAAGGGGTGGAATAGAAGTAAAATAGCTATATTAATAATAATAACCGTCAATAAGAAAGACATATTACCATGGTAGGTTGAGAGTGTTCGCTATTTCCTTATATACACAGAGCTCGGGTTTGCAAACTCCAGTTGCAGTGGCAAACGCCTTCTTGTTTGTTTGTCTGCTGACAGCAGTGAATGTCTTTATAGCGTCAATATCATGCCCACAGTCTACAAGATACTTTGTTATTGAACATTTTAGCACTATGACTTCACCTGTTTCCAAATACTTTGGCAAATGCTCCATCATGCTATTGGACAATCGCCTTTCCCTATGACCTATGTATCTGTTTCCAAAAACACACTCAAACTGGTATACGCAGTTTGAATGGGCAAAGGTTGGTGACCGGTCTTTCTTACATGGTTAAAGCACCCGCTTGGTGGTCTTTAGAAGCATGAATTTTCCAGCTTAATAGCTTTTCCTGACGGCTTTATAATTTCTTTGCTTGACCACGTCTTGAAAATTACAAGCTTAAAATGGAGCTTGCTTTGAAACTGTTTGGATAGTTTTGTTGGGCCTTCTTCCTTTGGATTATTTGTTGATGAAGCTTTCGGGATATGCATTCTATGACGAGAAAGCCTTCAGAGACCTTATTTCATATTCATCTGTACTTCAGGAAAACAATTTGGAATGATCTACAGAACAATTTTCTGACTAAGTCCTCTTTATGTTGACTTGGACAAAAGCTGTGAAAATGTATGTATTTTACCGTCCATGAAGATTTTCCAGGCACAGATCTTTCCATTGTCCCATGAGTTGTTGTCATCAGAGAAACATCTAGGAATCCAGTAGTATAATTTTCCACGTGTTCTTTTGTGAAGTGAAGATTCGGATGTTATGAGCCGAATTTCGGCAACAAGTTTTCAGCTTTGCATTCGCTTTCACAGGTAATAAAAATGTCGTCCACATATCTTAGATATAATTCCGTATGGTGTATATGACTCTGCAAAATGCAGGAGTCTAGGCCCGATAAGAAAAATCTGCGAATAGCGGTCTCAAGTAACTCCGTTAACGTGGTGGATTAGACGTCCATCGAATTGAAATAGGATAATTTTTAGTGCGTTGCTGAAGACTTGTGAGTTGTCATCATATGTTCTAAGGCTCGAAAAATATCTCTCACGGTACCGAGCATCTGATGTTACTTTGTCTACTGACAACAACAAACACAAATGTATGTACATTTCGCATTGCGGCATATAAAACGGTGTTAAATTTCCACCTTCCATTTATTCATTTTCTGAATTATAGGTATACTACTCATGAGTAGCTCGACAGTCATTCCCATAATTTAATGGATTCTCCCTGTGACTTATTTGAATTGTAGGAGCTGCTTGAAAGCCTAGTAAAATATCAAATGTACAGTCTCAATGCAGAACAAAATATATAGCAATTACTTGGTCACATACAGGATTGATTTTATCAATAATAATCATTCCTTGGTTAGACGTCAGGCACGTGGTGGTTGACAAGCCCAGAATAGAAAGTGATTGTCACAGTTGTGTGAACACCTCACACAGATTTATTTATGTGAAATTGACGGGAATGAGAAAATGTGAAAGGGAACTGAAAGCCGGTTGCAATTGTGCAGCCACTTGAATGTGATGGAATGGAACTAGATCCAATGCAGATGCGCCGCTGAGCGTATGTAATCAATAATAATAATTTCCACAGAATCTTCCGAAAAGACGTGAGCATTGAATAGAATGTTTATTCATTCATAAACTATAATCGTTGTACATGAAAAATGTATCTACTTATCATTATTATTATTACTATTGAATAAGTAGATTTCATTTGATCACAGCAACTTACTGATCGGCATATTTGAATCACACATTCATAAGTGATGCAGGAGTTTGTACACTGTTCAAAGCATTCGATAGTACTTATTATGATGAGTCACACAACAAAAAGAAAGTTGAAAACGCTATCTAACATCTACAGACTCGTGAAGTTGACATTATTAAAACTGAAAGGATTTTGGAAACGTCTGCTCTCCATCAGGAGATTCTCAACGGGACTGCTGAAAATAATAAGAAATACCATATTAAACTTATGAAATTACTTTGAATAGGTTGAATACACAGACAGCATGGGTATAAACATATTCCCAGTTCAATCCGACAAACACATGAACTACTTACTTAGAGTTAGTAGAATAATGTGAACAATAACGTTTATTTCAACATTAAGTATAAAATTGAAATAAGTTTCAAACAATCAACGAAGGTTAATGAAACAGCATTTTAAGAATTCGTGAAATTTTGGTAGAACTCCTCAACTGAACACTCTACATTATTATTATTGTTTCCTTTAATTCCTACAGGAACATAGGGCTTCAGCCGTGCGTCTCCAGTGCGTTCGGTTCCCTGCTAGAGTCTTCACCCGGCTCCAAGTCTGCCCAGACGTTTTCATCTCCTCTTCATATGACCTACTCCAAGTCACCCTTGGACGACCAACTCGCCGCTTCCCTTTCGGGTTGGATTCTCTACATACTGGAATATAAATATAATCTATTACAATCACATTGGAAGATATAAGGCTGATGAGCAAATAAGCTACATTGAATCAATCATGCATAGTGGCGTGTTTAGAGGCTTTTCAGGTCATTTTCACATAGAAAATTGGGAGGGATTATGAACGAATTAAATTAAGATAAAATGCATTAAGGTTCAGTTGAGTCAAATTAACAAAGAATTAATTATCAGAGAGAGAATCGCCCCCAGAATACTATTGACAACAATAGTGTCAAAACCAGTTAAGATAATGGTACTGATAAAGGATAAATTTAAATGAATCGAGAAGAATCTGTTAAAATATTGAAATGACTGAAGGACTACTCATAAGAAGTGTACTTAATTCAGAAAATGAATGCCTGCTTGGTGTACTTTTAAATGTCCAATCCGTGATTGTATATGCCTCCCCATTCCAGCATCATTAACTTGACGGAATACACACTCATCTAATTGAAATTGGATATTTCTACAACATACCTGAATGCTGAATATTCAGCTGAATTTTTTTTATTCCTTCACATTCCCAGTGGAACATAGGGCTTCAAGCTAGAGGCTTGAAGTTTCTGTAGCAGTGTTTACTTTTACAGGATGAGGTTGCTAGCTACATGCCCATCCTTTCCTCTATACCAGCGTAACAATATCGTTTTGTTTTTCATTCATTGGTAAATACAATAACCTTTATTATAATGAATATCATATACGCGATGCCCAAATTTTTCAAACTGTTAAAAGTGAACTTGGTTTGGACATATATAAATCATCTAACCTACTTCATAACTCTAAACGTAAATACAAACATAATTTTTTACAAATGTCAATCCATTTATTCGATAATCTCCTACAATCATGCAATTAATACACTTCACTTATATCCTCCTCAAAAATTAATATTGACCATGTTTACTCTTCTACCTTATTTGTATATTGACTGATTGTGATGGAGTGATAGTGTGTGATGTCAACTGATCACATTTGACAACACCATCACTTAGTCATGTTCAGAGTGACGAATAAGTGAATTTCATCTGACCCGAAGTTAATAAATTGTCACTTGTTTGTAAAAGTATGAGTCATACTATGTCAGTGGACTGAGATTCTGTCGCATGACCTCTGACCTATTCGTCATGTCGCCCATAATCATACTGACTCACTCTGAAATGTTTTTGTCTCTTTCTCATTCAGTAACAATCACTAATTTCCTGCATGTTGTGTTGTTCTTGTTGTCGTTGAGTGTGACTAGTCAAGTTTTAGTTAAATTACATTTTTAATTAAGGAAATTATTTCGACATTTCCACTTGACCAAAGTAAATATTCCCATTAAGTCATATGAAAGCATAGGCATTCAGCGAGGAGTTAGTCTTTCGGCGGTGTCATTCTCAAGCTGTACAATCGCATGCATGCATAGTTAATTCTCTCAGCAACAAACTGAAGATTTGCAAAGTTTTGTCATTCGAACTGTAAATTGTCAGTAACGAATTGCCTACTGTAGAAAGCGTTAATCATGTAGAAACTAAAATAAAATTATTCCAATAGTAAATAGTTTTTAGACAATGAATTTCGTCAATTTTTATTTTTTAATTTTTTCATATTTTTGATTACAGCTTGATGCCACACCGTATTTTCAGTACAAGTATCGGTAGCCCAAATTTCACAGGCCGACCATAGATATCGGGTGTGCGTCGGCAGGGGATCGAACCCCAGATCATGTGCATGGTCGGTGAGAGTCCTAACCACTGTGCCACCGACGCACAATGGGCTAGAAACTAGTAAGATTAAATAAACAAGTTGGGTGACGCAATCTGATTGACGGTGTTGAGTGGAGCTCAGCTAAAATTAAAATGGAAGAAAAGCCTGGTTCACAAGAGTGGTAGTAAGGGGTGGGGAAGAAAATATTATACAATTGATAAAACAAACAAGTAAGACAGAGACGAAATAGGAATTACGCATTTGGTGTTAAGCTGTGTCAGATGAACTTTAGATTCACTGACTGAACAAACTTCCTCTGTATGAAGACATATTTCATGGAGGTGAAATTTGACCAGAGTCTCCTATGGAATCAGTTATAGTAGGTATGCAGCAGATGATTGATATATTGCAATATGAACAACAATTTCGGTTGGGATAAGAAACTCCGGTGAAATTTCTCCTCGTTGAACTGTCTGAGTAAAGTGGAATGGAATAAAAGGCGTATTATCAGCGTGCAGGTCAAATAGGTTATCACTGAAGTTTAATAGACAGAAGACCAGTAAGTAGTTCAGCGAAGAGTCTCTTTTCGGCGGTGAATTCATTTTCATAGCTGTACAATCGCAAATATATATGGTTGTTTTGTATGTGTGTGTACATTAAATTTGTCAAACGAAAATAGAATTAGTAAGTTCAGATGAATTGGATGTTGATATAAGAGAGTAGTAACAAAAGTGATGAGGTGTCACAAACGACAGTTAAAGAAGAGTTACGTAATAACATGAATAGTTTAATGAAAGAGTTGTACTCAAGGTGTACATGGAAACAAAATATACGGAATTACTCAAGGGTTTTGAGTAGAAAAATAAGCATACACACAAAAGTCAAGTTAAATCAAAAAAACAAACAAAGAATAGTTAAGTCAAATCAACACAGTTGTTACCATGGGAGTAGAGGTGGTTGAATAATTTTCTTTTGTATGCAAAGTTCTGATTCCTCTAGCTTAATGGCTACGGCCTCTGCGATGCAAAGAAGACAGAATCGTACTGTCTTTGGAAGGTTGTTCTTCACTTTGTAGATTACTTTGAAGGAGGCGTTTGTTGAAATGGAATGACCAGTGTTGACGAGGTGTTCTATTATTGCACTCCTTATGCAGCCATTACTTCCTTTCTGCAGACACGTTGGATAGTTTTCTTTGACCGTTTTTGACAGGATACGCTTTGAACGACAGATGCACCTGGCTCCACAGCAACAAGTGAACTGATATATATATATCACTGAAGTGTTGTACATGGTTGTGCGAGGATAAAACTCTTCTTAATGACTTCTTGTCCCGAGTGATGAGATCGAATGGTGGATTTGTGAGTAGGGAGGGTTCTGAGCATCAGAAAACATGGTTCTTTCGAATTTCTCGCATGAGTTCAGTGACGAGTGTATTTAGACGAATTGTACTTGCCATACTGACAACCACTGATACCCTTCGAAATATGACACACTCCTTCTTGAACAACCCAGGAAAGATTAAGGAGCATCAATGAAGAACGATAGGCAGGATGCAGATAGGTTAACAGACTGTAAGTGTAGACAATGACTGAGACCTGATTATCTCAACTTCTTAAAGAAGAAATTGACAGCCTGAAACTCATTCATCGCCATTTAAATGTCAGTGCATATTTTGCTGCTTCATATTTGCAGTAATGAATATCCGAAATTCTCATCATAATGTGTGGTCACCTAACTAGTTAACAGACTAGTTAGTTAGATCACTAATTATCTATGGATCATTTAGGCTACAAAACAATGATGACAATATTGTTATTGCATTGTACACTCTACGTTTGACCTGAGGCGGACATAGGCGTTATTTTATCCTTGATGCATTGTCGAATCATATTTTCGCTGCTGCATACTAAATGTAAGTCAGCTGCATAAAAATGTCTAATATGGAATTACATTCTACCACTGTGTCGAAGGTCTACATCTACCACCACTTACTCTGTACATGTATCGGAGTGTTCGATGAAGTGTTCCAGAATTTAGATAACTCTTTCAAACATTTCCGTTAGATGTCATATACATGAGGTGCTGGAGAACTGAACTGGGAGGAGTTTAATATTCTTTCTCTTCAGTGAAAAGGGTGCCCTCTGCTGTATTCTTTATAAGTCTGGAATCAGGGTGGCGTTTAGACCAACCAATCAACGCATTCAGAGAAAAACTTTATCTGCTTCATGACCTCATGTATGCGAGTGAGTTAAATAATATTGTTGGCGAAATATCGTGATTTGATTGTGAGTTGGATTACATAGATCAAGCTGGTAGATCGATGTCAACTAAATTATCAGAATTGATTGACCCTGATAAATTAAATATTCTAGAAAAAAAAACTGAGTCTTAGGAATGCATTCACTCACATGTATTCACACAGTAGTTTGAGGCAGGGTGAAAATAATAAACTTTGATGTAGTTAGGTGGAGAGAGGGAGGGTGACTAATCAGCGAATAATTGTTCATCGAATCAAAACCGAACACATACGAAATAGGGATGTAACAATGCCTGTACCGTTTATATGTCAAATTACAATGAACAAAGACGACCTCGAATAGATAAGATACGTGAATCAAATTATGAAACAGTGTGAATACGTATTCTCATATGATTATGAGGAACACATTGTGCTCGAAACGTCTTCCAGTTATCAATACTGCATCACTGTGTGTTGTATATGCAATGAACTTATCTAATACGGGAAGATAATTTGTAATCGCTTTGAGCACAAATCTGGATACTTCTGCTCTAATGAATTCGACTTTACAGATGTAGGTGACTAAGATGTGTCGTAAATGATATGGGGAGGGAGGATCAGAAGAGTTCGTAAAGTCAACTTGACTTCAGCCGTTTCCTCTTTATCGGACGATTTCTTTATCCGTGTGGACATGGACATGGACACATAGTGGTCAACATGATTTTCAATGGAAGAGAGCTTGGCGGTGCCTTTGTGGTGTGGATGTGTATCTCTAGAATCCATTGCCATCATCGTCAATAAATACACCATTGTGCAGCCGTGAAAGTCAGATTTTCCCTTCTCCATTTGAGGTGGTGTCAAGAACAACCTGATCATCAGGCTGAGCGGGTCAGGCTTAGGAAGGAATCAGCAGGTAGTGTAACTAAAGCTCAGATTTAATAGGATGGATGGCTAAACAACAATCGTGGGTGACATTTCTGTTTGAAGCCGATCGATAATCACCTGGAAATCTGTCAAGCAGCCTAACTAACCGGTTTCCTGTAGATGTATCTAGATTTTATATTTAACATTCTGCAGATTTTTTTTATTCCTTCACGTTCCTAGTGGAACATAGGGCTTCAAGCTAGAGGCCTGAAGTTTCTGTAGCAGTGTTTATTTTTACAGGATGAGGTTGCTAGCCTCATGCCCAACCTTTCCTCTTCACTAGCTTTTTAGTTCTGGCTTAGCGAGGTAAAGGAGTGCGTCGGCCGGGGATCGAACCCCGGACCATGTGCATGCTTGGCGAGCGTCCTAACCTTTATGCCACCACCATTCTGTAGATTGGATGACAATAACCCGTGTATCTGTCACATGAATTCACAGCTCGTAGTATTACCGAAACATAATAGTGTTCACTGTGTCTAAATTATTGAAATATAATTATAATTGATTTTCAATGTATTTGACCGATGGGTCGTCTACTGAATCTAATTTCAGTCAATGAATATATTTGTCAGTCTCCTCATTCCCTTCGGTTAGACAAAATAAAACACACAAGGTTGAATGCTTTGTTTCACACCACAATGTGGTTTAGTGTATGTCGCTTGAATTTTCGTTGCTGAAATGTGACCTTGATCTTTGTTGTCTACACGTTTGCGTGGTTATTTTTGTAGATTTGTTCAACCTAAATGTGATCATGTTCATGCCTGTGTGCGTGCATGCATGTCTAGCATGATTGTAGTTGTGTATTATTAGTGGTAGGATGAAGAACAATGACAGCGTAGTCTTTGTGTTAATAGTACAGGGGTGAATGGTTGGTTGTCTGTGAGGTGAGGTCATGCTGAGAAAAGTTTTGATAGAATTGTATGGGAGAAATAGCACATAGATTTTCATAATCATTTCAACACGTCAACAACACAAATGAAGTCAATATTAATTATCTATGCTTCAATGTAGGACAGTTGTATTATCATCCATTGTGTTAAGGCTGGAGTGAATACATCAGTCGTCAAATACCCACTTTGGGGAGTAAAAGAGACTTGGAATAATACGTGAAGGGATTAAAACCACAATAATAGTAAAATATATGCTTCTGATACTACCGTGAGTAGTATGTGTGAAGAGGGAAGAATGTAAATATAGACAGATTTAGATTAGGAGTGTTCAGACAACAACCCCAACTGAGAATTCGACTGATTTTAATGGTAATAATAACCATAATTGAAGTAATAAAATGTGGTCTCTGAGGCAGTTGTGCTAACCAACGATCACGCATGAGAGAGATCACAAACAAACTCAACTAAACAGAACAAAATCAGATCACCATTTAGAGACGTTAAAATCTCAATTAATTTAGGTTTGATTGCGTTATCACACCTAAAGCTATCTAATTTCTTAAGCTGAAATGAAATTCCCCATAGCCTCCATTCATCATATTTCAGAGATATGTCCTATGTCCTTCGACTTGTCAGTTTCCACATTAAGATTTAGATGATGAAGATAGTAGGCTGTTGTGGCCTGTGTTAATCCTTGAATATATATCTCTGTAGAGATCTACTTTCTCTTTGAGAGCACTCGACGAAACCTGAATCCCAAAATCACTCCTCAGTATACACTATGAAGGAGTTAGGTCACCTCCCTTCCTTCACAACGATAACGCGAAGATATTCGAATGCTCCATTCTCCTCTCATGAGTAAGGTGTGAAATATCACTGACTGATTCCATTCCTACCCTCTGTACTCTTCCGAAGATATGTGAAGCTTTCATAGGTCGATTAACTTCTTAAGTCTACTCAACAACAATGAACATCTATCTGAATAAATCCTAATCATCATTCGTCCACTTCACTTGCCTCTTCCTCTAGCTCACTTTCTCCACGAAGTGCAATTCAGAGCCAACTAGTAGTACTCCTATCAAAACACCAACCTCAATGTGCCGACTTCACTACTCATGCATCAGACAAACCGAACCATCACCTTACACACACAAACCCGCCACAACCTACAGCACGAAATACAGCGCTGGACACTCCAACTACCTACCTTGAACACTTCTCCTCTTCAGATGATACGAATCACGATCACGCTCGTCCTCACAAATATACTTCCTAATGGATCGCGCGGAGCAACACGTATATCCAAAACTACTCACCCACCCATACTCATTTCACTTCCCTCGCAACATACACAAACACGAAACCTTCACGTTTTACTTCGCTTACATTATCTTACGTGAAACGACTTCATAACTATATACGCAAGCATCTAACGAAAACAGTTACATATACGCAAATTTCACACAGCCGGCCTAACAACCTTACTAAACCCTGACTAACGCCCACGATATATTACAATCTATTTATCACAACTAACGAAGACACATTACACAAAGCAAAACAAAGAAAGACATTCTCGTTGTTTAATAAATTTGTTTATATCAGCAAAAATAGTGTGATCAATTATACATCATTCAAAAATTTATTTACACTGCATCAAAAACCCTCATCTGATTGATTCTCCTCTGCATTCGTATCACAAGCCACCTCCTCATAATCTCTCTCCAGAGCAGCCAAATCCTCACGCGCCTCTGAAAATTCACCCTCCTCCATGCCCTCACCAACATACCAGTGCACGAAAGCACGCTTCGAATACATCAAATCGAATTTACGGTTCAAACGTGACCAGGCTTCAGATATCGCTGTCGTATTGCTCAACATACACACTGCACGCTTCACCTTAGCCAAATCACCGCCAGGAACAACCGTCGGCGCCTGGTAATTGATACCCACCTTGAAACCTGTAGGACACCAATCCACAAATTGAATACACTTCCGAGTCTTGATACTCGCGATGGCTGAATTCACATCCTTAGGAACAACATCACCACGATACAATAAACAACACGACATGTACTTCCCGTTACGAGGATCACACTTCACCATCTGATTCACTGGCTCGAAACACGAGTTCGTGATCTCTGACACACTCAGCTGCTCGTGGAATGCCTTCTCCGCTGAGATGATCGGCGCGTATGTCGTCAGCGGGAAATGGATTCGAGGATAGGGGACCAGATTCGTCTGGAACTCGTTCAAATCCACGTTCAGTGCACCACTGAATCGAAGTGACGCTGTTATCGAGCTCACCACCTGGCCAATCAGACGGTTCAAGTTCGTATATGATGGTCGGTCGATGGTCAGATTACGACGACAGATCTCGTAAATCGCCTCGTTATCCACCATGAAAGCACAATCTGAGTTCTCCAATGTTGTGTGCGTCGTCAGAATTGAGTTGTACGGCTCAACAACGGCCGTCGAGATGTGTGGAGCCGGATATACAGCGAACTCCAGTTTCGCCTTCTTCCCGAAATCCACCGACAGTCGCTCCATCAGCAACGACGTGAAACCCGAACCAGTTCCACCTCCAAACGAGTGGAAGATCAGGAAGCCCTGAAGACCCGTACATCTCTCCGACAACTTTCGTATGCGATCCAACACCTCGTCCACTAACTCCTTACCCACGGTGTAGTGACCACGTGCGTAATTATTCGCCGCGTCCTCCTTTCCAGTGATCATTTGCTCTGGGTGGAACAACTGCCTGTACTTCCCGTGGCGCAAGCCGTCGATCACTGTCGGCTCAAGATCCACAAACACAGCACGAGGGACATAGTGGCCAGAACCTGTCTCGCTGAAGAACGTGCTGAAAGCGTCATTCCCACCGCCACTCGACATTGGCGACTCACTCGAGAGTCGGCCATCCGGTTCAATCCCGTGCTCCAGACAGTACAACTCCCAACACGAATCGCCAATCTGCACACCAGCTTGACCAACATGAAGACTTATACATTCACGCTGTAATGAAAAAATTTGAAAGCAATCATATGAACTGTGATCAACTTATTCTGTGAAAAATTTTATAACTGCCAACTAAAACTCTAATAATGCGAATCGAACATAACGTTGGGTACCAAATCTGTTAATGACTCATTCAAGCAGCCAGTTCCCTGACTTCGAGATACCTGCCTAACTTGACATTCCACTCATCTACGGACACTTTGCAGAGATTTACAACCAATCTATGTAGATCACTGCCAATAGAATACACGACCAGAACAACCGATAGCAACACAATACGGGTTATAGGTGGACAAATATTTTAACTTGAAATAGATCACTCCTGCTTCACATTCTAAGTAACTACACATGTGAGGCTAGACAACTACGGGTTACTATGAATTATGGATTCCATGAATATACGACTACTTACATCAGCCAACTAAGCAATTCTCTTAAATCACCACTAATGCAAAACACAACAATATCAACAACGTCAACAGCAATGAGGACAACGACTTACCATTATGTTTACTGACAACCGCTTTCCACAAGTACAGTCAAGTAAAGTAAAGTCACGCCACGCCACGACAAATGAATGACCCGCTCTCATTCCACCGCGTTTATATAGCTGAACTGCATGATCTCAGCTGCTTACCGATTGGTCATTTGCATCCTTCATTCATCATTGGTCATTGTAATTCACACCATAAATAGTCAGTCTCACTTGTGATTGGTTAATGTGGAAATTCGCCTTGTCAGACATCATCCTCCCAGTCTGATCTGACCTGATCTCTCATGCGATCTGATCTGAAAAACCTTGACCTTTCTCAATATGAAAATGCATGTGTGATGACGAAATTGTGGAGAATGAGATTGAACTGCCTGGTCATTGAAATGAATAGGTAGAAAATATTAACAACAACTAAATCAGTTCAATGATTCCCGAGTACTTCGTTGACTTTCTTGGGATGACTGAGACAATAATTAGAGTCTAGTTCTCAGCATTTTCATTTTCCATTAAGCAAAGAATAAGTATGCATTATAATATAATGACTTTATCCGAAGCAATGATAATAATTGTGCAGGATGAAATTTTCAGAATTTGTGCTTCCTGCAACTGCATACTAGTATAGTATAGGACAAATAGTAGAAACTGGAATTTATTGGATTAGCGTGAATATTAACTCTGGTCAAATAAAGTATAATTACATATTTCAATAGTTTACACACAATGATAAGTTTTGTTATTGGTAATATTTCGAGCAAAATTACTGCCCGTGTTCACACCACTGTTGGAATTGTTTCATTCACACATTTATGATTTGTACTCATATATATAGTTCTTTACTTTTGCTCATTCATGTTTGTTTTTTTTTGGTATTTAAGTTATATTCAAAAAACAACATGAATGAGCAAAAATAATGAACTATATATATGAGTACAAATCATAAATGTGTGAATGAAACAATTCCAACAGTGGTGTGAACACGGGCAGTAATTTTGCTCGAAATATTACCAATAACAAAACTTATCATTGTGTGTAAACTATTGAAATATGTAATTATACTTTATATGATCTAATCCACAATGCTCAAACTTTTTACTGATATTAATTAACTCTGGTCTTTTCCCATCTGTATTCTAGCTCATCTTGTCGATACGGTATATAACGTAAATGTTAACTTTGCGTTCAGTGAAATTATATTCCGACTAATCTTAACTTGACTTATAAGCGCGTTTCGTGCATAGCTGAAGAGGTGGGGATCCATTCAGTGAAGCCTAGCTGATGTATTCATCAGAACAATTTACCATAGACACCTTAGTTAGCTGGCCATAAATTACTTTAATGTGTAGATCTTACAATATCCGCTTGTTCTCCCTCTGCACCACCAACAATATTGGCACTGTTAGTTGGTCGACAATGCCTTGCAGGCCATAAGAAACGAAAGAATCTGATTCCAGTATAGAAAAACATCCCCATTTAGACATTTAGAAAATAAGAAGGATTCAGTGAAGAAATATTTGCTCTTCAATTAGATCCTCGATTCACTATGGCTCTACTGTTATTTATATATATATATATATATATATATATATATTGGATTTTTATCACAATACACAACAATTTACCAATCAAGTGGCACTGATATGTGTTTGTTAACAATAATTAGTCAGTATCAACATGTCGAGGGGACGACCATTAACGGAGAAAATTAATGCACACAATTAAAACGTAGAAATAGTTGCAACACATGGATTCCGGAATGCATGACTCCGGAAAAATGAGGAGTAATTATGGAATAAATGCGTGTGTGCACAGGTTGATTAAGTAACGAGTTGAGAAAGAAAATAAAACGATTTGAACAAGGATAATTTGTAGCTAAGGTTGAAGTGGTCATAAGAATAAAATAATTTACAAAGATAACATGCAATAAAAGATGAAGTAGTCAGAAAAAATAATAAAATAACTTGGAGAATTATAATCTTTTAAAGTTTAGGGGGAGGTTCGCGAAGTTGTCTGATCTATACACTCATGTAACGATGGTCAGTATGAGGAAAGTGGCCGTATAAATTTCTTCTGAATGCACAGTATTGATTTTCTTCGTTGGTGATCATCCCATTGACTTGTTGATACTGACTAATTATAGTAAGGTGTGAGATATCACTGACTGATTCCATTCCTACCCTCTGTACTCTTCCGAAGATATGTGAAGCTTTCCTGAAGCATCGTCTCACCGCTTGTATGCAGTATTCTAGATGAAGCCTGATATACACTGCGTATACCACTTTCACCATACACTCATCTGATCGTTTGAAGTCCCTGCGAAGTGATCATAGCATTCAAAACACGGCTGACAATAATTCCTATATCCTATTGTCCGTTAACTTCTGGCAGTTCGGTGTCACCCATATCCTCCTTCTAGTGTGTTAGCACCAAGTCTGGAGTAGGAGGATCATGTTCACGGTCGTCTCGTGTTGTGTCATGTGTATGCTGTACAAGTGTCCATTCAAGGATAGTCAGTGTACATTGTCTATTGTAATAGCTAAACAGCATTGTGGATGTTAATTCCTGTGCAATAATAATGATATGTGTGGCATTCAAGTCACCTACTATTAGACACCTGTTTGTAGGCGTACAAAGTCATAGCCACAAAAATATTGAATGTTTTACACTGTCATGATAGAAAGCTGACTGGACTCGTGATTTGCTCAGAAATGATAACAATCCATACTTACTCAACATTCTAAAGTCAAAATAGATTTCCGTAATATCATTAAAATCATAACCATATTGATTTCAGGTGAAATCAGGTCACACGTGCAGTGTACAATGCACTAACAATGTTGTCATCATTGTTTTGTAGCCTAAATGATCCATAGATAATTAGTTATCTAACTAACTGGTCCGTTAACTAGTCAGGTGATGACATAACATAATGAGAATTTCGGAGATTCATTACTGCAAATGTGAAGCAGCAAAATATACACTGACATTTAAATGGCGATGAATGAGTTTCAGGCTGTCAATTTCTTCATTAAGAAGTTGAGATAATCAGGTCTCAGTCATTGTCTACACTTACAGTCTGTTAACCTGTCTGCATCCTACCCATCGTTCTTCATTGATCCTCCTTAGTCTTTCCTGGGTTGTTCAAGAAGGAGTGTGTCATATTTCGAAGGGTATCAATGGATGTCAGTATGGCAAGTACAATTCCTCTAAATACACTGGTCAGATATCTGAACTCATGCGAGAAATTCGGAAGAACCATGTTTTCTGACAGTCATAACGCTCCGTTTGTAGCGCATCATCAGTGAGGTGAGAAAATGGAATATTAACCTATTTAGCGTGCATTATGGTGATACAGTAAATCAAGTTCGAACACCGTTAATTAATTCGCCTCTTCCCAATTTACACATATACAGTTCTAGGGGGTTAAATTTCTTTGCGGTTTCTACTACCGACTTATGTAGTCCTTCACACCATAATATATCGTCTGCTTCATCACCACTATAAATAAATTACAAAGGTGACTCTGGTCGAGTTTCACCTCCATGAAATATCTACATTGCATAAGGTGAAATAATCTCATTAATTGATAAGGTCGTTTAACTAAAACTCGATTATTGACATTCAACTAAGGCAATAACAAGAACATGCAGGAAAGTAGTGATTGTTACTGAATAAGAAACAGATAAAAACATTTCAGAGTGAGTCAGTATGATTATAGGCGACATGACAAATAGGTCAGAGGTCATCCGACAGAATCTCAGTCCACTGATAGAGAGTATGACTCACACTTCTACAAACAAGTGACAATTTATTCACTTCGGGACAGATGAAATTCACCTATTCATCACTCTTAACTTGATTAAGTAATGGTGTTGTCAAATGTGATCAGTTGACATGACACACTATCACTCCATCACACCCAGTCAATATACAAATGAGGTAGAAGAATAAACATGGTCAACATTGACTTTTGAGGAGGATAGAAGTGAAGTGGATGAATTGCAGATGAATTGTAGAACATTATCGAATAAGTGGATTGACGTTAGTAGTTATGAATTAGTAGGTTATATGATGTCAAAGACCCAGAGTACCAGGATCACGATGATGATGATGATTTAGATTCCGTATTGTCGGTGTTGTCTTTCGCATGTTTCACATGCATGTCGTCATTAATATGACTAATAATGTTATTATTGTATGCGTCAGTGTCATGCCCATTGTCTATAAGACGTTTCGCTGCTGGACATTTTGATACGATGACATCGGCTTATATGAACCTCTTAGGCTAATGCTCAATCATGAGAGGATTCTTTTCAGAAATAGACAGAAAATATTGACAAAAACTGACATCCTCTTAAAAGTCACTGAACATCTACACTAACAAATTCTTACGAACTAAAACATAGATTAGATAATGAGGATAAAATGGTTAGTTTTGACATTGTCAGTCTATGTACCAGTATACCGTTAAATATGGCTATAGAGGCAGTCAAAAACGAACTCATTTCTCACCAAGAACTTCGACTTAGTACGAAAGTACCACTGGAGGATATAATGCTAGGAGTACAGTTATTCCTGACTTCCACAGTATTTAAATTTCAGGGGAAAATATACAAACAAACTGAGGGAGTTTCCACAGGGTTACCTATTTCCCCGGTTGTGGCATATATATTCATACACTGATGGGAAAACCTAACGACTGGAACGTTCAACCCCACTCCAAAAGTATGGTGGAGTACACTGTACTTAGAACACAGGATATATATAGATTTTGCGAACACATTAACCCTTTACAATTAACCAAAGCTTTAGATCTCAGACAATCGGAGATATCGGTGACAACATATCGACTAACTCAATTTTTTGTTTTCACATGAATCTGAAACTCTGTTAAAGTCAGACATAGCTCCACTCACACCTCACATCTGTTACCCTATTCCTAGTTCAGTGATGATAACTCTCTCTACTTCGTCACAATTCCCTTCAGTCATTCATCCATTTCTGACAACTGGAACTCCCATATAAATTCGATCTTGTCAATGCGTTGTAATTGCACCAGAACCATAAGTTTACACAATTCATAGGTCGATTAAATTCTTAAGTCTAATCAAGGACAATGAACAACCATCTGAATAAATCCTAATCATCATTCGTCCACATCACTTGCCTCTTCCTCTATCTCACTTTCTCCACGAAGTGCAATTCAGAGCCAACTACTAGTACTCCTATCAAAACACCAACCTCAATGTGCCGACTTCACTACTCATGCATCAGACAAACCGAACCATCACCTTACACACACAAACCCGCCACAACCTACAGCACGAAATACAGCGCTGGACACTCCAACTACCTACCTTGAACACTTCTCCTCTTCAGATGATACGAATCACGATCACGCTCGTCCTCACAAATATACTTCCTAATGGATCGCGCGGAGCAACACGTATATCCAAAACTACTCACCCACCCATACTCATTTCACTTCCCTCGCAACATACACAAACACGAAACCTTCACGTTTTACTTCGCTTACATTATCTTACGTGAAACGACTTCATAACTATAACTATATACGCAAGCATCTAACGAAAACAGCTACATATACGCAAATTTCACACAGCCGGCCTAACAACCTTACTAAACCCTGACTAACGCCCACGATATATTACAATCTATTTATCACAACTAACGAAGACACATTACACAAAGCAAAACAAAGAAAGACATTCTCGTTGTTTAATAAATTTGTTTATATCAGCAAAAATAGTGTGATCAATTATACATCATTCAAAAGTTTATTTACATTACATCAAAAGCCCTCGTCTGATTGATTCTCCTCTGCATTCGTATCACTCGCCACCTCCTCATAATCTCGCTCCAGAGCAGCCAAATCCTCACGCGCCTCTGAAAATTCACCCTCCTCCATCCCTTCACCAACATACCAGTGCACGAAAGCACGCTTCGAATACATCAAATCGAATTTACGGTTCAAACGTGACCACGCCTCAGATATCGCTGTCGTATTGCTCAACATACACACTGCACGCTTCACCTTAGCCAAATCACCGCCAGGAACAACCGTCGGCGCCTGGTAATTGATACCAACCTTGAAACCTGTAGGACACCAATCCACAAATTGAATACACTTCCGAGTCTTGATACTCGCGATGGCTGAATTCACATCCTTAGGAACAACATCACCACGATACAATAAACAACACGACATGTACTTCCCGTTACGAGGATCACACTTCACCATCTGATTCACTGGCTCGAAACACGAGTTCGTGATCTCTGACACACTCAGCTGCTCGTGGAATGCCTTCTCCGCTGAGATGATCGGCGCGTATGTCGTCAGCGGGAAATGGATTCGAGGATAGGGGACCAGATTCGTCTGGAACTCGTTCAAATCCACGTTCAGTGCACCACTGAATCGAAGTGACGCTGTTATCGAGCTCACCACCTGGCCAATCAGACGGTTCAAGTTCGTATATGATGGTCGGTCGATGGTCAGATTACGACGACAGATCTCGTAAATCGCCTCGTTATCCACCATGAAAGCACAATCTGAGTTCTCCAATGTTGTGTGCGTCGTCAGAATTGAGTTGTACGGCTCAACAACGGCCGTCGAGATGTGTGGAGCAGGATATACAGCGAACTCCAGTTTCGCCTTCTTCCCGAAATCCACCGACAGTCGCTCCATCAGCAACGACGTGAAACCCGAACCAGTTCCACCTCCAAACGAGTGGAAGATCAGGAAGCCCTGAAGACCCGTACATCTCTCCGACAGCTTACGTATGCGATCCAACACCTCGTCCACTAACTCCTTACCCACGGTGTAGTGACCACGTGCGTAATTATTCGCCGCGTCCTCCTTTCCAGTGATCATTTGCTCTGGGTGGAACAACTGCCTGTACTTCCCGTGGCGCAAGCCGTCGATCACTGTCGGCTCAAGATCCACAAACACAGCACGAGGGACATAGTGGCCAGAACCTGTCTCGCTGAAGAACGTGCTGAAAGCGTCATTCCCACCGCCACTCGACATTGGCGACTCACTCGAGAGTCGGCCATCCGGTTCAATCCCGTGCTCCAGACAGTACAACTCCCAACACGAATCGCCAATCTGCACACCAGCTTGACCAACATGAAGACTTATACATTCACGCTGTAATAAAAAAATTTGAAAGCAATCAGATGAACTGTGATCAACTTATTCTGTGAAAAATTTTATAACTGCCAACTAAAACTCTAATAATGCGAATCCAACATAACGTTGGGTACCAATTCTGTTAATGACTCATTCAAGCAGCCAGTTCCCTGACTTCGAGATACCTGCCTAACTTGACATTCCACTCATCTACGGACACTTTGCAGAGATTTACAACCAATCTATGTAGATCACTGCCAATAGAATACACGACCAGAACAACCGATAGCAACACAATACGGGTTATAGGTGGACAAATATTTTAACTTGAAATAGATCACTCCTGCTTCACATTCTAAGTAACTACACATGTGAGGCTAGACAACTACGGGTTACTATGAATTATGGATTCCATGAATATACGACTACTTACATCAGCCAACTAAGCAATTCTCTTAAATCACCACTAATGCAAAACACAACAATATCAACAACGTCAACAGCAATGAGGACAACGACTTACCATTATGTTTACTGACAACCGCTTTCCACAAGTACAGTCAAGTAAAGTAAAGTCACGCCACGCCACGACAAATGAATGACCCGCTCTCATTCCACCGCGTTTATATAGCTGAACTGCATGATCTCAGCTGCTTACCGATTGGTCATTTGCATCCTTCATTCATCATTGGTCATTGTAATTCACACCATAAATAGTCAGTCTCACTTGTGATTGGTTAATGTGGAAATTCGCCTTGTCAGACATCATCCTCCCAGTCTGATCTGACCTGATCTCTCATGCGATCTGATCTGAAAAACCTTGACCTTTCTCAATATGAAAATGCATGTGTGATGACGAAATTGTGGAGAATGAGATTGAACTGCCTGGTCATTGAAATGAATAGGTAGAAAATATTAACAACAACTAAATCAGTTCGATGATTCCCGAGTACTTTGTTGACTTTCTTGGGATGACTGAGACAATAATTAGAGTCTAGTTCTCAGCATTTTCATTTTCCATTAAGCAAAGAATAAGTATGCATTATAATATAATGACTTTATCCGAAGCAATGATAATAATTGTGCAGGATGAAATTTTCAGAATTTGTGCTTCCTGCAACTGCATACTAGTATAGGACAAATAGTAGAAACTGGAATTTATTGGATTAGCGTGAATATTAACTCTGGTCAAATAAAGTATAATTACATATTTCAATAGTTTACACACAATGATAAGTTTTGTTATTGGTAATATTTCGAGCAAAATTACTGCCCGTGTTCACACCACTGTTGGAATTGTTTCATTCACACATTTATGATTTGTACTCATATATATATAGTCCTTTACTTTTGCTCATTCATGTTTTGTTTTTTGTATTTAAGTTATATTCCAAAAAAAACATGAATGAGCAAAAATAATGAACTAAATATATATGAGTACAAATCATAAATGTGTGAATAAAACAATTCCAATAGTGGTGTGAACACGGGCAGTAATTTTGCTCGAAATATTACCAATAACAAAACTTATCATTGTGTGTAAACTATTGAAATATGTAATTATACTTTATATGATCTAATCCACAATGCTCAAACTTTTTACTGATATTAATTAACTCTGGTCTTTTCCCAACTGTATTCTAGCTCATCTTGTCGGTACGGTATATAACGTAAATGTTAACTTTGCGTTCAGTGAAATTATATTCCGACTAATCTTAACTTGACTTATAAGCGCGTTTCGTGCATAGCTGAAGAGGTGGGGATCCATGCAGTGAAGCCTAGCTGATGTATTCATCAGAACAATTTACCATAGACACCTTAGTTAGCTGGCCATAAATTACTTTAATGTGTAGATCTTACAATATCCGCTTGTTCTCCCTCTGCACCACCAACAATATTGACACTGTTAGTTGGTCGACAATGCCTTGCAGGCCATAAGAAAGGAAGGAATCTGATTCCAGTATAGAAAAACATCCCCATTTAGACATTTAGAAAGCAGAAGGATTCAGTGAAGAAATATTTGCTCTTCAATTAGATCCTCGATTCACTATGGCTCTACTGTTATATATATATATATACATATATATATATGTATATATATATATATATATATATATATATATATATATATATAGGATTTTTATCACAATACACAACAATTTACCAATCAAGTGGCACTGATATGTGTTTGTTAACAATAATTAGTCAGTATCAACATGTCGAGGGGACGACCATTAACGGAGAAAATTAATGCACACAATTAAAACGTAGAAATAGTTGCAACACATGGATTCCGGAATGCATGATTTTGGAAAAATGAGGAGTAATTATGGAATAAATGCGTGTTTGCACAGGTTGATTAAGTAACGAGTTGAGAAAGAAAATAAAACGATTTGAACAAGGATAATTTGTAGCTAAGGTTGAAGTGGTCATAAGAATAAAATAATTTACAAAGATAACATGCAACAAAAGATGAAGTAGTCAGAAAAAATAATGAAATAACTTGGAGAATTATAATCTTCTAAAGTTTAGGGGGAGGTTCGCGAAGTTGTCTGATCTATACACTCATGTAACGATGGTCAGTATGAGGAAAGTGGCCGTATAAATTTCTTCTGAATGCACAGTATTGATTTTCTTCGTTGGTGATAATCCCATTGACTTGTTGATACTGACTAATTATTGTAAGGTGTGAGATATCACTGACTGATTTCATTCCTACCCTCTGGACTCTTCCGAAGATATGTGAAGCTTTCCTGAAGCATCGTCTCACCCCTTGTATGCAGTATTCTAGATGAAGCCTGATATACACTGCGTATACCACTTTCACCATACACTCATCTGATCGTTTGAAGTCCCTGCGAAGTGATCATAGCATTCAAAGTATGGCTGACAATAATTCCTATATCCTATTGTCCGTTAACTTCTGGCAGTTCGGTGTCACCCATATCCTCCTTCTAGTGTGTTAGCACCAAGTCTGGAGTAGGAGGATCATGTTCACGGTCGTCTCGTGTTGTGTCATGTGTATGCTGTACAAGTGTCCATTCAAGGATAGTCAGTGTACATTGTCTATTGTAATAGGTAATAGGTAAACAGCATTGTGGATGTAAATTTCTGTGCAATAATAATGATATGTGTGGCATTCAAGTCACCTACTATTAGACACCTGTTTGTAGACGTACAAAGCGATAGCCACAAAAATATTGAATGTTTTACACTGTCATGATAGAAAGCTGACTGCACTCGTGATTCCCTGACAAATGATAACAATCCATACTTACTCAACATTCTAAGAACGAAAATAGGTTTCGGTAATATCATTAAAATCATAACCATATTGATTTCAGGTGAAATCAGGTCACACATAGACTGTACAATGCACTAACAATGTTGTCATCGTAGAAAAACATCCCCATTTAGACATTTAGAAAATAAGACGGATTCAGTAAAGAAATATTCACTTTTCAATTAAATCCTCATCTCACTCTGGCTCTGCTCTGATATAGATATTTTAATAATAATAATAATCTACTTTATTCCAAAAACAGTACTCATAACACAATGGAATTCTCAACATTTGTCACAATATTGCATCTGATTTACTCAAAATATAAATAAAATTAGAAATGAAGACAAAATTAACCAGAGGAATTTGTCGAGATTTACAATATAAAGTCAAAAATATTCGAAGCACGAATTGAGGATATTAATAATAATAATAGTGAGCTCGTTTCAAATAGTATTGCCGATTCAGTTTGGAAATTTTAGCATGTAATAGATTATTGAATCTAATATTCTATTGATTTAGTATGGTGCCGGGAGAGACAAAATTAACAGTTATAACGCAGCTCAAATGATGTTCACACTTATGGAAAAATAAACAAATAAAAGACAAAAAGTTGAAAGGACTATAAATATAAAAAGTACAATATGAATAAAGGTTGATGTTGTACACTCACAGCATCTAATGCAATAAGTTGCTTCACAGGATCATGTGAAAGTGTAGATTTACATGCAGGGGGACGGACTTTCATCATGAATTGTAAGTACCCAGATTAGATTGCTGACTTTCATACATCTCCTTCTTCCTGTTTCCCATTTGTCGTGTGGGTGGTAGAATTCTGCAGAAGTCCGTCCGGTTCACGAGTCCAATCATTCCTGTCACACGTATTTGCCTCACTTCATATGATAAAGAAGGCTTCGCATGTCGAGTTCTCCATCCACCTCACCCACTCCCACTCTCTTTCATCAGACATAAATTAAATAGTATATATAATATGCAATTTAAATCCTCGTTAGGAGTTCCGTGTAATGTAGAATCATCGGATGCCATCCGCTGTATTCTTAATAAGTCTGGAATCAGGGTGGTGTTGAGACAAACCAATCAACGCGTTCAGAGACAATCTTTATCTGCTTCACAACCTCATCTATGCAGTTAAGTGAAATAATATAGTTGGCGAAATATCGTGATCTGATTGTGAGTTGGATTACATCGGTCAAACCAGTAGATCGATGTCAACTAAATTATCGAAATGTAGCTGGAATTACATTGACTGACGCTGATAAATTAAATATTCTAGAAAAGAGGTGAGTCTTAGGAATGCATTCACTCACATATATTCACACATTAAGGTGGGAGAGGGTGAAAATAATAAACTTTGATGTAGTTAGGTGAGGAGAGGGAGGGTGACCAATCGGCGTATACTTGAACATCGAATCAACACGGAACACACACGAAATAGAAATGTAGCGACGCTTTTACCGTTCAAATATCAAATTACAATGAATGAAGTCGGCCTCGACTAGATAAGATACATGAATTAAATTATGAAACAGTGTGAATACGTATTCTCATATGATTAGCAGGAACACATTGTGCTCGAGACGTCTCCCAGTTAGCAAAACTGCATCACTGTGTGTTGTATATGCAATGAACTTATCTAATATGGGAAGATAATTTGTAATCGCTTTCAGGATAAATCTGGCTGCTATCTGAGCCGATGTATTCGACTTTATAGCTGTAGAATATGACTAAGATTTGTGGTAGAGGATGTGTAGTAGGCCAAAGAAGTTCGTGAAGTCAACTTGACCTCAGCCGTTTCACTGTTATCGGTTGATTTCTTTATCCGTGTGGACTGCTGAAACACATGGTGGTCAACATGATGTTTCCATTTTCCATTCCCATCATCGTCAATAAATACACATTTGTGCAGCCGTGAGAGTCATATTCTCCCTTCTCTAGTTGAGGCGGTGTTAAGAGCAACCTGATCACCAGGCTGACCGCGTTAGGCTTAGGAAGGAGTCAGCAGGTAATGTGATCAAAGCTCAGGTCTAATAGGATGGATGGCCATACAACAATCGTGGGCGATATTTCAAGTTGAAGCCGATCGATAATCACCTGGAAATCTGTCAAGCAGCCTAACTAACCGGTTTCCTATAGATATATCTAGATTTTATATATTCAAATTTCAGTAGATCAGATGACAATAACCCGTGTATCTGTGACATTCATTCACAGCGTGAAGTATTGCCAAAACAAAACACTTCACTGTGTGCAAACGATTGAAATTTTTTTTATAATTCATTTATAACATAATTGACTGATCGGTTGTCTACTGACTGCAATTTAAATAAACAAAGATTGGTCAATCCCCTGATTCCCTTCGGCTAGACAAAATAATTCACTCAAGGTTGAATGCTTTGTTTCACACCACAATGTGGTTTAGTGTGTCTCGCTTGAATTTTCGTTGCAGAAATGTGACCTTGATATTTGTTGTCTTCAGGTTTTGCGAGCTTATGTTTGTCGCTTCGTTCAACCCAAATGTGATCATGTTCATGCCTGTATGCATGAGTGCATGAATGCCTAGCATGATTGTATTAGTATATTATCAGTGGTAGGATGAAGAAAAATGACAGCGTAGTCTTTGTGTTACTAGTACAGGGGTGAATGGTTGGTTATCTGTGAGGTGAGATCACGTTGAGAAGAGAATTGATGGAATTGTGTGTGAGAAATAGTACATAGTTTTCATTGTCATTTTATCACATAATCAAGGCAAATCAAGTCACTAGTAATTATCTATGCAACAGTTATAAACATTATTAACATAACTAAGGCTGGATTGAATTCATCGTTAAATAACCGGTATGTGGAATAATAGAGACTTGGAATAATACGTGAAGTTATTACAATAATAATAATAATAATCTTTTTTCTTATCCTTCACGTTCCCCAGTGGAACATAGGGCTTCAAGCTAGTGGCTTCAAGTTTCTGTAGCAGTGTTTATTTTACAAGATGGGGTTGCTAGCCTCATGCCCAACCTTTCCGCCTCTTATAATAATAGTAATATGTTGGCGGTGTTGTTTTAAGCATTATATGTGTAGAGTGAGGAATTTAAGTATAGACAGATCTCGGTTAGTACTGTAAAGAAAAGAAACTAAAAGGAGCCGGAGTGGAAATCGAATATCTCTGGTTAAAAGGTTATGAACGGAAAGAGATGGCTGTCGTATTATCTGAAGTGAAACGTCAGGTCTAAACAGTTTTGTCAATAAATCTACCGCCTTAGTCTGTGTATACCGGTCAAGACGATTAATCTTCCCACACGAGTGTGAATATGTGTCTGTGTACGTGGTTATTTCTTCCCCATTGACCACATCATGGGGGCTGCTGTCTCCATTTATTTAAAATAGGGCATTTACATCAATTATATTGTTCAAAAAGAAGTGAATATAAAACTAAACCAAGTGAAAATATTAGCGACAATGTAATAATGAGAACAAAAAACAATTCCGTTTACTTAGTGTTCCTCAGTCAGCAGGTAATCTCCTGTCTTACACCATTCTCATCACATACAGTGTGTGCAGTCTTCCATGGTTGCTTCAAGTCCCAACTACTCGAAGAGATGCAAGGAGAGAGTTGTGTATGGAGAGGATGTTCAGAGTCTGACAGGATAATATTTGGCAATTTCTTGCAGGAATCCATGTGTCTATCCAAAATTGTATTCAAGAGCTACCATAGCAACATCCCCACTCGCTCTATTGACGGCTTTTAGCGCCCTACGCAATATAACAAAGTCTTTCTTAAGTATTCCGGGGAAGATTAATGTGGTGAGGAACAGTAAGGCAGTATAACCAGAATACAAGAATTAACAAACGGTAACAGTAAAGACGGACTGATACCAGATCGTCTTAACTTGCTTACATAGAACGCCAAATGAAATTTCCATCTGGAAACTAACATGATTCGGGGGAAGAATATGAATGGTGATGAGAGGATATAACAGTCCAAGGTATTTCACATACGATTTGATTTCAACTTCAGTGCCTTCCATCTGTGATCGTGGAACCGTGCGAACTATCCAGTACATGTTGTTCGCGCTTGCAGGCAGCAGAGATTATGAAGCAATGAGGTATTCATATTACAGCCTGTGAGACATCAGTTGAACAGGGGAACATAATCTGCCTGAGTCGGCTCCCATAGACAACTTGTAGGTCGACTCGCGATGCATCTTTCAGAAAACATTCAACAAAACAAATCACGGAGTGCCGGTCTTCCAAACGACTGAAATGACGTGATTATTTCACCACTTCTTCGTGTCATTGAAGTGCAACTCTCTCCTACTCACTCTCTTCAACAATACACGTTAACGACGTGCTTTCTCCGTGTGTGTGTGTATGTTGTTGTTGTTGAATCATCGCAACAGCAAATTATATCCAAAAACATGTGACAACTGTGATTTCATCACATACAAATCACCAACTCAATGAGAGTATACTGAGTGGGTTATTCAAAGATGAGTCAGCCGTTATCTTTCTGACTGCCCTCTGATTGACTGAGTTTCAACATACACAGAATCTTGCACAGAGGTGCAGCAGTTCAGGTTAACCACAATCCATGTAGCACAGGAGGGTGTCGAGAAGAAGGAAAGATGGAGATTCTAAAGGAAAGATGTTCCGTTAAATCTGTGGGAGAATGAATAGTAAGTCATAAGAGACAAGATGAGGACTGAATGACTATGAGAGATCAGCACTACGATTGAATGCATCTGTTCCATTGACAACGATTTTGAGTCGTATCCATATAATCTACAGTGATTGGATCCTATTTTCCCAAACATATCAGCCAGGCATTCGACACCCACCTACGTGCCTGGCTCAAGCCAACCATCATTGATTACATCGACCGGTTCCAGGTTTTGATTTGACCACACCGAAATCTTATCCGATCCAGTCCTAAGTCGGATCACATTACTCGGTGAGGGAGGAGATGGACAGGTGTGCGTGAAACGTGTCCTAGATATCTCAATTGATTTTGTTTCACAATCGCATCAATTGATTTCACTTCTAACCTAGAACTCTACACCTGACATCAATATCGCTCACAACATTATGCCGCTTAATACGTGGGATACAACAAAAACATCTGTGGTCAAAGTCAGCTGGTCTTTTTGTAACTTCAAATTTCAGTGACCACATCTCACAGCCATTTAGGCGGAGGATAGAAGTGACTGCTGTCCAATCCTTAGATCAATAACTGGATATCAGGTGTATGGTGAAGAGGACATTGGTTGGGAAATACCTCATCCTTATTGCGATTTCATCGGTAATTATTCCAGTAGAGCTGATGCAACTTACTAAATAAGCGAAGTGGTCAACACTACCTACCGTTTCACTCCAGAAATTTAATGTAAAAGTCGATGAAGTCCAGTCCTGCAGCGTCATCAACATCAACATACACTCATCAAGTCGTCGTCTATTTCAATTCACCCATCATCGCCACATTCACTTAAACCACCACCACCACCATAAACATCGACAACAACACATTCACAATCAATCACATCGACATTCGCATCGATAAACAAGCCCTAACAACAATCCCAAAATCACCACCATCCACACTAACACCAACACATATAGAGACATATATCTATGCGTGTATCCACAGCCGTCGTCCAATACAACCACATCTCACCTCTCAACCTCCTTCCTCACTAAACACTCAAAATCATTCTCCCCCACCCGTCGTCGTCCGTCACTTCAATCGCCATCACATCACATCACCTGACAAAGAAAGCAAGAAAGACACAAAACAAAAGTCAACTTAACACTGAACACTTTGTCCATACTAACTAACTAATCACACGCATTAACAACACGTCTCGCCTCTCCACAGGAAAGGACAAAACTAACTCAGACATCCAAGAGACGGAAAACGGCACCAGATCTCCAATACAGGAGTCAGCGGAAAGGTGAAGAAGACATGACAATTTTATCCAAAGGTCAATATTCCGCGAAGCAACAATGACTGGACAGTTTATCGACTTCCAGAGTTTTGTCCCACTGATCCGAAAGCAAACCTAGTATATGCATTTTGCTTGAGGTTTCGAAAAATCTGTTTGTAATATACGATAGAGAATAAATCGAAATCACCACCTGAAATCTTAACACAGAACACTTGTTCATCTAGATTTGTTGACAAGAAGATGGAAGAATATACTTCGTCACTGAAATTCACAACTGTCTCACAAAAAACTCTCTTCACGAACCTAGAATTCAAAGGTAACAACGAAGTAGGAAGTTTTAGAAACCGCTTTCTCAGTGTCTCAAGAAGACATTTCAAGCAACCCGTGTACGCATAAAAATTCCTCAGTAGACAATTAATTCAGTCAAATATTAGGGATAATATACTGCTTTCAGCCATCTCAGTGTGTATTTATCAGTCTATTTGCTCGTGTGGAGCAAAGTATATCGGTCGTACGCAACATCTAGTCCAGAAACGTATTCTGGTATATTGTCCGTTCGGTTAACCAGAGGAGAAAAAGAGAATATCAGCAGCTCTATCCTCGAACACCTTGTCAACTCTGAACATCGAGAACCCCCACACACCGCTGCATCACAGTGCTACACAGAGTTCCTTAATATCGCACAACACTACTTCGGAAACGTCATCTATGCATAGCTGAATCATTGCCTATCAGGGATATAAGATCGTAATTCTGCATTCAGAAACACAACATACATTCACTTGTCATATAGTGGCCGGAGAAAGGTTCTTGCCACAATTTTACTTCATTTTATTATTTAAGGCTACCATTATTTAAAACATTTAGTCTCTTTTATAAATTTTGATAGCATTATTAGAAGACGGAGATTATCTGAAAAATGTGATGTATTAGCGCTATACATTTCGAACAATCTGATCACACATTTACTTGTCAAGTCAATATATATGGAAAGGTTAAATTAAACAAGGTGACAAAAAAAGAATTAAGAATAATTAACACAAACGTTTGGTAATCCAATCAAATAAGGATTACCACGGTAGGTTAAGAGTAATAACAAACTGTTTTTGAATACACAAGGGGGGCTCAAGTTTATGAATGGCTATAGCCTCAGCGTATTTCAGTAAACGTCCTTGACCGTTTTTATAGATGACCTTAAAGGCTGAGTTGACATCAACCTTATGGTTCATCTCGATTAAATGTTTAGCTATAGACGAAGTTGGTAGTCTGGCACCTGCATCTATGGGCCTGTCACAATTCATCTGTTTTCCTAACCACTTTGGGATATGCTCTCCCACCCTCACAGCTTCTGTCCATTACAATATAAGAGAGGCTAGGTGAAGTGTCTATTTAAGAGGGTTCAGTGTATTTGCACGGCTGATGTTATAGACAAAGAAAAACGAAATATTGATGGATACTCTTGTTGAAAACAGATATCCTTTGAAGTTTTTAAACAGGTGTAGAAGTCAACTAGCCTCTAAACCTACAATCCATACCGTCCCTAAGAAAAAGGTTTTCATCAAATTACCATATAATGGGGAAATAAATAGTAGGATTTTGAGACGAAGGTTGAATTCCATCATCCGTAGAACCTACTATGCAGCCCAGCTTGTAATTGTCGAAAAGGCTAAAAATATGCTTCACTGGAAACCTCAAAAGTGCACAAGCGACTATATCACATCCCATACAATTTACCAATTTTCGTGTGTGTGTGGTATACATACATAGGGAGGAGTAATCGCGCGTTGCACGTGAGGGTGGGAGAGCATATCCCAAAGTGGTTAGGAAAACAGATGAATTGTGACAAGCCCATAGATGCAGGTGCCAGACTACCAACTTCGTCTATAGCTAAACATTTAATCGAGATGAACCATAAGGTTGATGTCAACTCAGCCTTTAAGGTCATCTATAAAAACGGTCAAGGACGTTTACTGAAATTCGCTGAGGTTATAGCCATTCATAAACTTGAGCCCCCCTTGTGTATTCAAAAACAGTTTGTTATTACTCTTAACCTACCGTGGTAATCCTTATTTGATTGGATTACCAAACGTTTGTGTTAATTATTCTTAATTCTTTTTTTGTCACCTTGTTTAATTTAACCTTTCCATATATATTGACTTGACAAGTAAATGTGTGATCAGATTGTTCGAAATGTATAGCGCTAATACATCACATTTTTCAGATAATCTCCGTCTTCTAATAATGCTACCATTATTATTATTATTATCCCTTTATTATTTGTTTATTAATTGCATTGTCTTTGCTTATAGATGTTATAAAAAAAAGTTTATCGCCTTTCCACTTCTCTTTGTCCACTCTACACAATTATATTCATTAGTCATTTTTCACTCACATTCCATCAGCCCAACGTCTGCCCCTTTGTGGGGATGGGGATGGAAATCAAGGTGAATTACCCAATCAGAATCAAGCATACAGCTTAAGCCTACTATTCTAGCCTTGTGACTGGATGAATACAAGTCATTTGGTTTCGTGTTCCTGGTCAGTGTCTCTCTCTCTCTCTGCCAGATTCAGACTCTTAATATATTATTCTTAACCCACTGAGTAAGTCTTATTTTATCCATGCCAGTTCAGGTCAGAGAATAATCCACCAAGCATTCCTATCGTAAATTACGACACCAATTCACACTCAACGACAGTAGAAATTCGGCAGAAGATTCGTCTGGAACTCATTCAAATCCACGGTCACTGAGCCTTTGTTAACGGACACACCACTTGTCCAAAAGGTCAATCGATGGTCAGATTCCGACAGCAAATCCCTTAAATTACCTCACTGTCGACCATCAAGGCACAATCCATATGTTCCAATGTCGTATGAGTCTTTAAAATAGAGTTATACGGCTGAGCAGGAGCTGTCGAGATATATGGAGCAAACTCCAGTTTCGCCTTCTTCCCGAAATCCACCGACAGTCGCTCCATCAGCAACGACGTGAAACCCGAACCAGTTCCACCTCCAAACGAGTGGAAGATCAGGAAGCCCTGAAGACCCGTACATCTCTCCGACAACTTTCGTATGCGATCCAACACCTCGTCCACCAACTCCTTACCCACGGTGTAGTGACCACGTGCGTAATTATTCGCCGCCTCCTCCCTACCAATGATCATCTGCTCCCGATGGAATAACTGTCTAATGCTTCCCATGGTGTAAATCATGAATCACTTTCGAAGGCGAGGTGAAGATTTGTCTGCTCCGGATAGAGATTATGAAGAGGTAGCCAGTGAGACGAATGTGCTGCAAGCAGATTACAGTTTCTGTGTGAAATATCATTAACTAATTAAGTTTTATTATTTGAATAATGTAATTGATCAAACTACTGTTTCCTATATAAACAAACTTATTAGACAACAATAACGTCTTTCCTCCTTTCGCTTACAGTATTGTGTCTTCGTTCGTTGTAATAAATAGATTGTAGTTGATTGTGAGTGGTAGCTAGGATTTAGTAAGGCTGTTCGATTGGCTGCGTGAAGTTTTCGTCTATGTAGGTGTTTTTGGGATAATGATTGTGTGGATGGGTTGTTTTGGATACATGTGTTGCTTATTTATGTCAGAAAAGTTGGAATTAGGGTTGAAAATTACTTGATGATGGGTGATCCATTAGGAAAGAGATTTGTGACGACGATCTTATTTGAGAGTCGCGTTAAATGAAGAGAAGTGTTGAGTTGTGGGTAGTTGGAGTAGCTAGAATTGTTTTTTTGTTGTAGGTTGTGGTGGGTTAGTGTGAATGTGTTGATGACTTGATTTAATACGTGAGTGTGCAATTAGACCTATGTGATTGGTTTCAATAAAATTCGTAGTAGTAGAGTGTCATTATCAGTTGGTGTTGTCGGTGCGAGGCGAGATGCAAGGGAAGTGGACAAAAAGTTATTCATTGGATGTAGCTTAGCAGTTGAGACTCTCGCCGACCATGAACATGGACAGGGGTTCGATCCCCTGCCGACGCAAAATCCCCTGGTTAGCCTGCAAAATTTGGGCTACCGATATCACATGCCGAAAATTTCATACTTGTATCAAAAATACTGTGTGGTTTCAAGCTATAATCAAAAAAAATATTTAGATGGATGTTCCGTGTTGTTCAATAGGTTTTAAATGTTGTCTCTGAAAATACGGGACTATTGACTTCTCTTTCCGACATAAATGCGATCTACAACGACTGGTTGTATCACATAGGCAACTGTAATATTAATACAAAGTGAAGACAGGAGTAAGACAGGGTTGCCTACTATCGCCAATGATTTTCCTGATTGCAGTAGACTGGATAATGCGACAAACAGCGGGCAATGAGGAAACAGGCATAAAATGGACTCACACAAAGAACTTGGAGGATCTGGACTTCGCCGATGATATATGCCTGATTTCCCACAAACTGGAAGATATGCAAGTGAAAAGTAACAAGTTGGCAGAAGAAGCATCAAAGATAGGACTCCAGGTGAACATAGAAAAAACAGAGGTGATGAAGATCCCTGGCCAACACCAACAGCCACAGCAACAACAACAGACAGCAATCAGCATAAATGGAAAAAACCTGAAAGAAACTACCTCCTTTACCTACTTGGGAAGCATTGTTTCAACTACAGGCGGAACTGACGAGGATATCAAAGCAAGGATCGGGAAAGCAAGGCAAGCTTTCATTACTCTGAAGTCTGTGTGGAGGACAACATCATTCAGCGTCAAAAATAAGATCGGAATTTTCAACTCCAATGTGAAGTCAGTACTACTATACGGATCAGAGACTTGGCGTGTCACAAAGAGCACCTCAAACAAGCTACAGACCTTCATTAACAGATGTCTTCGCTCAATACTCAAGATCAGATGGCCGGAAAGGATCAGCAACAAAGATCTCTGGGAGCGAACCAACCAGGAACCGATCGTGAAACAAATAGGCAGGAAGAAATGGAGATGGATTGGACACACTCTGAGGAAACCAGCAAGTGACATCACTAGACAAGCCCTCGAGTGGAACCCGAAAGGGAAGCGGCGAGTTGGTCGTCCAAGGGTGACCTGGAGGAGATCATGTGAAGAGGAGATGAAAGCATGTGGGCAGACTTGGAGCCAGGTGAAGACTCTAGCAGAGAATCGAACGCAATGGAGACGCATGGCTGAAGCCCTATGTTCCTCTAGGAACTAAAGGAAATAATAATAACACAAAATAACCTGGTAGAGTTCGATCCTCTGACGCCTCTTGGTTATCCAATGTTTAGTCGAAATCCAAGAAAATGTTTCTTCTAAGCTACTGCACCTAGGAGCCAAGGTAATCTGGAATCGCTCAAACTCTGATTTTACAATTTATTAATACGTTAATCTTACCTGTTGGAATTTACTGTTCTGCACCCGCCCCAACCCACCAACTGAGTCTTTCCTGTAAAATCATTATAATCAGTGTTATTATAAGTATTAGTTTTAGTATTGGAGCATTAGTGATAAGATGAAGGTTTTAATAGTACAGGGGTGAAAGGTTGGTCATCTGTGAGGTGAGATCACGTTGAGAGAAATCTTGATGGAATTGTGTGTGAGAAAAAGTAAATATTTTTTCATAATAATTTCAGTACGTCAACAACACAGATGAAGTCAGAATTAATTATTTATGCTTCAGTGTGGGACAGTTGTATTATCCATTATATTAAGGCTGGAGTGAATACATCCATCGTCAAATAATCAGTATGTGGAATAATAAAGACTTCGAATAGTATGTAAAGTGATTACAACAACAATAATAATACTAATACGTTGTCGATGTTATTGTAAGCAGTATATGTATGGAGTGAGGAATGTAAGTTATCGACAGATTTCGATTAGGAGTATTCAGACAACAACCTCAACTGACAATTAGACTATTGCTATTAATAATAATAATAATAACAAAAGTGATAATAATCGTAATAATGGAAAGTAATCTCTCATTCAGTTGTGCCAACCAACGATCACGCATGAGGGAGATCGCAAACAAACTCAACTAAGCACAACAAAATCAGATCATCATTTACCGACGCTTTCACCTCAATTAATTTAGGTGTATTGATGTTGTCTTTCAAAAGCAGTTTAATTCCTGATGTTCAGGAGAAATTTTCCCTAGCCATCATTCATCATATTTCAAATGACTGTCCTATCTCCTTATACTTGTCACTTCCTACATTAAGATTTAGATGATGATGATGATAGTAGGCTGTTGTGTTCTGTGTTTATCCTTGCAATGTATATCTCTGCAGAGATCTAATTTCCCCATGAGAGCACTCGACAATGCAGCTGATACTGCTGAATCGGGTGAGGTGTTCCAGTCGTCGACCATTCTGTGAGGGAATCTAAATTACACAGGTATCTTATTCATCGGCGGTTGGACTACCTCCTATGATGACGTGGAAAATGTATGTTAGAAGGAGAAACTGATCAGAAAACGTGAATCACAAATTCACTCCTCAATACACAGTACGACGAAATTACGTCGACTCTCCTCCTTCACAATGATAGCGCGAAGATATTCGAATTCTTCATTCTCCTCTCATGAGTAAGGTGTGAGATATCACTGACTGATTTCATTCCTACCCTCTGTACTCTTCCGAAGATATGTGAAGCTTTCCTGAAGCATCGTCTCACCGACTGTATGCAGTATGCTAGATCAGGTCTGATATACACTGCGTATACCACTTTCACCATACACTCATCTGATCGTTTGAAGTCCCTGCGATGTGCTCATAACATTCAAAACACGGCTGACAATAATTCCTATGTCCTAGAGTCCGTTGTCATGTGGCAGTTCGGTGTCACCCATATCCTCCTTCTAGTGTGTTAGCACCAAGTCTGGAGTAGCAGGATCATGTTCACTGTCGTCTCGTGTTGTGTCATGTGTATGCTGCACAAGTGTCCATTCAAGGATAGTCAGTGTACATTGTCTATTGCAATAGCTAAACAGCATTGTGGATGTTAATTCCTGTGCAATAATAATGATGTGTGGTGCATTAAAGTCACCTACTATTAGACACTTGTTTGTAGGCGTACAAAGCGATAGCTACAAAAATATTCAATGTTTTACGCTGTTGTGATAGAAAGCTGACTGGACTCGTGATTTGCTCAGAAATCATAAAAATCCACACTTGTTCAACATTCTGAAATCAAAATAGATTTCCGTAATATCATTAAAATAATAACCATATTGATTTCAGGTGAAATCAGGTCACACATAGACTGTACAATGCACTAACAATGTTGTCATCATTGTTTTGTAGCCTAAATGATCCACAGATAATTAGTTATCTAACTAACTAGAGTGTTAACTAGTCAGGTGACGACATGACATAATGAGAATTTCGGAGATTCATTACTGCAAATGTGAAGCAGCAAAATATGCACTGACACTTAACTGGCGATGAATGAGTTTCAGACCGTCAATTATTTCATTTAGAAGTTGAGATAATCAGGTCTCAGTCATTGTCTACATTTACAGTCTGTTAACTCTTGCATCTCACCTATCTCTCTTTGTTGCTCATGCTGTTTTTCCGGAGTTCCTCAAGAAGGAATGTGTCATACTTCGAAGGGAATCAATAGTTGACAGTAGGGCAAGTAGTGTGCCCGTAGGTGAACCCATAAATATATCGTAGTAAACAGATATCTGAACACACTAGAAATTATAGAGAGCCAAATTCTGTGACACACATTACCCTCCGTTTGTAGCGCATCATCATTGAGGTGAGAAAATAGAATATTGACCAATTTAGCGTGCCTTATGTTGATAAAGTAAATCAAGTTCGAACACTGCTAATTAATTCGCCTCTTCCCAATTTACACATATACAGTTCTAGAGGTGAAATTTCTTTGCGGTTTCTACTACCGACTTATATAGTCCTTCACACCATAATATATCGTCTGCTTCATCACCACTATAAATAAATTACAAAGGTGACTCTGGTCGAGTTTCACCTCCATGAAATATCTACATTGCATAAGGTGAAATAATCTCATTAATTGATAAGGTCGTTTAACTAAAACTCGATTATTGACATTCAACTAAGGCAATAACAAGAACATGCAGGAAAGCAGTGATTGTTACTGAATGTTAAAGAGAGAAAAGCATTTCTGAGTGAGTCAGTATGATTAAAGGCGACATGACGAATAGGTCAGAGGTCATCCGACAGAATCAAGGTCCAGTGATAGAGTATGACCCACACTTCTACAAACAAGTGACAATTTATTCACTTCGGGACTGACGAAATACACCTATTCATCACTCTGAACATGACTAAGTAATGGTGTTGTCAAATGTGATCAGCTGACATGACACACTATCACTCCATCACACTCAGTGCATATACAAATGCGGGAAAAGAATAAACATTGTCGACATTGATTTTTGAGGAGGATAGAAGTGAAGTGGATGAATTATAGAGCATTATAAAAAAGTAGATTGACGTTAGGAGTTATGAATTAGTAGGTTGAATGATGTCAAAGACCCAGAGTACCAGGATCACGATGATGATGATTTAGATTCCGTATTGTCGGTGTTGTCTTTCGCATGTTTCACATGCATGTGGTCTCTAATATGCCTAATATTGTTATTATTGTATGCGTCAGTGTCATGCCCATTGTCTGCAAGAGGTTATGCTGCTGGACATTTTGATACGATGACATCGGCTTATATGAACCTCTTATGCTGATGCTCAATCATGAGAATATTCCCTTCAGAAATGGACAGAAAATATTGACAAAAACTGACGTCCTCTTAAAAGTCACTGAACATCTACACTAACAAATTCTTACGAACTAAAACATATATCAGATAATGAAGAGAAAATGTTTAGTTTTGACATTATCAGGCTATGTACCCGTATATCGTTAAATATGTCTATTGAGACAGTCGAAAACGAACTCATTTCTCACCAAGAACTTGAACTTATAAAGAAAGTACCACTGAAGAATATAATGCTGTGAGTGCAGCCATTCCTGACTTCCACAGTATTTAAATACCAGGGGAAAATATGCAGACAAACTGAGGGTATTTCCACAGGGTTACCTATTTCCCCAGTTGTGGCATATATATTCATACACTGATGGGAAAACCTAGCGATTAAAACGTTCAAACCCACTCCAAAAGTATGGTGGAGTACACTGTACTTAGAACACAGGATATAGATAGATTTTACGACACATTAACCCTTTACACTTAACCATAGCTTTAGATCCCAGACAATCGGAGATATCGGTGACAACATATCAACTGACTCAATTTATTCATATATTGTTTTCACATGAAGCTGAAACTCTGTTAAAGTCAGACATAGCTCCACTCACAACTAATCTTCCATTCATAGTTCAGTGATAACTCTCTCTACTTCGTCACAATTCCCTCCAGTTCTGATAACTGGAACTCCGATTAATACTCGATTTTGTCAATGCGTTGTAAAATTGCACCAGAACCATAGGTTTACACAATTCATTGGTCGATTAACTTCTTAAATCTACTCAATGACACTAAACATCTATCTGAATAAATCCTAATCACTATTTGTCCACTTCACTTGCCTCTTCCTCTCACTTTCTATACGAAGTGCAATTCAGTGTCACCTACTCGTAATACTATCAAAACACCAACCTCAATGTGCCCAATTCATTACTCATCCATCAGTCAAATCAAACCAATCACCACTTTACTCAAAAACCCGCCACAACCTACAGCACGAAATACAACGCTGGACACTCAAACCACCTACCACTGAACACTTCTCTCCAGATAACGACTCACAATCACGCTCGTCCTCACAAATATCCTTGCTAATGGATAGCGCCAAGAATACCAACACCTATCATCAAATAATTTCCAACACTTATACACAAATTAGCAACACGTTCATACAAGACTACCAACGCACACATACTCATTCCACTTCAGTCACACTAGATTATCTCAAACGACTTCATAACTATATACGGAAGCATACAACGAAAACAGCTACATATACGCAAATTTCACACAGCCGGCCTAACAACCTTACTAAACCCTGACTAACGCCCACGATATATTACAATCTATTTATCACAACTAACGAAGACACAATACACAAAGTAAAACAAAGAAAGACATTCTCGTTGTTTAATAAATTTGTTTATATCAGCAAAAATAGTTTGATCAATTATACATCATTCAAAAGTTTATTTACATTACATCAAAAACCCTCGTCTGATTGATTCTCCTCTGCATTCGTATCACTCGCCACCTCCGCATAATCTCGCTCCAGAGCAGCCAAATCCTCACGCGCCTCTGAAAATTCACCCTCCTCCATCCCTTCACCAACATACCAGTGCACGAAAGCACGCTTCGAATACATCAAATCGAATTTACGGTTCAAACGTGACCACGCTTCAGATATCGCTGTCGTATTGCTCAACATACACACTGCACGCTTCACCTTAGCCAAATCACCGCCAGGAACAACCGTCGGCGCCTGGTAATTGATACCAACCTTGAAACCTGTAGGACACCAATCCACAAATTGAATACACTTCCGAGTCTTGATACTCGCGATGGCTGAATTCACATCCTTAGGAACAACATCACCACGATACAATAAACAACACGACATGTACTTCCCGTTACGAGGATCACACTTCACCATCTGATTCACTGGCTCGAAACACGAGTTCGTGATCTCTGACACACTCAGCTGCTCGTGGAATGCCTTCTCCGCTGAGATGATCGGCGCGTATGTCGTCAGCGGGAAATGGATTCGAGGATAGGGGACCAGATTCGTCTGGAACTCGTTCAAATCCACGTTCAGTGCACCACTGAATCGAAGTGACGCTGTTATCGAGCTCACCACCTGGCCAATCAGACGGTTCAAGTTCGTATATGATGGTCGGTCGATGGTCAGATTACGACGACAGATCTCGTAAATCGCCTCGTTATCCACCATGAAGGCACAATCTGAGTTCTCCAATGTTGTGTGCGTCGTCAGAATTGAGTTGTACGGCTCAACAACGGCCGTCGAGATGTGTGGAGCCGGATATACAGCGAACTCCAGTTTCGCCTTCTTCCCGAAATCCACCGACAGTCGCTCCATCAGCAACGACGTGAAACCCGAACCGGTTCCACCTCCAAACGAGTGGAAGATCAGGAAGCCCTGAAGACCCGTACATCTCTCCGACAGCTTACGTATGCGATCCAACACCTCGTCTACCAACTCCTTACCCACGGTGTAGTGACCACGTGCGTAATTATTCGCCGCGTCCTCCTTTCCAGTGATCATTTGCTCTGGGTGAAACAACTGCCTGTACTTCCCGTGGCGCAAGCCGTCGATCACTGTCGGCTCAAGATCCACAAACACAGCACGAGGGACATAGTGGCCAGAACCTGTCTCGCTGAAGAACGTGCTGAACGCGTCATTCCCACCGCCACTCGACATTGGCGACTCACTCGAGAGTCGTCCATCCGGTTCAATCCCGTGCTCCAGACAGTACAACTCCCAACACGAATCGCCAATCTGCACACCAGCTTGACCAACATGAAGACTTATACATTCACGCTGTAATAACAAAATTTGAAAGCAATCAGATGAACTGTGATCAACTTATTCTGTGAAAAATTTTATAACTGCCAACTAAAACTCTAATAATGCGAATCCAACATAACGTTGGGTACCAATTCTGTTAATGACTCATTCAAGCAGCCAGTTCCCTGACTTCGAGATACCTGCCTAACTTGACATTCCACTCATCTACGGACACTTTGCAGAGATATACAACCAATCTATGTAGATCACTGCCAATAGAATACACGACCAGAACAACCGATAGCAACACAATACGGGTTATAGGTGGACAAATATTTTAACTTGAAATAGATCACTCCTGCTTCACATTCTAAGTAACTAGACAACTACGGGTTACTATGAATTATGCATTCCATGAATATACCACTACTTACATCAGCCAACTAAGCAATTCTCTTAAATTACCACTAATGCAAAACACCACAATATCAACAACATCAACAGCAATGAGGACAACGACTTACCATTATGTTTACTGACAACCGCTTTCCACAAGTACAGTCAAGTAAAGTAAAGTCACGCCACGCCACGACAAATGAATGACCCGTTCTCATTCCACCGCGTTTATATAGCTGAACTGCATGATCTCAGCTGCTTACCGATTGGTCAAATGCATCCTTCATTCATCATTGGTCACTGTAATTCACACCATAAATAGTCAGTCTCACTTGTGATTGGCTAATGTGGAAATTCGCCTTGTCAGACATCATCCTCCCAGTCTGATCTGACCCGATCTCTCATGCGATCTGATCTGAAAAACCTTCGCATTATTAGAGTTTTAGTTGGCAGTTATAAAATTTTTCACAGAATAAGTTGATCACAGTTCATCTGATTGCTTTCAAATTTTGTTATTACAGCGTGAATGTATAAGTCTTCATGTTGGTCAAGCTGGTGTGCAGATTGGCGATTCGTGTTGGGAGTTGTACTGTCTGGAGCACGGGATTGAACCGGATGGACGACTCTCGAGTGAGTCGCCAATGTCGAGTGGCGGTGGGAATGACGCGTTCAGCACGTTCTTCAGCGAGACAGGTTCTGGCCACTATGTCCCTCGTGCTGTGTTTGTGGATCTTGAGCCGACAGTGATCGACGGCTTGCGCCACGGGAAGTACAGGCAGTTGTTTCACCCAGAGCAAATGATCACTGGAAAGGAGGACGCGGCGAATAATTACGCACGTGGTCACTACACCGTGGGTAAGGAGTTGGTAGACGAGGTGTTGGATCGAATACGTAAGCTGTCGGAGAGATGTACGGGTCTTCAGGGCTTCCTGATCTTCCACTCGTTTGGAGGTGGAACCGGTTCGGGTTTCACGTCGTTGCTGATGGAGCGACTGTCGGTGGATTTCGGGAAGAAGGCGAAACTGGAGTTCGCTGTATATCCGGCTCCACACATCTCGACGGCCGTTGTTGAGCCGTACAACTCAATTCTGACGACGCACACAACATTGGAGAACTCAGATTGTGCCTTCATGGTGGATAACGAGGCGATTTACGAGATCTGTCGTCGTAATCTGACCATCGACCGACCATCATATACGAACTTGAACCGTCTGATTGGCCAGGTGGTGAGCTCGATAACAGCGTCACTTCGATTCAGTGGTGCACTGAACGTGGATTTGAACGAGTTCCAGACGAATCTGGTCCCCTATCCTCGAATCCATTTCCCGCTGACGACATACGCGCCGATCATCTCAGCGGAGAAGGCATTCCACGAGCAGCTGAGTGTGTCAGAGATCACGAACTCGTGTTTCGAGCCAGTGAATCAGATGGTGAAGTGTGATCCTCGTAACGGGAAGTACATGTCGTGTTGTTTATTGTATCGTGGTGATGTTGTTCCTAAGGATGTGAATTCAGCTATCGCGAGTATCAAGACTCGGAAGTGTATTCAATTTGTGGATTGGTGTCCTACAGGTTTCAAGGTTGGTATCAATTACCAGGCGCCGACGGTTGTTCCTGGCGGTGATTTGGCTAAGGTGAAGCGTGCAGTGTGTATGTTGAGCAATACGACAGCGATATCTGAGGCGTGGTCACGTTTGAACCGTAAATTCGATTTGATGTATTCGAAGCGTGCTTTCGTGCACTGGTATGTTGGTGAAGGGATGGAGGAGGGTGAATTTTCTGAGGCGCGTGAGGATTTGGCTGCTCTGGAGCGAGATTATGCGGAGGTGGCGAGTGATACGAATGCAGAGGAGAATCAATCAGACGAGGGTTTTTGATGTAATGTAAATAAACTTTTGAATGATGTATAATTGATCAAACTATTTTTGCTGATGTAAACAAATTTATTAAACAACGAGAATGTCTTTCTTTGTTTTACTTTGTGTATTGTGTCTTCGTTAGTTGTGATAAATAGATTGTAATATATCGTGGGCGTTAGTCAGGGTTTAGTAAGGTTGTTAGGCCGGCTGTGTGAAATTTGCGTATATGTAGCTGTTTTCGTTAGATGCTTGCGTATATAGTTATAGTTATGAAGTCGTTTCACATAAGATAATGTAAGCGAAGTAAAACGTGAAGGTTTCGTGTTTGTGTATGTTGCGAGGGAAGTGAAATGAGTATGGGTGGGTGAGTAGTTTTGGATATACGTGTTGCTCCGCGCGATCCATTAGGAAGTATATTTGTGAGGACGAGCGTGATCGTGATTCGTATCATCTGAAGAGGAGAAGTGTTCAAGGTAGGTAGTTGGAGTGTCCAGCGCTGTATTTCGTGCTGTAGGTTGTGGCGGGTTTGTGTGTGTAAGGTAAGGTGATGGTTCGGTTTGTCTGATGCATGAGTAGTGAAGTCGGCACATTGAGGTTGGTGTTTTGATAGGAGTACTAGTAGTTGACTGTGAATTGCACTTCGTGGAGAAAGTGAGACAGAGGAGGAAGAGGCAAGTGATGTGGACGAATGATGATTAGGATTTATTCAGATAGATGTTCATAGTTGTCGTTGAGTAGACTTAAGAAGTTAGTCGACCTATGAATTGTGTAAACTTATGGTTCTGGTGCAATTACAACGCATTGACAAGATCGAATTTATAATGGAGTTCCAGTTGTCAGAAATGGATGAATGACTGAAGGGAATTGTGACGAAGTAGAGAGAGTTATCATCACTGAACTAGGAATAGGGGAATAGATGTGAGGTGTGAGTGGAGCTATGTCTGACTTTAACAGAGTTTCAGCTTCATGTGAAAACAAATATGAAAAAATTGAGTTAGTCGATATGTTGTCACCGATATCTCCGATTGTCTGAGATCTAAAGCTTTGGTTAATTGTAAAGGGTTAATGTGTTCGCAAAATCTATATATATCCTGTGTTCTAAGTACAGTGTACTCCACCATACTTTTGGAGTGGGGTTGAACGTTCCAGTCGTTAGGTTTTCCCATCAGTCTATGAATATATATGCCACAACCGGGGAAGTAGGTAACCCTGTGGAAACTCCCTCAGTTTGTTTGTATATTTTCCCCTGAAATTTAAATACTGTGGAAGTCAGGAATAACTGTACTCCCAGCATTATATTCTTCAGTGGTACTTTCTTTATAAGTTCAAGTTCTTGGTCAGAAATTGGTTCGTATTGGACTACCTCTATAGCCATATTTAACGGTATACTGGTACATAGACTGACAATGTCAAAACTAAACATTTTGCCCTCATTATCTAATCTAAGATTTAGTTCGTAAGAATTTGTTAGTGTAGATGTTCAGTGACTTTTAAGAGGATGTCAGTTTTTGTCAATATTTTCTGTCTATTTCTGAAGGGAATATTCTCATGATTGAGCATCAGCATAAGAGGTTCATATAAGCCGATGTCATCGTATCAAAATGTCCAGCACCAAAACGTCTTATAGACAATGGGCATGACACTGACGCATACAATACTAACATTATAAGTCATATGAATGACGACACGCATGTGAAACATGCGAAAGACAAGACCAAAAATACGGAATCTAAGTCTTCATCATCGTGATCCTGGTACTCTGGGTCTTTGACATCCTATAACCTACTGATTCATAACTGCTAACATCAATCCACCTATTCGATAATGTTCTACAATTCATCTGCAATTCATCCACTTCACTTCTATCCTCCTCAAAAGTCAATGTTGACCATGTTTATTCTTCTACCTCATTTGTATATTGACTGGGTGTGATGGAGTGATAGTGTGTCATGTCAACTGATCACATTTGACAACACCATTACTTAGTCATGTTCAGAGTGATGAATAGGTGTATTTCGTCAGTCCCGAAGTGAATAAATTGTCACTTGTTTGTAGAAGTGTGGGTCATACTCTATCACTGGACCTTGATTCTGTCGGATGACCTCTGACCTATTCGTCATGTCGCCTATAATCATACTGACTCACTCTGAAATGTTTTTCTCTCTTTCTTATTCAGTAACAATCACTGCTTTCCTGCATGTTCTTGTTATTGCCTTAGTTGAATATCAATAATCGAGTTTTAGTTAAACGACCTTATTAATTAAAGAGATTATTTCACCTTATGCAATGTAGATATTTCATGGAGGTGAAACTCGACCAGAGTCACCTTTGTAATTTATTTATAGTGGTGATGAAGCAGACGATATATTATGGTGTGAAGGACTATATAAGTCGGTAGTAGAAACCGCAAAGAAATTTAACCCCCTAGAACTGTATGTGTAAATTGGGAAGAGGCGAATTAATTAACGGTGTTCGAACTTGATTTACTGTATCACCATAATCCACGCTAAATAGGTTAATATTCCATTTTCTCACCTCACTGATGATGCGCTACAAACGGAGCGTTATGACTGTCAGAAAACATGGTTCTTCCGAATTTCTCGCATGAGTTCAGATATCTGACCAGTGTATTTAGAGGAATTGTACTTGCCATACTGACATCCATTGATACCCTTCGAAATATGACACATTCCTTCTTGAACAACCCAGGAAAGACTAAGGAGGATCAATGAAGAACGATGGGTAGGATGCAGACAGGTTAACAGACTGTAAATGTAGACAATGACTGAGACCTGATTATCTCAACTTCTTAATGAAACAATTGACGGTCTGAAACTCATTCATCGCCAGTTAAATGTCAGTGTATATTTTGCTGCTTCACATTTGCAGTAATGAATCTCCGAAATTCTCATTATGTTATGTCATCACCTGACTAGTTAACGGACCAGTTAGTTAGATAACTAATTATCTATGGATCATTTAGGCTACAAAACAATGATGACAACATTGTTAGTGCATTGTACAGTCTATGTGTGACCTGATTTCACCTGAAATCAATATGGTTATGATTTTAATGATATTACCGAAACCTATTTTGACTTTAGAATGTTGAGTAAGTATGGATTGTTATCATTTCTGAGCAAATCACCAGTCCAATCAGCTTTCTATCATGACAGTGTAAAACATTGAATATTTTTGTGGCTATGACTTTGTACGCCTACAAACAGGTGTCTAATAGTAGGTGACTTGAATGCCACACATATCATTATTATTGCACAGAAATTTACATCCACAATGCTGTTCACCTATTACAATAGACAATGTACACTGACTATCCTTGAATGGACACTTGTACAGCATACACATGACACAACACGAGACGACCGTGAACATGATCCTCCTACTCCAGACTTGGTGCTAACACACTAGAAGGAGGATATGGGTGACACCGAACTGCCAGATGTTAACGGACAATAGGACATAGGAATTATTGTCAGCCGTGTTTTGAATGCTATGATCACTTCGCAGGGACTTCAAACGATCAGATGAGTGTATGGTGAAAGTGGTATACGCAGTGTATATCAGGCTTCATCTAGAATACTGCATACAAGGGGTGAGACGATGCTTCAGGAAAGCTTCACATATCTTCGGAAGAGTACAGAGGGTAGGAATGAAATCAGTCAGTGATATCTCACACCTTACAATAATTAGTCAGTATCAACAAGTCAATGGGATGATCACCAACGAAGAAAATCAATACTGTGCATTCAGAAGAAATTTATACGGCCACTTTCCTCATACTGACCATCGTTACATGAGTGTATAGATCAGACAACTTCGCGAACCTCCCCCTAAACTTTAGAAGATTATAATTCTCCAAGTTATTTCATTATTTTTTCTGACTACTTCATCTTTTGTTGCATGTTATCTTTGTAAATTATTTTATTCTTATGACCACTTCAACCTTAGCTACAAATTATCCTTGTTCAAATCGTTTTATTTTCTTTCTCAACTCGTTACTTAATCAACCTGTGCAAACACGCATTTATTCCATAATTACTCCTCATTTTTCCAAAATCATGCATTCCGGAATCCATGTGTTGCAACTATTTCTACGTTTTAATTGTGTGCATTAATTTTCTCCGTTAATGGTCGTCCCCTCGACATGTTGATACTGACTAATTATTGTTAACAAACACATATCAGTGCCACTTGATTGGTAAATTGTTGTGTATTGTGATAAAAATCCAATATATATATATATATATATATATATATATATATATACATATATATATATGTATATATATATATATAACAGTAGAGCCATAGTGAATCGAGGATCTAATTGAAGAGCAAATATTTCTTCACTGAATCCTTCTGCTTTCTAAATGTCTAAATGGGGATGTTTTTCTATACTGGAATCAGATTCCTTCCTTTCTTATGGCCTGCAAGGCATTGTCGACCAACTAACAGTGTCAATATTGTTGGTGGTGCAGAGGGAGAACAAGCGGATATTGTAAGATCTACACATTAAAGTAATTTATGGCCAGCTAACTAAGGTGTCTATGGTAAATTGTTCTGATGAATACATCAGCTAGGCTTCACTGAATGGATCCCCACCTCTTCAGCTATGCACGAAACGCGCTTATAAGTCAAGTTAAGATTAGTCGGAATATAATTTCACTGAACGCAAAGTTAACATTTACGTTATATACCGTATCGACAAGATGAGCTAGAATACAGATGGGAAAAGACCAGAGTTAATTAATATCAGTAAAAAGTTTGAGCATTGTGGATTAGATCATATAAAGTATAATTACATATTTCAATAGTTTACACACAATGATAAGTTTTGTTATTGGTAATATTTCGAGCAAAATTACTGCCCGTGTTCACACCACTATTGCAATTGTTTCATTCACACATTTATGATTTGTACTCATATATATAGTTCATTATTTTTGCTCATTCATGTTTTTTTTTGAATATAACTTAAATACAAAAAAAAAAGCATGAATGAGCAAAAGTAAAGGACTATATATATATGAGTACAAATCATAAATGTGTGAATGAAACAATTCCAATAGTGGTGTGAACACGGGCAGTAATTTTGCTCGAAATATTACCAATAACAAAACTTATCATTGTGTGTAAACTATTGAAATATGTAATTATACTTTATTTGACCAGAGTTAATATTCACGCTAATCCAATAAATTCCAGTTTCTACTATTTGTCCTATACTATACTAGTATGCAGTTGCAGGAAGCACAAATTCTGAAAATTTCATCCTGCACAATTATTATCATTGCTTCGGATAAAGTCATTATATTATAATGCATACTTATTCTTTGCTTAATGGAAAATGAAAAGGCTGAGAACTAGACTCGAATAAATGTCTCAGTCAGACAACCCAACAAAGTCAACAAAGTACTCGGGAATCATCGAATTGATTTAGTTGTTGTTAATATTTTCTACCTATTCATTTCAATGACCAGGCAGTTCAATCTCATTCTCCACAATTTCGTCATCACACATGCATTTTCATATTGAGAAAGGTCAAGGTTTTTCAGATCAGATCGCATGAGAGATCAGGTCAGATCAGACTGGGAGGATGATGTCTGACAAGGAAAATTTCCACATTAACTAATGACAAGTGATACTGACTATAATGTGGTGTGAATTACAGTGACCAATGAATGAATGAATGAAAGATGCAAGTGACCAATCGGTAAGCAGCTGAGATCATGCAGTTCAGCTATATAAACGCGGTGGAATGGGAGCGGGTCATTCATTTGTCGTGGTGTGACTTTACTTTACCTGACTGTACTTGTGGGAAGCGGTTGTCAGTAAACATAATGGTAAGTCGTTGTCCTCATTGCTGTTGACGTTGTTGATATTGTTGTGTTTTGCATTAGTGGTAATTTAAGAGAATTGCTTAGTTGGCTGATGTAAGTAGTCGTATATTCATGGAATCCATAATTCAGAGTAACCCGTAGTTGTTTAGCATCAGATGAGTAGTGACTGAGAATGTGAGCAGGAGTGATCTATTTCAAGTTAAAATATTTGTCCACCTATAACCCGTATTGTGTTGCTATCGGTTGTTCGGTGTGTATCTGAGTGATCTACATAGATTGGTTGTAAATCTCTGCAAAATGTCCGTGGATGAGTGGAATGTCAAATTAGGCAGGTATCTCGAAGTCAGGGAACTGGCTGCTTGAATGAGTCATTAACAGAATTGGTACCCAACGTTATGTTGGATTCGCATTATTAGAGTTTTAGTTGGCAGTTATAAAATTTTCATAGAATCAATTGATCACAGTTCATCTGTTGGCTTCTCCGATCTATTCTGTTTCAGCGTGAATGTATCAGCCTTCATGTTGGTCAAGCTGGTGTGCAGATTGGCGATTCGTGTTGGGAGTTGTACTGTCTGGAGCACGGGATTGAACCGGATGGACGACTGTCGAGTGAGTCGCCAATGTCGAGTGGCGATGGGAATGACGCTTTCAGCACGTTCTTCAGCGAGACAGGTTCTGGCCACTATGTCCCTCGTGCTGTGTTTGTGGATCTTGAGCCGACAGTGATCGACGGCTTGCGCCACGGGAAGTACAGGCAGTTGTTTCACCCAGAGCAAATGATCACTGGAAAGGAGGACGCGGCGAATAATTACGCACGTGGTCACTACACCGTGGGTAAGGAGTTGGTAGACGAGGTGTTGGATCGAATACGTAAGCTGTCGGAGAGATGTACGGGTCTTCAGGGCTTCCTGATCTTCCACTCGTTTGGAGGTGGAACTGGTTCGGGTTTCACGTCGTTGCTGATGGAGCGACTGTCGGTGGATTTCGGGAAGAAGGCGAAACTGGAGTTCGCTGTATATCCGGCTCCACACATCTCGACGGCCGTTGTTGAGCCGTACAACTCAATTCTGACGACGCACACAACATTGGAGAACTCAGATTGTGCCTTCATGGTGGATAACGAGGCGATTTACGAGATCTGTCGTCGTAATCTGACCATCGACCGACCATCATATACGAACTTGAACCGTCTGATTGGCCAGGTGGTGAGCTCGATAACAGCGTCACTTCGATTCAGTGGTGCACTGAACGTGGATTTGAACGAGTTCCAGACGAATCTGGTCCCCTATCCTCGAATCCATTTCCCGCTGACGACATACGCGCCGATCATCTCAGCGGAGAAGGCATTCCACGAGCAGCTGAGTGTGTCAGAGATCACGAACTCGTGTTTCGAGCCAGTGAATCAGATGGTGAAGTGTGATCCTCGTAACGGGAAGTACATGTCGTGTTGTTTATTGTATCGTGGTGATGTTGTTCCTAAGGATGTGAATTCAGCTATCGCGAGTATCAAGACTCGGAAGTGTATTCAATTTGTGGATTGGTGTCCTACAGGTTTCAAGGTTGGTATCAATTACCAGGCGCCGACGGTTGTTCCTGGCGGTGATTTGGCTAAGGTGAAGCGTGCAGTGTGTATGTTGAGCAATACGACAGCGATATCTGAGGCGTGGTCACGTTTGAACCGTAAATTCGATTTGATGTATTCGAAGCGTGCTTTCGTGCACTGGTATGTTGGTGAAGGGATGGAGGAGGGTGAATTTTCAGAGGCGCGTGAGGATTTGGCTGCTCTGGAGCGAGATTATGCGGAGGTGGCGAGTGATACGAATGCAGAGGAGAATCAATCAGACGAGGGTTTTTGATGTAATGTAAATAAACTTTTGAATGATGTATAATTGATCACACTATTTTTGCTGATATAAACAAATTTATTAAACAACGAGAATGTCTTTCTTTGTTTTACTTTGTGTATTGTGTCTTCGTTAGTTGTGATAAATAGATTGTAATATATCGTGGGCGTTAGTCAGGGTTTAGTAAGGTTGTTAGGCCGGCTGTGTGAAATTTGCGTATATGTAGCTGTTTTCGTTAGATGCTTGCGTATATAGTTATAGTTATGAAGTCGTTTCACGTAAGATAATGTAAGCGAAGTAAAACGTGAAGGTTTCGTGTTTGTGTATGTTGCGAGGGAAGTGAAATGAGTATGGGTGGGTGAGTAGTTTTGGATATACGTGTTGCTCCGCGCGATCCATTAGGAAGTATATTTGTGAGGACGAGCGTGATCGTGATTCGTATCATCTGAAGAGGAGAAGTGTTCAAGGTAGGTAGTTGGAGTGTCCAGCGCTGTATTTCGTGCTGTAGGTTGTGGCGGGTTTGTGTGTGTAAGGTAAGGTGATGGTTCGGTTTGTCTGATGCATGAGTAGTGAAGTCGGCACATTGAGGTTGGTGTTTTGATAGGAGTACTAGTAGTTGACTGTGAATTGCACTTCGTGGAGAAAGTGAGACAGAGGAGGAAGAGGCAAGTGATGTGGACGAATGATGATTAGGATTTATTCAGATAGATGTTCATAGTTGTCGTTGAGTAGACTTTAGAAGTTAATCGACCTATGGTGCAATTACAACGCATTGACAAGATCGAATTTATATGGGAGTTCCAGTAGTTGTCAGAAATGGATGAATGACTGAAGGGAATTGTGACGAAGTAGAGAGAGTTATCATCACTGAACTAGGAATAGGGGAATAGATGTGAGGTGTGAGTGGAGCTATGTCTGACTTTAACAGAGTTTCAGATTCATGTGAAAACAAAAAATTGAGTTAGTCGATATGTTGTCACCGATATCTCCGATTGTCTGAGATCTAAAGCTTTGGTTAATTGTAAAGGGTTAATGTGTTCGCAAAATCTATATATATCCTGTGTTCTAAGTACAGTGTACTCCACCATACTTTTGGAGTGGGGTTGAACGTTCCAGTCGTTAGGTTTTCCCATCAGTCTATGAATATATATGCCACAACCGGGGAAGTAGGTAACCCTGTGGAAACTCCCTCAGTTTGTTTGTATATTTTCCCCTGAAATTTAAATACTGTGGAAGTCAGGAATAACTGTACTCCCAGCATTATATTCTTCAGTGGTACTTTCTTTATAAGTTCAAGTTCTTGGTCAGAAATGGGTTCGTATTGGACTACCTCTATAGCCATATTTAACGGTATACTGGTACATAGACTGACAATGTCAAAACTAAACATTTTGCCCTCATTATCTAATCTAAGATTTAGTTCGTAAGAATTTGTTAGTGTAGATGTTCAGTGACTTTTAAGAGGATGTCAGTTTTTGTCAATATTTTCTGTCTATTTCTTAAAAGAATCCTCTGATGATTGAGCATTAGCCTAAGAGGTTCATATAAACCGATGTCATCGTATCAAAATGTCCAGCAGCAAAACGTCTTATAGACAATGGGCATGACACTGACGCATAGAATAATAACATTATTAGTCATATGAATGACGACATGCATGTGAAACATGCGAAAGACAAGACCGAAAATACGGAATCTAAATCTTCATCATCATCGTGATCCTGGTACTCTGGGTCTTTGACATCCTATAACCTACTGATTCATAACTGCTAACATCAATCCACCTATTCGATAATGTTCTACAATTCATCTGCAATTCATCCACTTCACTTCTATCCTCCTCAAAAGTCAATGTTGACCATGTTTATTCTTCTACCTCATTTGTATATTGACTGGGTGTGATGGAGTGATAGTGTGTCATGTCAACTGATCACATTTGACAACACCATTACTTAGTCATGTTCAGAGTGATGAATAGGTGTATTTCGTCAGTCCCGAAGTGAATAAATTGTCACTTGTTTGTAGAAGTGTGGGTCATACTCTATCACTGGACCTTGATTCTGTCGGATGACCTCTGACCTATTCGTCATGTCGCCTATAATCATACTGACTCACTCTGAAATGCTTTTCTCTCTTTATCATTCAGTAACAATCACTACTTTCCTGCATGTTCTTGTTATTGCCTTAGTTGAATGTCAATAATCGAGTTTTAGTTAAACGACCTTATCAATTAATGAGATTATTTCACCTTATGCAATGTAGATATTTCATGGAGGTGAAACTCGACCAGAGTCACCTTTGTAATTTATTTATAGTGGTGATGAAGCAGACGATATATTATGGTGTGAAGGACTATATAAGTCGGTAGTAGAAACCGCAAAGAAATTTCACCTCTAGAACTGTATATGTGTAAATTGGGAAGAGGCGAATTAATTAGCGGTGTTCGAACTTGATTTACTTTATCAACATAAGGCACGCTAAATAGGTCAATATTACATTTTCCCACCTCACTGATGATACGTTCCAAACGGAGGGTAATGAGTGTCACACAATCTGGCTCTCTCCGATTTCTCGTATGAGTCCACATATCTGTTGACCACAATATTAACCAGTTGAACTACAGGGACAGTTCTTGCCCTAATGACAGCCATTGATACCCTTCGAAGTATGACACAATCGTTCTTGAGGAACTCAGGAAAAAGTAAGGAGGAGCAATGAACAGCGATAGGTGGGATGCAAGAGTTAACACACTGTAAAATTAGACAATGATTATCATGAATTCTCAATGTAGAAATTGACAGACTGAAACTCATTCATCGCCAGTTAAATGTCAATGCATATTTTGCTGCTTCACATTTGCAGTAATCAATCTCCGAAATTCTCATTATGTTATGTCATCACCTGACTAGTTAACAGACCAGTTAGTTAGATAACTAATTATCTATGGATCATTTAGGCTACAAAACAATGATGACAACATTGTTAGTGCATTGTACAGTCTATGTGTGACCTGATTTCACCTGAAATCAATATGGTTATGATTTTAATGATATTACCGAAACCTATTTTGACTTTAGAATGTTGAGTAAGTATGGATTGTTATCATTTCTGAGCAAATCACCAGTCCAATCAGCTTTCTATCATGACAGTGTAAAACATTGAATATTTTTGTAGCTGTCACTTCGTACGCCTAGAAACAGGTGTCTAATAGTAGGTGACTTTAATGCCACATATTTCATTATTATTGCACAGGAATTAACATCCACAATGCTGTTCACCTATTACAATAGACAATGTACACTGACTATCCTTGAATGGACACTTGTACAGCATACACATGACACAACACGAGACGACCGTGAACATGATCCTCCTACTCCAGACTTGGTGCTAACACACTAGAAGGAGGATATGGGTGACACCGAACTGCCAGAAGTTAACGGACAATAGGATATAGGAATTATTGTCAGCCGTGTTTTGAATGCTATGATCACTTCGCAGGGACTTCAAACGATCAGATGAGTGTATGGTGAAAGTGGTATATGCAGTGTATATCAGACTTCATCTAGCATACTGCATACAAGTGGTGATATGATGCTTCAGGAAGGCTTCACATATCTTCGGAAGAGTACAGAGGGTAGGAATGAAATCAGTCAGTGATATCTCACACCTTATCCATGAGAGGAGAATGGAGCATTCGAATATCTGTGCGTTATCATTGTGAAGGAGGAGAGGCGACCTAATTCCGTCATACTGTATATTGAGGAGTGATTTTGTGATTCACGTTTCTAATCAGTTTATCCTTCTAACACACATTTTCGACGTCACCATAGGAGGTGATCAAACCGCCGATGAATAAGATACCTGTGTAATTTAGATTCCCTCACAGAATGGTCGACGACTGGAACGCCTTACCCGACTCAGCACTATCAGGTGCATCGTGGAGTGCTCTCAAAGAGAAATTAGATCTCTGCAGAGATATGCATTGCAAGGATTAACACAGGCCACAACAGCCTTGTATCTGTATCATCTACATGTTGACGTAGGAAGTGACAAGTCGAAGGAGATTTATTTGAAATATGATGAATGGGGGCTAGGGGGAATTTCACCTCAGCTTAAGAAATTAAATAGCTTTAGGTGTGACAACGCAATCAAACCTAAATTAATTGAGATGAAAATGTCTCTAAATGATGATCTGATTTTGTTGTGTTTAGTTGAGTTTGTTTGTGATTTCATCCCTGTACTATTAACATATAACTACTATCCGCTTGATTTTCATCTTACCACTAATAATACACTTCTACAATCATGCAAGGTGTGCATGCAAGCCTACAAGGCAAGCATGCGTACTTGCAAACATGAACGTGATCACATTTGAATCTATCACAAGAAGGGAAGACAACAGAGATCAACAGAGGGCAGATTTTAGCTACTCCTGACTAATCAATATTATTAGTGTGTTGTGAAACAAAGCCATTCGACCTTGAGTGTATAATTTTGTCTAGCCACAGAACATAACAGGCTTGAGTAAAATTTTTAGATTAAAGTGAGTGAACTAGAGTCAGTGGATGACTCATCGACCTCAAATGTTATATTTGGATTTACATCTATCTGTCACTGTCATCTGATCTATTCAAGGTTAAATATAAGAATCAAAGAACATCCTTTACGACACATAGTGATCATGTCCTACAGCTGTGAAGTCGAATGCATTGGCACAGAAACAGCCAGATTTATGCTCAAAGCGATTACAAATTATCATTCCATATTAGATAAGTTCATTGCATATACAACACACAGTGATGCAGTATTGCTAACTGGAAGACGTTTCGAGCACAATGTGTTCCTCATAATCATATGAGAATACGTATTCACACAGTTTCATAATTTGATTTATGTATCTTATCTAGTCGAGGTCGACTTTGTTCATTGTAATTCGATATATAAACGGTAAAGGCGTCGCTACGTCTCTATTTCGTGTGTGTTCGGTGTTGATTTGATAAACAAGTATTCGCTTATTAGGCACTCTCCCGCTCTCCACCTTACTACATAACATATGATTATTTTCTAATAGTAATAGTAATAATAATAATAGTAATTTGCGTTATTCCAAAATAATCTTAATTATTTTGTGTGAAATTTTCAGCATTTGGTAGATTATACTGACTAATTTATCGAATTATATCGAAATAATCGCTAATCGCAGTTCTTATTTGGTAATTATATTGACAGTAAGACCATAAACAAAGGGAATATTGTGAAATAATGATAATAATTTTTATGGTTATGATAATAAGCCAGTTAGATGGAACAACATTAGAAGCAAGTTTAGGAATAATATTACAGGATTGCTAATGACGGTTCTTGTGTGGTATTTGTAGTGACAGTGAAGTCACATCTACACAAAATGTGTAAATAATAATAATAATACTAATCGTGAGGTTCGCAGCTAAGATCGTCAGTTAATTGGTTAAGGTAGTGTCACCATAGATTACAAATGGGAGATAACATGAAGGGTGAGTTATTTTGCCAACAGTATAGTAATTCATAAGTTTCACACTTAACATTGTCTCTACAACATATATATATATATCCTTATATATGTGTCTGGTGCAATTAGAGAGCATTGACAATGTCGAATGCACATGACTATGTTTCAGGGATTGGTTGGGATGGATGGGAGAGTGAGTGTAGTGACTTGTGATGAAGACGACTTTGTTGCATACTTGACTGCATAATTTCCACTGGGTACCGGATAGTTTGAATTAATTTTATTCCATGAAAAATCAGTAGACGCGTGGGAATGACCAAGTTGATTCCCCGATTGAAGATGTAGTGTTTAGATTTACATGTTGAGATTCTTACGGTTAGATGATTTCTTTGTGTAGAGTGCATATTGGTGATGACGTTAGGAAGAAGTGGAAAACGATCACGTTCATTAGTTATATATAAAATCGAGGCAGGAGTGTGTCCAGAGGATGGTGTTTTGTAATATATCTGTAGCATTAACTATCCAGGAGAATTATTTCTGAGATAATTCAAGATGAGATTCTAAACCATCCCCCATCTACACTTAAGACTATTTTAAGTGACAGACCTATACCAGACATATACCAGCGAACAATTGTGGTTTCAGATTAGATGAGAATGAGAAAGAAGATTAGAAATAGACGTGAAGATTTGAGATAATTGCAACCATTTCGAGCTTGTGGTAGACTAATGTAAACGAAGACGATGAATGTACTGTTCTCATTGATCCCCATGGCTTCAGTTTCAGCTTCAGCTATGGCTAGGAAACGTGATCTTCTACCGTTAGGAAGATTGTCTGGCACTCGATCAGCTACCATGAATGATTCATCCACTTCGACACGGCGTTCCCTGTCCATTAAATGAGATAAGATAGTAATATCTGTTGATTTGGTCAGTCGTTTTCCAACCATGTCAAACTGGTAAATTTTCACGAGTGTGTGAGTACGACCTATGCAACTAGGTGAACAGAAGCAGTTATATGTATGCATTCACACACACATTGATTTCGCCATCAGTGTAGATCCCATATGTTGTCTCGGAATTCGATCCTATTATTTGCCATATCATGGAAGATGTGACTTCACTGATACAACTCTGAAGTAGGAAACATACTATGAAGTTTTTCAATTAATTCACGATGACTTTTGTGAACTAGAAGATAACAAACATCATTGTCAATATCACCATAACTAAATATGAATAAATAAATTACTATTGGACACCTGCTCCCTTGATGACGAACAGCTGGATATCATCACACTTAATTCATACTACATTATAATGGAGATATTTTGTTAATTTTCCAGTTGTCAACGTGCTTTCTTCATGTTTAATCTTACAGATATTTCTATCTGGTTAACAGGAATTAAACTGATATACGTGCACAGATGGACACAAACACTGTGATATTACTCAGTGTAACAGATGTTCGTCGAATCAGTGTAGTTACTCTTCATTCGGTATTTCTATCACTAATCTTCATGTCTGCATTGGGTCAAGTTTATCAAGTTGATCAGTGACTATTTCTAATTTGTATATCATTATGCTAATTAGACTGAAATCTCCCATCAGTCTGCTTTGTTTGCACTTAGGCGTGTTTTCTCCTGACGGGATAGACATATTACTGATTGATGTGAGTAGAATTGGGAAAAGTGCTCTCTAGGCAACCTCCCAGCCGGCCCACACGAAGTGATCTAAACAGTGTTTGGCGCCAAACTCGTCAGCCATGTACCCGGTCTCCATCAGGTTACTGACTTCATACACCTATTCATGTTTATGAATTCGAATAAAGCAAGAAGAGTGGATTGTGTGGAGAAAGTAAAATGGTGTCGTATCACTGCATTGGGCGGCTTCGGTACCACCAGCCGTATACAGCCTAGAGTTCATACAACCGATTCATCAACCAGAATTCTGACTGGCTACTTTCGTGAACTGGTAATACATGAGAACATATTTCTAATTGCTGTTTACACACACACATTCACGGTCCAAAATGGTGAAGTGTCACCCAAATTACTTTTTCCAACAGAATTTGTTGTTCACGTCACAATATATCATCTGCTAAATATCCAATATAAGTGATTTCTAAGGAGAACTCTGGTTGAACTGCACTTCCGAGAACTGGTTTTGTAGATTGAAAATCTCAAAATATTTTCCAAAATTTCATTTAGCCAACACTCGATTAATTAATTGTTCACACCTCAATTTTAAATCGAATGAATGAAATTCAGAATAGCATATCACTTCCCTCTCTAGAAGAGGAAGATAATTGTTTATCTTTCCTAGATATATCGTTTAGACGACGGATTCATAGGTCAATAAAACTATTTTTTTTATAGAAAACCTACATGTACAGGACAGTATCTTAATTGTCACAGTTTCTGCCCTGTTCGGTACAAAAGAGCTTAAGTGAGCTAAGTGCCTCTTCATTAGAATCCAACGAACATGCACTGAAGACACACTTGATGAGGAAGAAAGAAAGTTGACACAAACTCTGGTTGATAACAATTATCCAGACAAGTTCATCAGGGGATATCAAGTAGTCAGAACACCAAGACCCACACTGCAGCTCACTGCTAAGAAACACATAAACATCAAGCTACCATATATGGCGGATCATGGCAGCTTGACAGAACGCTGCTGTTACATAGACTTCTTGTGCAGCTAATATAATTGAGAATGTGAAGCCAATATGTCCATCCATCTCAGCTCTTTGAACATGCGAAAAATGATGTCACATCTCACTGTATTTACCAATTTGAATGTACTTGTGGACACACATACACAGGGAGGACTTATCGATCTCTGCTAGCAAGGGCTGGTTTCACATCATATTCCTAAGTGCCTCCAGAAACAAATGGAATCTTCAGAACACATTAATGGTGAGAACAGGAGACCTAGCTCCTCTGTTGCGAAACATATTATAGAGACAGGACATAAAATTGATGTTTATTATTATATCATTGGTGATAATAAGCACCCTTGTCTGACTCCTGTGTTTACTGCAAACGCCTCGCTGAGTTTTCCGTTGTGGATCACTTGACATGTGCTGTTGTCGTACAGCTGTTGAATAAGGTTGATGAATATTTGGGGTACGCCGTAGTACTCGAGTAGTTTCCAAATTACTTCGCGGTCAACGCTGTCGAAGGCCTTCTCAAAGTCTATGAAGTTGAGGTAGAGATTTGATTGCCATTCCATGCTTTGTTCGATGATAATGCATAGAGTTGCAATTTGGTCAGAACAAGATTTGCCTTTCCTGAATCCAGCTTGTTCTGGTCGGAGTTCTGTATCCAGTGCGTCCTTTATTCTCTCCAGGATGATGCGACTCAGGATTTCACTTGGCGTCGACAGGAGCATGATTCCTCGCCAGTTCTTGCAGAGTCCTAAGTCGCCCTTCTTTGGTAGTTTCACTAGGTAACCTTTCTTCCAGTCAGTAGGCAGCTTACCTTCTTTCCAGATCTTTTGCAATAATGGAGTCAGCATATCTGCTGTCGTCTATGGGTCCGTTTTCAGTGCTTCCGGGGGTATTCCATCTGGTCCAACTGATTTTCCAGCTTTCAGAAGCTTGATTGCATTCATGACTTCAGTTTTCGTTGGAGGATTGGTGTAAACTTGCAGTTGTGTACCTGCTGTTGTTGCTATTTCTGGACGGGTTGTAGGTGGTGGTCGGTTCAAGAGTCCTTTGAAGTGGTCCGTTCATTGTTTAATCTGTCTTTCTTCTTTGGTAATTGGGTTCCCTTGGTTGTCTTTTATAGGTTTCGATTGTGTTCATCTCTTCTTGGATAGAGACTTGATTATCTGATATAGTGTCCTCAGGTCCCTTTTGCCTGCTGCCTTCTCAGCTTCAGTGGCCAGGTTGTCGTAGAATTGTCTTTTGTCCTTCCTAGCACTCTTCTTCACTTCTTTGTCCAGTGCTGTGTAAGTTAAGCTCAGCGTCTCTTTCTCTTGTCCATCTTTGCAGTGAATCATTTTCTCTTTCACCTTTCTCCTCTCCTCTATTAGCTTCCAAGTGTCCGTTGAGAGCCATTCCTTGTCTTGTTTCTTCTTTCTTCCTAAATCCGTTGAACACGTTTCGTTGAAAATTGCCTTCAGAGAGTTCTAGTGGTCTTCCACGGATGATTCCTCAGTGGTGCCACGTAGTGTTTCTTGCTTTGCTCTGACAGTTGCAGTGAAAATGTCCTGTGTGATTGTGTCCTTCAGTTTTTGAGTGTTGAACTTGCGTTGTGGCCTATCCCCAGTCATCCTCGAGGCTTTCAGCTTCACCTTGGAAGTCCCTTGTACTAGGTAGTGGTCTGAACCCACATCTGTTCCTCTCCTCGATCTTGTGTCCAGTAGGCTCCGTCTCCACTTCCTTGAGATTGAAATGAAGTCTATCTGGTTTTTGATGTGTCCATCTGGTGAAATGCATGTTACCTTGTGTATATCCCTGTGTTTGAACACACTGCCACCAATCACCAAATCATTGAAGGCGCAGAAGTCTGAGAAGAGTTCACCATTTTCGTTCATTTCACCGAGGGCCTCACGACCCATGGTGATGTTTACACCTCCTTTATTCAATCCATTTATAAAACGTGTTTGGGGTGTAATTTAAGGCTTGTGGAAGCCATAGATGGCAATTAGAAAGTTTAAGCCACCTTTATGCGTTCAAAAACAATTCATCATCACACTAAACAATCACCCTCCTTGGTAAACTTCGTTTTGATAGATACCAGGGTAGATGTACTATTAGCTCTGTTATTCGGTTTAGTGATCTTCATTGTTATTTTCACCTTTAATATGTCCTTTTAATTTGACCTAAATTTATTTTCTCACCTCTTAACTCTTTATTAATTTCATATATATTCCTATTAAAACAATTAGTCCCTTTGATAAATTTGAATAAGGCATTTAGAAGACAAATTTCACGAGATGATATCATTTCGTAGTTTCTTTACAACCGCTTTACAACTAACATGGTTAACAATAATAAAATAAAGATCATGGCAATTACTCAGTTAAATAAAAAACAAAAAACAAGTTCATTCTGATGACCAATCATATTTAGATAGGTCATGTAGTCCATTTCCTTTAGAATCTCCATCTTTCTTTCTTCTCTCCACCTTCGTGAGCTGCATAGAGTGTGGTTAACGTGAACTGCTGCACCTCTATGGAAGCTTCTACGCATGTTGAAACTCAGTCAATTAGAGGGCCTTCAGAAAGACAACGACTGACACAACTTTGAATAACCCAATCAGTATACTCACATTCAGTTAGTGATTTGTATGTGATGAGAACACAATTCTCACAGATGTTTGGATATAAACTGCAGTTGCGATGATTAAACAACAACACACACATAGAAATCACGTCGTTAACGTGTATTGTTGAAGAGAGTGAGTACGAGAGAGTTGCACTTCAATGACACGAAGAAGTGTTGAATTATTCATCTCATTTCAGTCGCCTGGATGACCAGCCCTACGTGATTTGTTTTGTTCAATGTTTTCTAAAAGATGCATCGCGAGTCGACCTACAAGTTATCTATGGTGGCTGACGCAGGCAGATTATGTTCCCCTGTTCAACTGTTGTCTCTCAGGTTGTAATATGAATACCTCATTGCTGTATAATCCCTGCTGCCTGCAAGCGCGACCAACATAAACTGGTCAGCTCCCACGGTTCCACTATCATGGATGACAGGCACTGAAGTTGAAACCAAATCGAATGTGAAATACCTTGGACTGTGTCATATCCTCTGATCACCTCTCCTGGTCTCCCGACATCTTGTAAGTTCACAGATGGAAATTTCACTTGACGTTCTACGTAAGGAAGTTAAGACGACCTGGTATCATTTCGTCTTTACAGTTACCGTTTGTTAATTCTTGTATTCTGCTTATACTGCCTTACTGTTCCCCACCACCTTAATCTTCCCCGGACTACTTAAGAAAGACTTTGCTATATTGCGTAGGGCGCTAAAAGCCGTCAGTAGAGCGAGTGGGGGTGTCGTTATGGTAGCCCTTGAATACAATTGTGGACAGACACATGGATTCCTGCAAGAAATGAGCAAATATTATCCTGTCAGCCTCTGAACGTCCTCTCCATACACAACTCTCTCCTTGCATCTCTTCGAGTAGTTGGGAATTGAAGCAACCATAGAAGACTGCACACACTTTATGTGATGAGAATGGTGTAAGACAGGAGATTACCTGCTTACTGAGGAACACTAAGTAAACGGAATTGTTTTTTGTTCCCATCATTACATTGTCGCTATTGTTTTCACTTGATCTAATTTTATATTCACTTCTTATTGAACAATATTATTGATGTAAACGCCCTATTTTAAATAAATGGAGATAGCATCTCCTATGGTGTGGTCAGTGGCGAAGAAATAACTACGTACACACACACATATTGACACTCGTGTGGGAAGATTAATCGTCTTGACCGGCATACACATATTAAGGCGGTAGATTTATTGACGAAAATGTCTAGACCTGACGTTTTACTTCAGATAATATGACAGCCATCTCTTTCCGTTCATAACCTTTTAACCAGAGATATTCGATTTCCCTTCCGGTTCTTTTCAGTTTCCTTTCTATACACTACTAACCGAAATCTGTCTATGGTGGAATCCCTCACTCTACACATACACTGCTTACAATAACATCACCAACATATTATCATCATTATTATAATCACTTCACGTATTATTCCAAGTCTGTATTATTCCACCTACTAATTATTTATCGATGTATTCACTCCAGCCTTGTATTAAACAATGTAGATTACAGCTGTCCTACACTGAAGCATAGATAATTAATAGTGACTTCATTTGCCTTGATTATGTGATAAAATGACTATGAAAATCTATGTACTATTACTCCTGTACAATTTTATCAAAACTTTTCTCAACGTGACCTCACCTCACAGATAACCAAAACATTCCCCCTGTACTATTAACAGATGACTATACTCTCCTTGTTTTTCATCTTACCACAAATAATACACTACTTATAATACACTACTACAATCATGCAAGGTGTGCATGCATGCGTGCTTGCAAACATGAACGTGATCACATTTGAATCTATCACAATAAGCCAAGACAACAGAGATCAACAAGGTCAGATTTTAGCTACTCCTGACTAATCTATACCTTCAGTGTATTGTGAAACAAAGCCATTCAATTTTGAGTGTATAATTTTGTCTAACCAGATAACATAACAGATATGATTAAAAATTTTAGATTAAATTGAGTGAATTAGAGTCACTGGATGACTCATCGACCTCATATGTTATAAATGAGTTTACATCGCATATATGTCTATCACTGTCATCTGATCTTTTCAAGGTTAAATATAAGAATCAAAGAACAACCTTTACGACACATAGTGATCACGTGCTACAGCTGTGAAGTCGAATTCATTGGCACAGAAACATCCAGATTCATGCTGAAAGCGATTACAAATTATCTTCCCATATTAGATAAGTTCATTGCATATACAACAAACAGTGATGCAGTTTTGCTAACTGGGAGACGTCTCGAGCACAATGTGTTCCTCATAATCATATGAGAATACGTATTCACACTGTTTCACAATTTAATTCATGTATCTTATCTAGTCGAGGCCGACTTTATTCATTGTAATTCGATATATAAACGGCAAAGGCGCCGCTGCATCTCTATTTCCTATGTGTTCGGTGTTGATTCGATGAGCAAGTATACGCCGATTGGTCACCCTCCCTCTCCTCACCTAACTATATCAAAGTTTATTATTTTCACCCTGCCTGAAACTGTTGTGTGATAACATGTGAGTGAATTCATCCCCAAGGCTCGCCTCTTTTCTAGATTATTTAATTTATCAGCGTCAGTCAATGTAATTCCAGCTAAATCTCGATAATTTAGTTGACATCGATCTACTGGTATGACCGATGTAATCCAACTCACAATCAGATCACGATATTTCGCCAACTATATTATTTTACTTAACTGCATAGATGAGGTTGTGAAGAAGACAAAGATTGTCTCTGAACGCGTTGTTTGGTTTGTCTAAACACCTACCTGATTCCAGACTTATTAAGAATACAGTAGAGGGCATCCGATAATTCTCCTTTACGAGAAACTTCTAACGAAGAATTAAATTCCATATTATATATACTATTTAATTTATGTCTGATGACACAGAGTGGGAGTGGGTGGGGTGGATGGAGAACTCGACATGCGAAGCCTTCTTCATCATATGAAGTGAGGCAAATACGTGTGACAGGAATGATTGGACTCGTGAACCGGACGGACTTCTGCAGAATTCTACCACCCACACGACAAATGGGAAACAGGAAGAAGGAGATGTATGAAAGTCAGCATTCTAATCTGCGTACTTACAATTCATGATGAAAGTACGTCCCCCTGCACGTAAATCTACACTTTCACATGATCCTGTGAAGCAACTTATTGCATTAGATGTTGTCAGTGTACAACATCAACCTTTATTCATATTGTACTTTTTATATTTATAGTCCTTTCAACTTTTTGTCTTTTATTTGTTTATTTTTCCATAAGTGTGAACATCATTTAAGCTGCGTTATAACTGTTAATTTTGTCTCTCCCGGCACCATACTAAATCAATAGAATATTAGATTCAATAATCTATTACATGCTAAAATTTCCAAACTGAATCGACAGTACTATTTGAAACGAGCTCACTATTATTATTATTATTATCCTCAATTCGTGCTTGGAATATTTTTGACTTTATATTGTAAATCTCGACAAATTCCTCTGGTTTATTTTGTCTTAATTTCTAACTTTATTTATATTTTGAGTAAATCAGATGCAATATCGTGACAGATGTTGAAAATTCCATTGTGTTATGAGTACTGTTTTTGGGATAAAGTAGATTATTATTATTATTAAAATGCTATATATATATATATATATATATATATATATCAGAGTAGAGCCAGAGTGAGATGAGGATTTAATTGAAAAGCAAATATTTCTTCGCTCAGTCCTTCTGCTTTCTAAAGAATCTGATCCGACAGAATAGAATATGACAGAGGGTTAACTGTTATTTACTGTTGGTAACGTTTAGAGCACAGTTTACTCCTCACATAATCGCATCTACTTTCTCTCTCACATAACTTTCATTGGTGAACTCGACATATACTGATGCTGACTGAGCCTTAGAGATAATATATCAATAATGGCTAAATCAATGAGTGCATCAAAATGTAACTCCTCTTGTGGAGCTAGTTATGTAGGGCCCCAATGAAAAGAATTTACCTTGACACAATAGTCAACAAGTACCAGTTAGGTTTGGTGAATGGACAACAAAATCAATCAACCAGTCAGTCAAACAATACACAGGCGAGTCATTTACGGCTATTTATCAAGTAACAAACAATTTGCCTAAAGATTGGAGATTATGCCTCCTAGTCAGTCATCCATTTTCTTCATCCTGGCCTATCATCAGGAGGATTGTCATCCCGTGTCTAAATTTCACCTCTGACGACTCTAAATCAATTTGCTTAACAGTGTTATCATTGGGCAGGTTTTAAATAGACACGATGATTATCTTGTCCCTCGCCTTCATGAAATGACCACTGTATTTCATCATTATATTTGCCACTCATCCATTTCCATTCAGTTACATTCAATGCAACAAATCTCTTGTCTATATTTCTGCATTCGTGAATAACCCCATTTAGATATTAATGAAAATATAACACACAGTTCAGAGAAGAGTCTCTTTTCGGTGACGAATTCATTCACTTATCTACACAATCGCAATTATGTATACTTATTGTCTTATGTGTGTGTGTGTGTGTGTGAGTACATTAGGTTTGTCTGATGAGAATAAAAATAAGTTAAGGTTATTGTTGTCAAGACATTTCAAAAATGTGATGAGTAATCAAATTGCAACTAGGATGAGGTGGGTGGGTGGGTGAGGATTGGTAAGAGGGTAGTGGTGATGTGTTGTCGAAAAACACCCTTATTAACACATAAAAGGAGTTGAATAGGCCTAATACTGTTACGTAATAACATGAATAGTTAGATGAGTGAGTTGTGATTAGGATGCACATAGAGTTATAAATGTAAAAGAAAGTCATCCAAACACTCCTACTATCATGACAACGACCGTGTTCACTTCTACTCACTTGATGTTTGTGCTCTTGTCTGTTTTTTCTCTTCTAACTACTTATGACCTCTGTTAATTTTTAGATCTCTTATACAATTCCATACTTTTCTCTTGTTTCTATGTGCATCCTGATCACAACTCACTCATCAAACTATTCATGTTATTACGTAACAGTATTAGGCCTATTCAATTCCTTTTATGTGTTAATAAATATGTTTTTTGACAACACATCACCACTACCCTCTTACCAATCCTCACCCACCCACCCACCTCATCCTAGTTGCAATTTGATTACTCACCACATTTTTGAAATGTCTTGACAACAATAAGCCTAACTTATTTTTATTCTCATCAGACAAACCTAATGTACTCACACACACACACACACACACATAAGACAATAAGTATACATAATTGCGATTGTGTAGATAAGTGAATGAATTCGTCACCGAAAAGAGACTCTTCTCTGAACTGTGTGTTTTGTTTTCATTATATTTTCATAGTAGTCGTATTTTCTCTCACAGGACTTACTTTTCACCACTCATACCCTGAAACTTTCAACGCGTTGATGATAGATACACAAGCATGTCACTGAATTGCCTGTTCAAAGTTTATCTGACGTTTTTTGATGACTGTACATTATATATGTATTAATGAGTGAGCTGTTCAAACGTTTGCACGAACTTCCATGTACATAATGTTGAAGACAGTTACTCAGCAAAGATATTGCGAAGTGGCCACACTACGTCGTGAACTGGCGGAAGTTAGAATTCATGTTCCATTGGATAGGGTCCCAGTGGCTTAATTGTCTACAGGCTTGCCGCCTTGTAATCAGCACGTCGTGGGTTCGAATTCCTACGGTGGGTGCGTGCTGTGATGAGACTCAAACTAGTATAAAACAGATGTCCAGTACTCCCTGCAGGTTTTCTAACCGATATCAGCACATGATAAAATTCTCCAACCTGTCTAAACATACTTCCGTCTTCATATTGCATCTAATCGAGTTTTACTTATATTTATGTATAAAGGTATGACGTCTCGTGACTTTCCAAAATGTTCAACTCCACCAAGTAACTTTCAAGTTTTTAATAAAGCCAAGAAAAAGCATCAACGGGGATAGCAGTTTGCATTAAAACGTGCACGTCTATGCATCGTACTACTCTTCCTGTTATCATGAGTGCAGGCAACCGTCCTCTCCCCAACAAGATTATGCATCTGCGATCTCTTTTATCCCCTGATACTTGTCACAATACGGCTATAATAACACTGCAAGAAACTTGGCTTCGCTAGCTTCATGATGACAATCTGGTTTCAATAAATGGTTTCACATTATTCAGACCAGACCAGTTCTGTTCGAAAAAGAAATGGGGCAGTGGGGTTGCAACTTTCATTCATTCCTAGTGGTCGATTTCAAACTGTGTGTTTCACATTCCTGAGTGACTTTATTGACCATGATACAGTCGAATGTCATCCCAAACAGTTAACAAAGTATAAACACGTCTTTTTATCTCAAACAATTATGTTACTCCTGGATGTTCCCTCTCAGGGCTATCCAATTTTGCAGATGAATTTACCATTTTTGCTACCACTTATCTTGAGAATTCTAATCACTGCATTTTTCGAGTGTTGCTTAAAATATATGGTAAGTCGTATCTGACAAGTATCTGACCCTTCTTGGTCATCCTATATCTTATTGATTTCTACGGAAATCTTCCAACAAACCTACTACATTAAGAAGTTAAGACGATATGAAATAACACAACCTCTAATTTTTTTTATCCTTCACGTTCCCCAGTGGAACATAGGGCTTCAATCTAGTGGCTTGAAGTTTCTGTAGCAGTGCTTATTTTACAGGATGGGGTTGCTAGCCTCATGCCCATTCTTTCCTCTCCACTAGCATTATTTCTGGCTTAGCGAGGTAACTCTTGCATCTTACCTGTTGTACATTACTGCTACTCCTTCCTCCCTTTGTCTTTCCTGGGCTACTCAAAAAGCGAATATATCATATTGGGAAGGGTATTAAAGGTTGTCAGTAGGGCAAGCGGTGTGCCATCACTAAGTCGGCTCGTAGTCCATCAACACCTGAACTCTTCTGAGGACTGGTCCAAATCCATATTGTATGACTTTCAACATCCTTCTATTCTCAACTCTAACCGCCTTGCATCTCATCAGGTAAGAAGGAGGACAAGAAGTCATCATATAAGATTATATGCTCGCTTGTACAACATAGTAGAGAAAGGCGACGATACCATATTTGGTTCGCTCACGTTCTATGCGATAGAGATAATGTTAAGCGTGAAACCTACGACTTCCTACGTTAACAGCAAAATAATTGGCCCTTTTATTCTCTCCTATTTGTCATCAACACTGAAACGATTTCAATTATTTTACAGTATCTGTACATTTTTGACTTTATTATCACTGCTGATACCAACAAAGCTTCTATTAT